>BLSH010116711.1:1496106-1530598 GCA_018402905.1 Glandirana rugosa
GTACAGTTGCGACTGTAGGCGGCGAAGTGTCCCGACTTACCTCACAGGCTAGTCCAGGCGGACTTTTTGACTGTTTGTCTAGTCTAGCCTTGCGGGTACACTTTCCCGGGGTTCACATATTTTTACATCTTGGAACGTAATCCTTTTTTTTCTCACGGACTCTTAAACAAAACCAATCTTCAGATATCGACCCATATGTGATCATTTTAAAGCAACCTGTAAAAAGTAACATTCTTACAACATACTTGTAAGCAAGTATAAAGATTAATAATCTTTTATATTACGTCGCGGGTATTGTGTATATTATAGGTTTGGGATTCATCTCCTTTTATGAGAATTCATTCTCTTATCAGAACAACATTTTTCAAGTGAACACTTCCCTTGGATATTATATGTGTTATGGGCGCTGCATTATATTTTCTAATAATTAGAAATATGAACGAATGTTCATACAACATTCTTACAATGAAAAATGTCCAACGAAATTTTACTAGTGTATACCCAGCTATAGACTTCTAACCAAAACAAATTCTCAGGCACTCTTTTTTTTCCTAATGCAAGGTTCTACATTTTTATACACTTGGGGCCCTTTCACATGGGCGTTCCGATCTGATCTGTTTGTCAGTTTTTCAGGCGGACCTGATCGGACACTCCATTCAGCCCTGTGAAGCGGCGGATGTCAGCGTTGACATGTTCGCTGACACCCGCCGCTCTCAAATCCTGTCCGTGAAATCAAGATGGATGGAAACCCTATTTTCCATCCATCTGGAGAATCTGATCGGATAGGATAGGATGAAAAGGGACAGGCTGTCCATTTTTACCCGAACTCTATAGAGGACAGCGGGGCTTTGACAGGTCCATCTCGGCACAGTGAGGGGACACGGACCTGTCATCCGTCGGCTAACCGGGGATCAACGGATCGATCCCCCGGCTGAGCAAAGCGGAGTCCGTACACGGACACGGAAAAACGTGAAAGTTGAAGCCTAGACAAATGACTAAGTACAGATTTGAACTACATACTGTATAGGGGAACTGGTGCCTCTGTCTCCCAGTCTGAGTGCTGCTGTACAGGGGGGTTGTAGTAGGCCAATCCCATTATAGCTGCATTTAAGATACATATAATTATTATTTTTTAATGAGTAATTGCAGTTACGTGTGAATTTATATCTGCTTGGAGTTAAGATTTAAGCAATAATTAATTTATTCTTATTTTATACTTAAACATTACAGTTTACATTTAAATTAATCAAAAGAAATATATAATAGACAACCGGCACTCATAATGTTAACCACAGTTTTATTCAGATGGCATAGAGTTATAGTCCAAACATGTTGTTTTCTAGCATGATGGCCAGACTCTTAACCATAATTGCGGGAAATAGTCATGTAAAACCTTGCTAAAGAGAGTACTGCTGAAATGGCTGCTCACAGCTTGTAATGAAAATCTGACATTTACTCTGTATTTGTGCTGTTTGAAGCTCCTGGCCATTACAGGGAACATCAGCCTGTCTTTCAGGCTGCCTGTTCTGCCTTTCAAAGATGTTTCAAGAGTATAGAATCATTTTTGTGGATTTAAAAGTGAAGTTCAGAAAAAAGCAAGCCAGCAAATTTTTCCTCTTAGAATGCCCATCACCCTTACGGGAAGTCAAAAGTTCATTTCATAGTGAGTCTCCGGGCTTCATGGCCTAATGTATATTTAATCCTAGCAGTGTTCACACTGATTTAAAGTGTACTACAGAATGTTAAAGGAGAATTGCACTGAAGCACAAATTTTAAATTTTAACTTGGAAGATTGATATTTGCATAGGTCCAACTGTAACCTCTTTTAGGAAGATTGTCCCTCTTTTTAAACCAAATCCCTCTGTTTAGATTGTAAGCTCTAGCGAGCAGGGCCTTCTGATTCCTCCTGTATTGAACTGTATTTTAACTGTACTGTTTACTCCGTTGATCTCCGCTGAGCCGGGGATGACAGTGGAGGGGCGGATCTGTCAGATCCCCGCTGTTCTCTATGGGCAGATCGGATGAAAATGGATCCGCCTGTCCATTTTCATCCGATCCGATCCGCTGGACGTCACCCAAACATCTATTTTAGTGGATCTTGACGGATCGGATGGCAGACTGTTGTCAGTGGACACATCTCTGCTGACATCCGCCTGCCCATAGAGGTCTATGGGTGGCCCACTCGATCCTCCGTGAAAAACGGACAGAGCGTGTGAAAGGGGCCTTACATTGTAAAGCGATGCGCAAACTGTTGGCGCTATATAAATCCTGTATAATAATTATAATAATAGTCTCTCATTCATTCTCATTTATTCCTCTTTTGGTTTACTGTAGAAATAATTATAAATACATGTCGTTTTTATTTGGTACAGGTGTTTATGTTGCTCTACCACTTTTCAGCCACCCTTAACATTATTGCATTTGTTATTATCACTGATATCAAGGAAATATAGCTGGGAAAAAAGGCCTAATGGGTTTAAGTGATACATGTATATCTGCTGTCTTCAGCCTTCTATATTCTTCGTGTTAGAATTTTTACTTCTTCATTCAGCAGTAGGAGTGTAGTCTTGGCAAACACCGTGTGACAGCTAATTGGAGGAAAGGCACACACCCCTACCCCACATAGGCAGATGAAAGAAGGAATGTGCAGAGCTGTGCTGTGACAAGACAAGCTCTCTGCTAATCTATTTATAGCACCCACCCAGACACAACTTTCAGGCTGGTTTTATCTTGGTTGTCGGAGAACTTGTCAGAAGTTATCATGCTGATAACAGAGGAACAAAACAGCAGAAAGACACTGGACATGCTTTGGAGAGAGATAAGTAAACACTACAGATATATGTGCCTATGTCAAATTTCATGAATTGGGTTTACATCCACTTAAAAAGAGAAGTATGTTTTTTTTTCCAGAATCATACTTACCTAGGTCAATGCTGCATCTGCCCCCCGTCAGGTCTAAGACTGAGATCTGAGCAATCAAACACCACCAATCGCTCAGTTCTCAGGGCTCCCTCAGCAAAGAGCTGGTGACTGTCAATCACCACTGTCTGCTCTGCCCCCCCCTCGCTCACTGGAGTGCGGGGCTGTGGAGAGGGCAGGAGCAGCTGTCTCGGGTCCTCAGTGGCTTGCTGAGAGGCTGAGCTAGGTGTCGGTCCAGGCATGTGGGCGGATCCCAACACTGAGCCTGGACCAGCTGGGTGACATCAGCCGACAGCAGGCTTCAGCCCCCGGTCAGTTCAAAATGGGTCACAGGAGTGCTGAATGAACTGCACTGCTGTGATCTACAGGAGAAGTACAGCCAAACAAACTTTGGCTGCACTTCTCCTTTAAGGTAAAAAAATGTCCCAGTGTTTGTATCGCTCTCCATCTCTTGAACCGGAATTGTGCCTGTCTGTAGCAGCTCTCTCCTCTCTCCCTGCATTTTCAGTACAGAGAGGCAGCAGCTGGAGCTGCTGTCAACCAAGTCCTGTTATAAGAGAGTGGGGGACAGGGCAAAGCCACTCTCTGTGTCTATAGAAGCACACAGCCTGGCACAGAACGTTTTTTGCACAGGTCCAAAAAATCTGTGTATAGTCACCATATGTGAATTCTTAACAAAAATTGTACATGCAGAGGGGTCTTTTGGAAAGTCAGCAAAAAATGGCTGCATGTTTACAGTAAAGGCGCTATCTTGAAGACAGCCATAATAACTCAACAGCTTTATTCTCATTTTTTCGTGCTATACTGTAAAGCTGTGTATGTTTTGCATTTATTTTGTAAAGAATGTCCTATTTCATTGATGTACATAACACCATCTGGACACCTAATACACTTATTCAGGTAGCACACATAGGGTTGATCTGCAGTTGTTTACTCCCTGAGCGTGAAAGCTCTCAGATGTGGCTGGTACTGGCGGTTTGTACAAAGAATGTGTTAGTTCATCATGCACACTGTGTATACAGGTAAATAGACACCTTTTTACTGATTAGAAGGTTTTCCAATTTTGCTGGTTGCCTCTGTACCAGAGAGGGCAGTTTTGGGAAAAACATAGTAATCATTTTTTTTCTCTCAGTTTCTCTCATTTTTTAACCCAGGTTTCACACATTGAAAAATGTGTTGATTGAATTGGAAATGTGTGAATCTTAGGTAAAGGTTTTTTGAATCTTGCGTAAAAACATTGCTAAATAGACCCCTATGGGTGCACTGACACTGGCAGTTTTAACCATAACCATGCCAGGGGACAATTCACTTCTTTGGTATGGATCCTTTGTGCAGTGTGAGTGCTCCGAACCATGCGTGGGACCACTTGGAAGAGATGGCTCAGGGCCCACTTCACTTGTGGTCCAGTGTACTTCGCTTTAGTGTGTGCGCAAACTGTGCCTGAGCGCATAAATCCTCTTAGGTCACTAGGCAGAGAAGTAGGGATCACTGTGGTCTGGCTGGCAAAGGTGATGATATAAATGTGCTTGGAAACCCTTCCTTATAATCCAGTGTGAGTGCAGACCAGCAAGGAGTGGGCAGGGCGGACAAAGGAACTTAGGCATAGTTCAGTTTTATTGTGCCCAGTCTGAGTGCAGTCTGTTGCATCTATGGGTAAGAGCTGTATACCCTTGAATATCTTCCCGAATACCACTAGCTGTGTATTGTGTACACCAATGGTGCTCTGTTTTGTGTATATTTTCTTAAAGTTAGGCTTTGATTAAGTAGGTAGAAAGCTAGCCTGCTACATCTAGGGGTATATTTACCATTGTTTCACCTAAGATTTGTACATTTTTGTAATTTAATCCTAAATATTAACCCCTTCACCCCTTAAGAGTAAAACAAATCTAAATGCCTAAGCACAATTTTGCAATTTTGACATGTGTTAGTAAAACCGTACATATCACCACAACTACTTTGTGCATCCAGGTGGATTACACCTTCTTTTTTCAGGATAAAGTGGGCTTTCATTTGGTTGTAAATGGTAATTAATATCTCCTGATTTTAATTTTATTATCATAGGAAAACTGGCCCAAAATAGTAAAAAAAATTTTTTTTTTAATTTAGCAGTATATTTCTTGTTACTATCATGACCTACCACCAAAAACAAACCCAAAATAAATCCGCCTTCTCCGGACGATCGCAGCGATACCACATACATGTATGTTAATTGCATGTACCCTTAGTACAGCCCAGAAACAATAGTGTGCTTTTGCTTTCTTTAATCCTACCTAAAACACACTGACACTGATACTAATTTAAAAAAATGCTTTAAAAAAAATCCTGCCCAAAATATACTGACCCTGAACTTGACCTTTGACCCATTACTTGACCCAAACTCTAACCCTGGAACTGACCTAGATCAAACCTTGATCTAGCTATTTTTTTTATTTATTTATTGTTATTATTATTGTTGATTTATTTATTTTTTTACACACACTTTTTTCCTCTCTGCAAGGAGAGAGAGAGATACAGTGTATCTCTCCTCTCCATTCACAGAGAGAGAAATACAGGGGCCGACGGTAACTGATCACTACAATAGCCAATCAGAGGCTATCCCAGCAATCAGGTGACCCTGAACTGGGAGATCTGGGTCCCGATTGTTAGTATGGGACCTGGGGCTGCCGATAAGACCTCAGTCTCTGTGCTGGGATCGCGATGTGACTCCCAGCACAAAGTCAGATATGCATATATGCGCCCCCACGGAAAAAAGCCCATTGCAGTGAGGCCGCATATATGTGTTATATCGGCATGAAGGGGTTAATAAGTTAGTTGCTGTGGGCTGGGTAATTAGCCACCACAATGACTCTACATACCTGATTAGTAACTGTTGATGTAAAGCCGAGTACACACGGGACGAATGTCAGGAGACATTTGCCGGTTTAAAAAAAACGTCCGACATTCGGCTTGTGTGTGTATCGGTCTGTCGCTATACTAACATTTGCTCCGCTGGGTTGAACGGAAAAAAAAAATAATAGTATGTACCAGGCTTTAGATTTCACAGGGAGTGCATTGTTTTGAATGAGTCGGTCCACTTACATTGATTGACATTGTGTGAAGGAGCAGTAAAGCACAAACTCCGCGTTACGTTGCAAAATATGAAGTAGAGCATGTAATGCCCATTGTCTAATGTTCCAACATGGCTGACTTCATGCATATAAATAACATTTTGTTAGCACACATTGTTTATTCACATCTAGATCTCTTTTAAACATTGAATTAAAAAATAATTGAAAAGACTTTGAATTTCTTTTAACAGCAAATGTTAGTAATATGTATGAACAAATCTAGAAACAAAGGGTTTTATATTTTTAACATGGAGAAAAGGACTAAATTTAATTTTGTGGAAAGAAATAGAAATGTGAATGTGATAAGCTATTCTTTGTGAAACCAATATTTAGATTTACATGGAATCGCTTTCTTTGTTTTTATGACCAGCCCCTATTATTATGAGGCCCATCACTTCACAGTGGGAGGTGTGACTAAATGCTTTGACATAGGAAACTAATCAAGATTAAGAATTTGACAGCGTTGCTGCAGCAAACACAAGATTCTAAACTGCAAAATTAATTTCAAGACTGATAGCAACATTATCTGTCTTCTAGGGAAAAAAAATAACCAAAATGTATAAGCGTGCCTCACCTTTGGCCCTTTGTCTTCAGTGTGTAGCTTGTATTTCTAATAATCCTCACTATACATGGTGTATGACTGGAAGATTACAATTTTCAGTTTATGGTGGATATTATCGTTATCTTCCCAAAGCAAATTTACTGTGGGAGGCTAGATTACAGTGCTATGGAGCTGACTGAAACAATGCAGAAAAATTTTATTTACTCTAATATATTTGCTGAATATGGGGTGCATATGGAAATGAACAGAATTACACATTTCTGCTTTTAGAAGATTAAAGAAAAACCTTCTTTCTGAAATGGTATGACATGTTTTAAACTTTTTTTTTAAATTTGAGAATGCAATTGACAGTGAGGGTGACCGGTACACTTGGCACACGGGACAATACAAAAATAAAGTTAGTCAGTTTGATAGCTTGGCATAAAATTAAATAATACCAGGTTTTTATCAGTGGCGGCTGGTGCTTGATAATTCGGGGGAGAGGCAAACCGGCGGAAGATGGACATTAACACGGGGAACACGAGGAACGGGCAGCCTTCTTACCTCTGTCCTGCCTAGACTCCGATCTCCCCTCCTCGAACCGGGGAGTGCTGGATGGCTGAGCCAGATGCTGGAGGGTGAGCCATCCCCGGAGTGGTGGCTGGTGAGTCCATTGGTCTTCCCCTTGCTTCTCCCCTGGCCACCCGTCTCCTCCCCCCTCCTCCTCCTCCCCCTTGGCCAATAACATTGCTTCTCCTTTCGGCCAATCGGGAAACAGGTCTCACATCCCGCTTCCTGATTGGCTGGAAGGAGAATCAGTGTGAGAATAGCGAAGGAATATCACACAACTGGATGGGCTCGGACCGCAGTGCTCTGCGCCTAGAGCCCGCACTTTTTTTGAAGCCTATTGGAGCCTCTGGCTCTAATCACGTGCTTCAAATAAAACACCCCCCCCCCACTGGAGTCCATGGTCCAGTGCCCTGAATATAGATCAAGGGGCTGGATGCATAGATAGGGGGAGGCGCCCATGCGCCCCTAATGGATGGGCCACCACTGGTTTTTATAGTACCCGATAAACAACACGCTTTAAGTGGATGGTGGTCAATCTTTTATTTCACAGCTGCAGGAAGGGAGGAAGGCACTAGTATGACATATTTTTGTGTTCAAGTGGACCAATCAGCAAAAACAGCATATATGCTGTCTATCAATAGCATGAAAACAGCAGTCCCTTTGCATAGTGTTATTACTTGTTGATCCTGCCAGTAGATCTTTTATTTGTCCACTTGCTGTAAAATGGCAAACTGTTCAGAAAGTGTGGCAGTTACTAGTGTTTGGACAAACCATACAGAACACTGGCAGGGGTGTTTACAGTGATCCACTTCTATTTGTATGGTTAAACAGATGGTTTCCAGAAAAAAGAAAAATTGTTGCTGTAACTGCTAAAAAAATTATTATTTGGAGTTGGACTTTAATTGATTTGTCTCTTGATTAAAGTATAACTAAAGGAAAAAACTTTTTTTTTTAGTTTTGGATAGAGTGGAGAAGGGCTGTTAATTTGTATTGCTGTCTATGCCCCAGTTAAGGAGATTCATTCTTTCTATGTGTCCTGTTTACCATTATCATTGAAAGTGAAAGCAAAAAGAAAATCCCAAATTTTGGGTTGTCCACAGAAAAGTAATAGAGGGGAAATCTTCCAATGGGGTCACTAGTTCTGGTGACATGGAGGTCCCCAAGGAAGTCCCTTAATTTGCAGGGATTTCTTCTCACTTCCTGTTTGGCTATGGGACAGGAAGTGAAGGGATATCTCTGCAATGGGACACGGATGGCAAAAAAAAAAAAAATCTGACAGGGGTTATAATCTTCTCTTACTCTATCCAAAATAAAAATAAAAAAGTTTTGCCTATAGTTTTTTGTTCAACCCTGCATTTTGGTCGGATAGGCTGAGGTACACTCAGGACAAATGTCGGCCAGTTTCTGTTGAAGTGGCCAATGTTCGGCCTGTGTGGACCAGGCTTTTTTTTGAATCAAAGAAAAAGGTTTACTTTTCATAATGCAAAATACATATCATTCAGTACAAAAGAGAGTAGAGCAGATAAACACCTTGCAGTATAAAGTATAATTCGTAAACAATACTACTCTGTGTCTAATGCAGTACATAAAGAAATATGTAAACCAATATAAGGAAATTATTTGTTTGTATATACATAAAACATAACATAACTGAAAAACCTGAGATTCCAACCTAACTAAACTCTCATAGCCCTGAGGGGTAATATATAAATAATATGGCCTACCAAGCCAATAAAACTGTAAGGTATCGTATTCTATGCGGGATTCAGTCAACCCTTGCTCTGAGGCCTCAAAGAGAGAAAATTTTATTTATTCACGGAGAAGTCTGTCTCTGATTAGCTGGTGTGGTGCCAATCCCAGCACATCTAGCCACGGTTGCCACATCAAATACAATTTACGCGAGACATTTTTATGTTGGTATGTCAGCTTTTATCATATACTTTATTGACATGTTCCACCCATTGATGTCTGGTGGGCACCCTGGATACTATCCAATATTCAGCTATAAGTTTATGTGCAATGTACAGAAAACGCTGGACTGCAGTATGAACTTGTGGAGTCAAAGACTCCTCCTCCAGGGCACCCAACAGGTACACAACGGGGGTCTGTGGAATGTTGAACATACTTGTGAAATCACATCCAGAACCTCAGTCCAGTACTGGAAAAGTTTGGGGCATTTCCATAGCATATGGAGAAAATCGCCATGATCTCTCTCACATTTCGGGCATAAGGGGGTAGCACGATTTCCCCATTTATACAGTTGAACAGGCATTTTATATACTCTGTGAGATAATTTTTGGGAGGCTGATACCGATACCAATGGGGCAGAGGCCATGCAAAGATCCCATGTATCCCCGTCTATGGCACCTACATCTGTTTCCCAACCCCGCTTACTAGGTAATTTAGAGGAATCTTGTATGGCATTAAGAAGAATGTTATAGCTTCTAGATATCATTCCCTCTTTATCACTTTCCAGAAAAACCTCCTGTATTAGGGTATGATCAGTCAGTGTGAGCTGAGCGTATCCTGATTGTGTCTGGAGGACGTGTCTCAGCTATAGGTATTTAAAGAATTGATTGCGGTGAAGGGCAAATTCTGCTTGTAGATCCATAAATGTTTTAAGAGTTGAGCCCTGGTACAACTGGTACAACTGGATTATATAGCGTAAGCCTGTCCTTTCCCAGTCCCTAAACCCTTGCAGCTTAACACTTCCTTATAGCTCAGGTTGTGCCATAAAGGGGTATGAGTCAAAAAACCCTTTATCCCTAGCATTTTTTTAAATGTGGGACCATAATGTTTTTAAGAGGACAATTGTAGGGGCCGTAGGATCCAAGTGCATGAATGCCGCTTCCAGACATGTGAGAGCAGAGACATTGTTCCTTAGTGGGATTAAGAGTCTTCGTATGGGGTCCATCAAGTCTGCCAAGCCCCTGCCCCCCAGCTGTTGTAGCTGGGAGGCAAGGTAGTAGGCTCTAGAATGAGAGACCGCCAAGCCACCCTGGTCCTTAACGTATTGCAAAGGCTTATATGGGCTATTTTTTTGTGCCAGATCAATTCTCTAAACTGGGAATCTTAATGACTTAATGAACCATTTTCGGGATATCCAGATTGGGAAGTTACTGAAGATATACAGGAGTTGGGGTGCCCATACCATTTTGATAAAATTAATTCTCCCAACTATTGATAATTGTAATTTGCACCATGTGGTACATTTGTCTCGAAACTTACCGAGTAGGAGAGTTAAGTTGGATTCAATATATTGTGATGGATTGGAAGTAACCTGGATACCTAAGTAATCAAAAGAAGACACTACTTGTACCATCTCAGCACACTCAGGGAGGGGAGCAGACAGAGGATCTAAGGGCATGAGAACTGATTTGTTCCAGTTCATGGAGAATCCCGACAGGGCGCCAAAGGCTTCAATAAGGGCCATAACAGCTTTCAAAGTGCCCTGAGTATCCCCCAAATATAATAGAGCGTCATCAGTGTGTAGTGAAACAACATCCGTTGCTGTACTACGTTTTCAACCAACTATATTGGGCTCCGCTCGTATCCACGCTGCAAGCAGTTCTCAAGCCAGGGCGAACAGCAGGGGTGACAAAGGTCACCCCTGCCTGCTACCCCTATATAATGTAAAGGCTGACAACTCTCCATTAACCCTAAGCCTAGCCAAGGGGTTAGCATATAATATCTTGATCTACTTGATAAAGTCAGTACCCAGGTCCATACGTTCCAACACCTTCCACAGGTGAGGCCACTTGACACCATCGAAGGCCTTAGCTGCGTCCAGCAAGAAGATGGCTCGATTACCAGGATTATCTACAGGCAATTGTAGGTTCAGGAAAAGCCTCTGAAGATTTTGGGCTGTGGATCTAGTAGGTATAAAGCCCGACTGGTCTCTTTGGACTAGTTTGTGTATCACTTAGCCTAGTCTGTTCACCAATAACCGAGCTAACAATTTAACATCAGTCGTTAGGAGGGATATGGGTCTATATGAGTCGGGCAGACCAGCGTCTTTTCCTGGTTTTAATAGCACCACAATTTTTGCTTTGATCATGGAGGCAGGTAGGACCCTAGTCTAAAACGCCTCATTATATACATTCAGGAGGATGGGTGATAATGTGGCTGCATACCATTTATAGACCTTAGACGGAAGGTCGCCAACCCATGGAGCCTTATTATTATAAGATTGTGCCAAAACCAATAAGAGTTATGTCTCTGTTAGTGGGGCATTCAGCACTTTAGCATCCGAAGCCGACAAGCAGGGCAGTGCACAGTCAAGAAGAAAACTTCCAATCTCTAAGTCATAAGACTGTACTTTAGAAGCATAAACATCTATGTAGAATAACCGAAATATTCTAATTATATCATGGACCAGGCTTTAAAGTGTATCTATAGCCAAAATGTTTCCTTAGTTTTGAATAAAACAGGGACGATTCAAAACTCCTGTTATGCTTTACTGCCATCAGAGGATTCGTTAGATAGATTCCTGTCTGGTAAAAAGGCTGTCTTCAGTACAGGAAGTGATGGTAAATCTCTTCAACAACAACATAGACAGAAATATTAATTTAGTGGAATGCTAGCACCACCTGTTTCCAGTGCCCATCCATTAGGTGCACACAGGCACTGCCTCCCATAATCAATGCACCCAGCCCCCTAATCTACATGCAGGGCGCTGGACACATGGCTTTCTATGGATTTTTTTTTCTAGAAGCACATGATTAGAGCCTGAGGCTCTAATTGGCTTCAAAAAAGGTGGGCTTGGGGTGCAGAGCACTGCGTCCTGAGCCCACCCTGTTGTGTGACATTAGCGAATTAATATTCCCTAATGTCTTCCTGTTTCTCGATGGCCAGGACACGGAAGAGACGGAGGGGGAAAGCCCCAGCCATGACCTGCATGGGGTAAGTGTGGGACTGACGGGGGCCTGTCGGGCGAGCCAGCGACCAGGGTGGGCGGTGTTGTCGGGTGGGCTGGAGTGACAGGGGGGGGGTCTGTGGTCAGGTCTGTCTGCCCCCCCCCCCGAGCGATGGAGCACCAGCCGCCACTGCCTGTTTCCTGTTGCTGATTTCCACACTTCCTGTCTGGTAAACATTTTTCCCTAGAACAGAAAGTGAGGAGAAATCTCTGAATAGCACTAAAACCTGACAGGGGTTCTAACCTATCCCTATTCTATCCAAAAGGTAAACAAAACTGTTTCTGGTATAAATACATTTTAACATTGATATAAAACTGAATGCCCATCTAAGACTATACTAATAAAACCTTGTCACGGGGGCTAAAAAAAACCACAAACTATCAGAAAGGCATTGATAATGTTAACATCAGTGATCACAGCCTTGGCTATACACCTGGATACATTGTCTGCTTAAATGTAGCAACGCTAGGCTGTGTCACTATTAGTGCCCTTGCTTGAAGACAGACTGCCATGGTGTTTGAAAAACAGACTACATTGGCATCCGAATTCTCTGCTACACAGTATGGTAAAGAAGAACTTCAGCTGGACAGCCTTAGGTCTGTATATGCTTGGATCATGGTTGCTAACCTTCTGCAATAGCATCCAGGTATATTTTGCTACTGAGCATTTTTTTCTCAGTTTAACATGCACAATACTTCAGGGCACACTGGAAAGCTATAAACCCTAATAACCCCCCATCAATTGTTTATAGTTTTCTCATAAAATATAACTTGAAGGGTTCGTTCACCTTTATAAGGCTTCATGCACACAGGGCTTTAAAAAAACAGGGAAAAAACGTCAGTAGCTTATCAGGGATGTTTTCAGCTTTTACCAGCGTTATATTACCACCGTTTTTTCACGTTTTTAAAGGGCCAGCATTTTTTTTTTCAATTGGTCTAAAACGTCCAAAAATGTTGGGGATTGAAGTTTTTGAGCGTTTTTGAGCATTTTTGGGTGTTTTTTGACGTTTTTAAGTGTTTGAACTTTTTTACAGCTGAAAACAGTCCAAAAAATCCCTCAGCTCTTGGGTTTTTTTACAGCTCAAAAACATTACTGCTAAAAACAGTTGATAACAGCCTGTGTGTGCATGAACACAGGATAACATGATGGGGGGTTTACTGACTGTAGAAAAAAACGTCTGCAGCTGAAAACAGCTGCTGATAAACAGTCAAAAAATGTCCTGTGTGCATGAGGCCTAATACACTTTTCAGTGCAGCCAAGGGGCTCCAGTAGTTTACAAAGCATTCTTTAATGATTGAGCATTCTGAATAATTACCATCCTGCATATCAGATAGGACATATGGTATATTATGCATACCCTCATCATCTCAGGAATGATCATTGTATTGCTTATATTGCTCCTCCACAAATCTGCACATATGCAGTGTGCCATCCCTCTGGTTGCTGTGTGGATTTGTGGATGAGCAACATGGCTGTTCCATGCTCGTTCCTGTGAAGAAAGGGGCAAGTGTAGTACCATCCTATCCTATACAAGGTGGGGTCAATCATTCAGAATGCTACTTTTTTTGGCCAGGCTTTGTGGAAGTAATGGTTGGCCTACAGCTATACAATTTACAGCAAACTGTGTTTCTCTGCACTGTACCATTATTTGTAAACTACTGGGACCCATGTCCTACACTGCAAATTTTTAAAGGCAAATTATTATTATTATTATACAGGATTTATATAGTGGCAACAGTTTGCATAGCATTTTACAAAAAGACAGAACCCCTTTGAGGTAATTGCAGCAATGTGCACCCACACCCTTATGCTTGGTACACACCACAAGTTTTTTTTCCTTCAACCCAGCGGGTTAACGGAAAAAAAACTTGACAGCTCTGGTCAGAGCCGCTGTACTAACCATCTAAAGTTAGTACACCGATCTCTCCTCGCTGAATTGTTGTGTTGTGACAGGGGGCGCCCCCCGCCAGAACACTGTCTGAGAGCAATGATCGGGAGATGGTCGGCTGCTGGTTTTCCAGCATGCTCATCCAACAGAAGCCGGCCAAACAGCATATACACAGGCCGAATGTCGGACAGTTTTTAATTGAGCCGGCCAGTGACGCCTGACATCCGGCCAACATGTACGGGGCTTTACACTCATTCAGGCCATTCTGATTCGGGAAAACTCCAACACTTGGTACCTGGTAATAAGAAAGCTTTTACTCTCCCTCACACACATTCCTGATGGTATGCGCCTGCGAGGGTAACTGTCCAATGAGAAGATTCATGAAGCAGGATAGGGCAGGCTAGCTTCAATTTTACCAAGAAGTATCAGAGCTTTCTATGATCGGAACAGCCTGGCTTTAGTCAAAGCAGTAGGTACTAAAGGCTGCTGTAGCTTAATCTGGAACTGTAGGTCTAATACAGTACTTCCAAATAAGTATTTCCAAATGCACAAATTATGTAAATATATCATATAAATGTTTTTAATATGCATATACAAGGAAATGGTGGTGGTCAGTTATGAAATACAGGGATATTTTCAAAAACTAAGCACTGTACCTAGAAACCATTGGTAAGATTCCAGCTTGTTCTTCCACATCCTATCCTACATGCAGCAGGATGTGAAATCAAAGACCCGTATCACAATGACAGGGCAGGAGTAGAAGGCATTTAAAGGGTTCTAGTAAGAGGGAAAAGACCAAACCATAGGTCTATATTTTATGCTACTAGTTCTGCATGGAATTAAACACAGCTTTCAATCCACATTTTTACTCATCCTTTTGTCTGCTTGTACATATTTCCCATTAAATGTTGTATAAACCTTATTTAAGGAAAATCTCATAAATGATGAAACCAAACTGCATGATATCTCTAGAGCAGTTATGTCCCAATAAAATAACTGTCAAAATCTAATGAAGCAGGAAGCCAAAAGTATGAAAAATAACGAAATTGTGCATAAAGTCTGAGACATGAGCCTCATTTGCTGTAAATAACACTGCGGCAGCAATAGAGGGGACAGCAACAAGAACTCAAAGCATCAAAACAAAGTCACACCATAGAAACGGTATTAGAAACTTGTTTATCATTTTGGTTTAATGACACAATTCTGTGCTATAGACACATAATTGGCTAGACTGAAAAGACTCTGTGGCTATAATGCAGAAAATAAATGGCAACAGACAGAGGAGTAGAAATGTTATTGGGGTTCTGATGTGGTATTGAAGTTGTGTTTACGCAAGCACCGTCAGTGCTGTATATCAGTGCCACCAATCAGTACCCGTCAGTGCTGCTTATCAGTGCCGTCTAACAGTGCTCATCATTGCTGCATATAAGTGCCTCATCATCAGTGCCACCTCATCAGTGCCGCCTCATCAGTGCCAATCAGTACTGCCACATCAGTGCCCGTCAGTGTAGCCTCATCAGTGCCCACCAGTGATGGACAAAATTTAGTTATTTACAAAGTTTTGTGTCAAAAATAGAGAATTTTTTTTTCAAAATTTTCGGTCTTTTTTTATTTGTAGCGCAAAAAATAAAAACCGCAGGGGTGATCAAATACCACCAAAAGAAAGCTCTATTTGTGGGAACAAAATGATAAAAAAAATCTGTTTGGGTACAGCGTTGCACGACCGCGCAATTGTCATTCAAAGCGCAACAGCACTGAAAACTGAAAATTGGTCTGGTAGTAAAGTGTTCTAAGTGCCTGGTATTGAAGTGGTTAATATTCTAATCTGCAGTTTTCATCAAATAAAATACCTGGGGATCCTGTCATAAAGGTCATGGTTCAGGAAGTTCCTGTTATAGCGAGATAGTGATGAGTTATGATTTTATAGTGTTCAGTGAGAAAGCTTTGTCAGCTTCTGTGATGGGTCAGCTTCTGTAAAGGGTGAACCGAGAAGCCCTTCATCCATGTGCAGTTTCTAAACATTTTGCAGATATACATGGGGGCAACATGCCCTTTTTTATTTTTCATGGAATATAAAAAGTGAGTCTTTTGGACAAAGGTGATAGTTTACACAACAAAACTTCTTGAGGGAGGTTTATGGATACATAAATTAGCTACAAGAACCCTATTTGGTCTTAACCACTGATGGGACGTGTATTTGTTTCTGAAATAAGATATTATGTATCCTGCCATTTGTAAGATCATGTATTTATATCGTAACTTTTCCATTTTTTAAAGTAGTTGTAAACCCTTACATAAACTAAGTGAAGTGACTAGCCTCAGGTGATTGTAAACCCTTACATATGCCTAGTGAAGTGACTAGTCCCACCTAAGGCTAGTCACTTCCTGGGTATATATAAGGATTTACAACCACTTTAATTCTGACAATGCATAGGGATTTTTTTCTTTTTTAATAAAATAAGATAGTGAAGATTCCAATTCTCTATATTATAATCTATATATCTCTATAGTATAACAATAACCGGTTTGAATAACATACACGCATGATGGCAGAAAAGTGTGGTTGAGTTAAGTGCACACGGAGGCAGACACATGGGTCAGATATGGAGGCATGGGTCTGATCCCACTAGGCCAAAGGAAGAAATTAGCAAACCAAAGTCCTAACTGTACATGTTACATGAACTATTTGTGTTCTTCAGACTAGAATAGGGAGCTGTGTACTTGCCCACAAGGACATGCAGAAAGCTGGTAAACTGAAGAGGAATATTAGATGTGTACTTGCCAACAAGGACATGGACAATGCAGAAAGCTGGTAAACTGGAGAGGAATATTAGATGTGGCACTTAATTAAAAATGATGGGGCAGAGTTATTTGCCCGTATCAGAAAGTAAATTTATTTTTGCTAATGTGCCGTAATTGCATTGAAATAGGAGTGCAATTCATTTGAGCATTTAATAACACAAGAGCGTGTGGCTTATAAGCTTTATGTAACAATGGCAGTTTTAACCTCTGTTGTCTCAACCTAAATCATGTAAGAGTTGCTGCAGAGTAATGAGTCTGGCACATTCTGTAAACAGAATCTTCTTTAACTCCTCAGCTGAGATAAGGACACTAACTTTGGCTTAACATTGCTCTGAGCTTTAGAACCTCTTTACACCACTGTAAATTTGCCTGTATTCCTATCTACAAGGAAAATGAAAGGTCCAGTATAATATTCAGTATCTCCCTTCCCCTATCATGCCTGCTATTCATCCTTCAGTCACTGGCATGCTGAGAAAATCAAATAAATTACATTTATATCTGTAAAGTTTGCTAAAATCAGTTCATGTCACTAGCAACAAGCACTAGACATATATACCTTGAAGTGTACCTGGTGATACATTTCCCAGTGATAGTCGTTTTACTTCCGAATTCATTATAATCTGGCTAACGGCTGAGGCACAGTTAATCCTCTAATTCCTCTGCAGCTAAAATCATATTTTTACTTCAGATGCTTTACAAACAAGGAAAAAGAGCTGAGCAAATTAGGAATCATACTTGGATTTTCATGCATTCACCCAGTTTTCACCAAAAAGATTTTGCATTATTTTCAATATGTTTGTCGATGGTGCCTCCATGTGTTTAATACACTACCCTTTTCTTTGTTTCTGTTCACTCGTTTGTGGGGGGTCCCAGTGGAGCATCTATGCAAGAGGTGCCTACTCTTATTTGGCCAATTTAAGACTTTGGTTTGATCAAATAGGTTATCAATTTTATGGTTGTCTGTCTTTATCCTGTTGGATGGTATAGCCTATAGCAGACATTCTGATAATACATTTTACAAGTGTCAGGTCACTAGTTAAAAATTGTAAGGTACGATAAGCATTTTATTTCTATTATAATGGAATTAAATTTGATTATGATTAGCTAATCCTTTATGAGCATATTGACATTTAATGGAGAAGTTTGGGGTCATGAAAAAAACAAATATACATACTCACTTCCATGCTGCAGCATCGGTTTGATGCTGCGGCTGTTCCCCGCTAGCTCTAAGCTCAAGAACTGAGCGATCACATGACCACTGATCGCTCAGTTCTTGGTCGGCTCTCCACAGAAGGCAGTGGCCTGCTTTACCCAGCCAGCACTTACTGGAGCACCAAGCTGGGAAGGGGTTGGAAGCAGATGCCTCAGGCTCTCACCAGCACACTGAGAGGCTGAGCCACTTGCTAACCAGGCATCTAGGTGGATCTACAATAAGATCAGGATCCTTCCAGAGTCTAAAGCGGTTCTGTGACTTCGCCTAACAAAGGACTTTTGCCAGTTGTCAGCTGATTCTGGGTCACAGGAGTGCACAAGTAAGTGCACTCTTGTGACCCACAAAAGAAGTATGGCCAAAAAAGCTTTGGCCATACCTCTCTTAAGTTAGAAATCTGCTTGGTGATCTATGGGCTCATTATTGAAACAGATATTAATCTAGCAAATCTATCAAATTAAACTGGTTGTTCAAGTCAAATGTCCAAACAAGCACCCTAGTGATTTTCACAAATGTAAATAATTATTAGTCATTAGATAAAATAAAGGCAATTGCAAAAGAAACCTTATGTTGCTGATTCTACAAATTTTTGGAAGTTTGGGCACACTTCCCAATAGCTGAAGGGCGTTCAATTATAACATAACACAGAGTCCCTGAACTGATCACATTTGGTCAAAACCATCCTCTGTTTGCTGCCTCTGCCCCCTTTGAGGTCCCAAAAGTGGACAGTTTGAATGACAATGGAATGTGTTGAAGGTATGTTTCAAGAGGTGTTTCTTTCCAAATGAGAAGAAAAACAAATCCATGCTTAAAGCTGTGTCTCAGTGTTTCCTGTTAATACTGAGTAGGTGCACTGAAAGCTCCATGGACATTACATAAGGCCTATAATTACTAATTAAATTCACAAATTAGATTTCTAGTTGAAATAACACATGCTGGTATTGTATAATCAAATTACTTGTAAAAAGAAGTGTTATAATATATAGGTGATATTGTGTGAAGGGCAATGAAGGATTGTGTAATCAAAGGAGACCTCTAGCAAATTATATCTGTCTGATCCATTAATTAAAGTAAGATCTTATTTAAAACGTATTTGCAAGATGAGCAATGTGGAAATAGAAAGGTGGGTTGCAGCACGGTAATCTGGCACACCAACATTTTTCACTAAAATGTGATCCTTTATTCAAAACCCAGCATACCACAGCACATGGTATGCATTGGTTGTTTTTTTCAGACTAATTGTCCAGATGTATTTTGTATATATCATTATACCCAATAAAATTGGCAATTTATTTTAGGAATTTTGAGAGACTCCATCTATCAGGGCTTAGAGATGTCGGAAAGGACAGAATGTAGGCCAATGTTTCCCAACTCCAGTCCTCAAAGACCCCTAACAGGTCATGTTTTCAGGATTTCCCTCAGATGAAACGGTTGGGGTAATTACTAAGGCAGCGAAACATGTGCAAAATAATGGAAAGCCTAAAAACATGACCTGATGGGGGTCTTTGAGGACTGGAGTTGGGAAGCAATGATTTAGACTGTTTGCAAGATCCCTGGGAGGAATTTCAAATGCAAGTACAAAGCATGCTGTAGTTGCTGGTTTGGCAGCCATGTTCTTTTCTGCATCCGTAAGGCCAGCCATACACAGTTCAAATCTCGGCTAGTTTTGCAGGAACCGGCTGAGATTTGAACTGTTAATGGGCAGGCTGAATGTACCAAGTTGATAATTGATTAACTTGGATACAGCCAGCCTGCTGGATTATCTCCCCTCTATCGCAAGTGGCTGCTATAGCTGCTAGTGATAATTACTCTTCTCCCGATAGGGACAGCCTCCCCTGCCAGCCCTTGCGCCTCTGCCGGGAGAAGACAATTGCTGATTCCCCTGTCAGCACTGTCTGTGTTGATGGGGTAATTGTGCAAATTTCTTTCCTGCAACCCGTGGTTGCAGGAAAGAAATTTGCATTGTGTATGGCCTGCCTAAGTCTTGATGATGGTGGCTTCTCTGAACCTTCGAAATGCATTTTATTGTATGCATCAATAAAAATACATCTGCACAAACCAATGATTCAGGAGCTGTCCTCCTTATATCTTTTGATATAGCAAAAGAACTGGGTTGAGAGAAGGATATGGACGGTATATTACAAACAGCTATAAGTTCCATGAAACAGCAACCACAGTATGCCAAACCACCATTGCATGCTCATGCACAGGCAGATTAAACCAGCTGAGCTGTTGAGGCACATGTACTGATAAAAAAAAAAATGTGAATGTTACCAGATGTACATGTACTGCCTTGCCATATCTTCTGTTCAACTGGCAATTAATGACCTATCATTAATGATACATGTACAGACTGTACATGTTTCAGTTATGAACAGATGAAGAAGGTTTTCTGGTGGGATAATGTATAGACAAGAGATAAGCATACCTTTCCATGCAAGGTTTAATAATTGCTCTTCCACATGATCAACTTGGTTGGGGTTTTAATTTTAACTTATATAACTTTTACAAGGTATACAGTACCTTACCTTATAATTCTAAACATATTTCATACAGTCCAACTGCAGCAATTATACTAAGGACAACTTGGTCACAGGAGCAAGAAATGTAACTGATCTAAATGTCATGTTACATGGTGGTGTAGAGAGTAAAAATCCAGTTATCATTGTTAGAGGCTGACACAATCTTTTGTATTTAACTCAAATATTCTCATTTTTCTGTAAAAGTCAAGTTCTTCAGTTGAACAAATCTTTAAAAATCTATGCTATGCCCAATCTACAAACAGCAAGATGGTAAAAAGTGGGAATTGTAAGTATCGATTCACTTATCTCTAGCCATTAAAAGATATGTGTTGGATGTGGGTATAAAAGAGAGCATTTTCAGAACTCTCCTCTCTACAGGGTGTCCAAACGTCTCCATACATAGGAAAAATTAAGAAACTCACATTATATACAGTATATACTTTGTGTGTGTAGAAAGAGGTGGCCAGCATGTACTGAATATTTTGTAAATATTTAGTACATTTTTTAATGAATATATTGTAAATAAAGGTACATTTAGCTACAATTTCCCATTTTCTCTATGTATGGTGATATATATAAAACATTAAAGAGGAACGTTTACTTCCTCAATATCCCCCTGCAAAGTAGAAGCATAATGGGCTACTATGCATCACGGCCCATTATGTGTCACTTACCTGCAAACGAAGCCTGCGGCATCCAGCGATGTCCCCTGTGCAGGCAGCGTCCATCTTCAGCCCCTGTTCCTTCTGGGGCCACGACTCGGGCTCTGTGACAGACCGGAGTCGCATGACGTCACTCCCGTGCATGCGTGCGGGAGCCGCCAGTCACGGCACAATCCCAGTGAAGGAATGGCACGGAGGCCGTTTCTTCACTGCGCATGTGCCGAATGACGTTGTCAACAGCAGTACACTGTACATCTCCTTAACGGTGCAAGTTTAGGAGATATGCAGGGCACCTACAGCTAAGCCTTATTATAGGCTTACCTGTAGGTTAAAGTGGTTGTCACAAGTTCACAACCACTTTAAAGATCTCTCTGCTTTTTGGTTTATAATTTTTACTTATCGTTATGACCTTTGCACTTCATATGCTACATGTAGATGTAGACCGTGTATAAGCAGTCAGGCTCTGCTTGATTGCTTTTGATTTCTGGAATGAACAATTCACATTTAAATTAAGCAGAATTAATATACTGTATGATTCAGTCTCTCAATAACACTAACACACCAGTTTTTATTTATCTGAGTCTCCTGTAACATAATTGTATGCCTGTTGATCCTGCTAGTAGTGCTGTAATTTTTCCATTATATTTACCAGGTCTATTTGTCCAATTAAAAGGAGTTGGGAAATACAGTATAACACTGGTGAGGGGTATTCAAATGGTTTAATCGTTTTTTTTGTAAAGAACGAAAAAAAAAAAAAGTTGCGATAACTGTTTAGAATGTTATTTGGGGTTTGGGTTTAGGCCTGGTTCACACTGGTATGACAAACGCTCCGACTTTGGGAGCATGACCTGTAAAAATCAATTTTTCCCTATGAAAGCCATTTTAACTGGTCTGACATAAGTCGGTCCGACTTTGAAAAAGGTTCCTGCACTACTTTGGTCCGACTTTGATCCTACTTTAGCCTATTGAATATCATTGAAGTCTGGTCAAAGTCAGATCCTTGTCCTAACCATCTGACTTGTGGCATCCGACAAGGTGATAGCAGCAGTAAAAGGAATTTTTTGTCACACTGGGAATGTTTTGATTGGTCAAAGGACAAGTCAAACTATCTCAAAGTCGGAGCAAAATCTTGTCTTGTTCATTCAAGTCGGATGTAAGTAGGACCAAAGTAGGACCAATGTTGCAAAGCAAAGTAGGATGACAGTCGTACAACAGTCATGTCGTACCTGTGTGAACACGGCTTTAAAGTCTCACTAAACCCAGGACCCTGCATTCACTATGTCTGGTCTCCCAAAATACACAAAACATGGAAATTCAATAGTTTAGTAAATATAAACTGCTAGATACCTTTTTTACAGCAGCAGTTAGAGCAGTCTTGTGACTTTTATCAGTGTATGGTTAAAGCTTGTATGAGGAGTTTTCATTCTGCTCTGACTGTCCTATGAGACTGCGGGACCCCTGACCCTCTGTCTGGACAGTGCTGATTGGCCTGTGCTGATCACACTCACTTTACCAAGAGAAAGAAAAACTCTCTAGCAATACACACCAAGCTGAGCATGTGCAGCCTGTCCCTTAGCCTCTGTTCTATCAGCAGATAGATTTGGGACAGTGGAAGAAGGGGAGGAACAGAGAAGACAGGATCAAACAGCCTTTTTACACAAGGCAGAAGATAAATTCCTTAGGTTCCACAGTGAGTATAACAAGCATGCTTTACTGCATATACAGACTGATTTTACTGCTGTGGTTTTAGTAACACTTTAATTTATGTATTATTGAGTCCATCCAAAACTACGCTATCCACAGGCTGACAAAGCTGTAGTGATTTCACTGCAGAAAACATACTGTTGTCACCTTGTTAGGAAGTGGAAAAAAACATGTCTACTGAATCAATAGGTAATAAAACTATGTTACAAGAAAAAAAACTGCTGTGTTAATGCTAGTGACAGACTGCAACTTATTGTTGAATGCACTTATAAACATAGCTAGCTACTCCATTATGCTTGCGCCTTTTGCTGCCTGTTGTGTCAGATACCACATGCAGGTATTATTGGAGCTGAGTCCTCAATTATTTTCTGTCTGTAGACAGGGAAAAATTGCACAAACTAACATAGAGAAATCAAAACAGAGCTACAAACACCATCAATTGTGTATTCCTTGGAGGTATCAACTGGGAAGACACACAACTATCCACCTCCAGCTCAGCCAGAGTACTTGTACCTAAAAAAAAGATTAGACAAAATAAAAGGGTGTTTTTTTGAGTGACAGGATGACAAATAAACAACCATTTTTTTTTCATCATGTGAAGGCAATGGGCACAAGCTAAGTGCCTTTAAAAGGATAGTTCACCTTTACAAAAAAAACTGCCTATGCAGGTAAGGGATCTTTGTAGATTAAAACAAACTGTGTGGCTCTGAGTAAAAATGAATAATACCCTTGCTATAGGTGTAGGCCATTTACATACTTTAGTAAGCCTGACTGGAATACTCCCATGACATTGGTAAGTGAGGCCTAGTCATTTCTGCTCACCTCCACAATCACAGGAGTGAATTCTTTCTCTGATTCAAATTCCCTCACACACTTCTCCTGATGAAGTAGCTCTCAGCTCAGCATTTGAGAGCTCGCTCCTGTGATGGTGGAGGTGGGCACTGACAACTAGGCCTCTCTTAGCAATGTCCTGGGAGTACTTAGCAATGTCCTGGGAGAATTCCAGTAAGGCTTCATAAAGTATGTAAATGTCCTACACCTATAGAAGGGCTTTACTCAACTTTAGCCTGAGCTGCACAGTTTGTTTTTATCTTCAGATGCCCCTTATATGCATAGGCAGTTTTGTGGTAAAGGTGAACTATCCCTTTAAAGGGGCAGCCAAAAATAAATGTGACTGACCACTGGACAACTATTTTGACCTTGCTTATGTGTCCTTCTTCAGATTGTTTAATGATCAAAATCTGTATAGTCAGCATTAGGATTGACTTTCCGTGCTTTTGGCTGTAAAAAGCTTATCTGTCTCCTTTATACCCAGAGTGATTTTGGGCCCCAGTGGGAGATTTTAGCTTTGAGAGGTCACCGTCCAGTGGCGTCCCGTCCATTAGGGGAGCAAGTGGAATGTAAGTTTTTTGGCAGTCAAATGTGTTTCCAGAGCAAAATGACAGTTGGTTATATCCCCATCCCAAACGTAAATATAGAACCACAAGAGAGACCCCCTCCGGGACTTTATATGGGAAGACCAACTCACCAAGAAAAGATCACATGCATAAAAATTAACATTTATTGGTATGTTTAAGAGCAGACCATCCTAACATAGCGATGGTTCAAAAAAAATGAAGACATAGACAATATTCAAAAAAATGAACATGTAAGCCAAAAGTACACATGCATAACAAAAAACAAACATGTGATGTAAAAGACCACTAATCTGCCAAACAAGGAGGCAGAGAAGGACCCAATCCTAACATAGCGATGGTTCAAAAAAAATGAAGACATAGACAATATTCAAAATGAACATGTAAGCCAAAAGTACACAAGCGTAACAAAAAACAAACATGTGCTGTAAAAGACCACTAATCTGTCTATGTCTTCATTTTTTTTGAACCATCGCTATGTTAGGATGGTCTGCTCTTAAACATACCAATAAATGTTAATTTTTATGCATGTGATCTTTTCTTGGTGAGTTGGTCTTCCCATATAAAGTCCCAGAGGGGGTCTCTTTTATGGTTCTATAATTAGGGGAGCAAGGGTGCCGCCCCCACTATCCATGCATCCGGCCACCTGATCTACATGCTGGGCGCCAGACGCATAGATTCCAATCACGTTTTTTTTTTTTTGAAGCATGTGATTAGAGCCAGAGGCTCGAATAGGCTCCAAAAAAGGGTGGGCTTGGGGCACAGATCACTGCACCAGAAGCCAATACAGTTGTGTGGCAATAGTGAACGAATATTCGCTATTGTACTGTAACACTGATTCTCCTCCCAGCCAATCAGGAAGCGGGTCATGAGACCCATCACCCAATTGGCCCAAAAGGAGATCTAATTGGATTGGCAGCCAGGAGGAGGAGGGAGGAGAAGCAGAGGAACTAAGAAAGCAGCCGCCCGCAGCTCAGAGAGAAGCCGGCGCTGCTCGGAGCGCTGCCCACGAAATGGGGTAAGTACGGTGCCCCAACTGACTGAACAAGTGGAGGGGGGGGTGCCGCCTGTGACCCAACCAACCCGGGGGGTGGCGATGAGTGGATTGTTTGCCGCCCCCTCCAAAAAAAAACACTAGCCGCTGCTGGAGTTCACCTCACTAACATGTAAACTTTTTTGACACAACATAACTACAGTCTCCATTTAAAAGTAATTTATTTATGATGCCACAAATTAACCTAAAATATTTATTCTTTGCAATTTATTTACAACATAACCTTGCAAATGTATTCAGGAAAATTATCCCATCAGATTTTGATCAGGTTCCGTGAACAACAGCCAAGATGTATATAACAGAAAAGAAACAGAAGACTGGAAAACTACACACACAGTGATTGGTCAAGCAAGTGTCACTAAGTATGAAGAGGATGATGAGAAATGGTTCAGAACTGAAATCATTGTATTATCCAGTCCTCAAGTTGTTGACATTTGTTATATAGTATGAATAACACAATCCTGCGAATATATTCAGACAAATGATCATGTCTGATTTCTACATAGTTGTGCTCAATGAATGACAACCAAAATGTATATGACAGGGAAAAATACAGATGACAGAAAAATGGCATACACAGTTATTGTGAGGATGATGACCAGTGGCACAGAGATGAAATTATTGTACTACCCAGTCCTCAGGATGTTGACTTCAGTTATGTAGAGTTTAACAAAATTTAGGATGTATTGCGCTCTTTAACTATATTGTTCCCCGCCAAAGGTTTCAGCTGAAATGTCAACCTTTAACCTCTTTGTAATAACTTTACGATGTCTTTTTTCTTGGCTTTATTACCCATAATTGTATTGTTTGTTGACATCTATAGGACTAGCCTATGTCTTTAAGGCAGCCACTCTCAACCAGGGATCAATGGAACCTAAGGCCTCATACACACAGGCGTTATTTGACGCCACTTTTTTTGGCGTTTTTTGCAGCTTTCCATGTTATTCAATGGCCCCATAAAAACGCTGAAGTTTTTGAGCTGTAGAGGGCGTCGGCGTTAGTGAGCTGTAAATAGAACGCGGGACCAGCGCGTTCCGAGGATGTAGCATTTTGGTGTCTTTGACGCTAAGCCGGCAAAATGCTCACTAACTCTCACTACTTTAAAAAAAACGCCTATTGACGCCGACACTCACTAACGCTCATTAATGCCGATGCAAAAAAGCCGCGAAAAACTCAGACTTTTTCCCTGATGTCGGGCCCGACGTTTTGACTATTTCTTTACATACGCCCGCGTTTATAAGGCCTAATAGTTCCTCTAGAGGTTTCTAGCGGTTCTTTTAGTTTTGACTGACTGACATTTGACCTGATGATGCCTGCATAATTCCGGGTTCAACATCCCTTGGCAGAGCCAGCAGCATGGACACCAATTAACTTTTTCACTGTTTGTTAGGGTGTTATTCTAATCCCCATTATAAGGGGAACATTCTTCCCAATGTCCACCGATATTAGAGGTATTCTTTCCTCTGACCCCAGTTATTTAATTTTAGGTGAAAATAATTTCAAGTGTTCCTCTGGGATAAAAAGGTTGAGAATAGCTGCTCTAAGGAGAAGGGGTGGAGGAAGTGGGATGATTGTCTGATTTTTGTATTCAGTTTAAAGATGATTTTTTTTAGTAGATCATAAGAAGAAAAAAATATTTGTCTATGATGTCATCACAAATTATTTTCTGATGATATACATCTCCAAGTGGTAAAATAAAGGATTCCAGGAAATCCTCTCCAATCAAGACCTTAAGCTAGTGTTTGCAATTTTTTACTTTGAAAAAATTCTTTCACAAGACCCTTAAGTCACATGCTATATGTTTCTCATCAATGAGTTTTTGATTCTCAGCCACATCATGAGGGGATCTTAAGGAGGGCATGGTTTCTTTAGAGCTGAATAATTTTCTTTAAAACTAAGAAGCTCAACCGTAAAGTGTTGCTAAACCCAGGAGCCCGCATTCACTATATGTGGTCTCCCACAGTACACAGAACATGGAAATGCAATTATTTTGGTAAATATAAACTGTTAAATACCTTTTCTCATCAGTAGTTATAGCAGTCTTGTGATTTCTATCAGTGCCTGGTTAAAGCTTGTAGGAGGAGCTTTTATTCTCTCTGTCCTATGAGGCTGCAGGACCCCTGACCCACTGTCTGAGCAGTATTCATTGGCCTGTGCTGATCACATGCACCCTCTCAAGAAAAAAAAAACTCTCCAGCAATACACACCAAACTGAGTATGTGCAGCTTGTCCCCTGGCCTCTTTTCTATCAGTTTGGGGACTGTGGAAGAAGGGAAGGATCAGAGGAGACAGGATCAAACAGCCTGCAGGGGGATTAACACCTTAGTCTCCACAGTTAGTATAACAAGCATTCTTTACTGCATATACAGGCTGATTTTACAGTTGTGCATTTAGTAACACTTTAAACTAAACAATATCAGCTTTAGCCTGCACGGTAATTTGGTGTTCTAGCAATTTCCACCATTTCCTATGCCTGTAAAATATCTATTCCACAGGTTTGGAGATACCTAGAAACTGGACTAGCATATTCAAGGATTTGCATAATCAGGAATAAGATGAACAAGTTTTTAAATCATGTCTGATCATGAAGCAGATTTTTGGCTTCACAACTTTGCTGTCAGTTGAATCAAAGATGGTACACAGAACTATTGGCATGCTTAGCTCTTTAGGCTCACCGCTTTTCTTAAGTCTTGAGTTTTTTTTTTCATGCCACGATCCTGAGTGCAAACCTGTTCTGTTCAAAGACAAGAGTGTTTGTAGGATTCTTGTAAGTCAGTCCAAAGATTAATTTTATTGGGGTAGCACACTGTGCGACATCGCTTATCACCAAATAAGGAGTGTGAGTAAAGCACCAAGAGTTTACAGAACTGCACAAAATTCTTTTCATGTAGGCCTAAACTATTTGCTTCTTTCCTTTCTGAACGCCTGGTCCACAAAGCCAGCCAGCTCAGCAGAGCAGTTTCCAGCAGCTCCCATAGCACGCCTGCGCAGGATGGTGTTTATTTGGACTGTGGAGGTTGTTGATGGAAGGAGCAGGTGTGGTGGTCCAACATTGGTCCTTACTTCTGCTGTCACAACATCTCTTCCTAGCAATTTATGATGCTGGCATAGCGCAACACAGAGGGTGGGTTGCAACTAGGTGGCACCTGTCAGTCACGTTAGTGACTTGTTGAACATGCTGTGCAAAGTGAAAATTGATGGGAATGTTTTAGCAGGAGCCATGGGGGTGGAATGATCAGCTCAGAGGGGCAGGCATTACATTGACATCAATTGACAGAAATGACAGATCCACACTTTTTACTTGATTTTCCAACCACATACTCTGGGCCTACAGGAAGGTCTCCTGAGGGGCAGCTCCACCCCTGATTCCTATTACATATACTTTCCTATTATCAGAAAAATGTGTCCAGATCTCTAATATCTTATGATAAAAATCTGAAGTCTACAAAAATCATTGTCGGCACTCTCTTATCCTTTTTACCCACACAAATATGTAGTTTTGCTGCCTGATTAAGTGATTGCGGGAACCATAAAGGAAAGGAAAAAAAAAGTGGATGTTGCCAGGTGATTCCATACTTTTTTTTCTGCTAAAAGGTGGAACTCAGGTCTAAACATGTTTCTATAGCTTCTGATAGCAAAGCTTTATAGATAATTAAATATCACCAGGTAATTCTTTCCCAGCTTCTGCAGCTCATAAAACTGCTTATATGTGAATTACTTGAAGTACTATAAAGACAACTAGATAAGTTTACCTGACCCCTCGCTCCCCTAGGATAGCAGGACATCACTGGAAGTTATTCTGTGTCTATGCCCACCCCCACTGACCACATCTTTATGTTTGCCATATGAAGTTTAGAGTTTAGAGTGAAAGCTGAATGCCAGTTATGGAAGCAGAGTTATTATTTTGTATTCCAGTTGAGACCTAATCATTTGTCCAGGGCTTTTTTTCAGCCGGTACGTGGCTGACCTGCTGACCTGCACATCCTGATATCTGCAGCGGGTGGGCTGCTCTGACCTCATGTGTGCAGCTGGACAGCTGAAGGATGCTAATACTTCCCCCAGCTGAAGCTAAGTGCACAAAGACATGGACTTTCCATGTGTTGTTCCAGTGTTGGAGGGATCTTCCCTTAGAATCAGGGAGGGATCTTCCCTTAGAATTGGAATAGTATACAGACCCCCAGGACAGAGTGAAGATTATGATAACTTGTTGATTGATGAGATAACTCAAATGGCAATGAAGGGAGAGGTTTTGATTATGGGTGACTTCAACATGCCTGACGTTAACTGGAATTCTCAAACTGCTATTACAAGCAGGAGCAGGGATGTAATGGAAGCACTGAATGGGGTTTCTCTAAAACAGTAAAAAGCCCAACCCAAGGTGATCATATTCTTGACCTAGTACTGACAAATGGGGATTAGCTGTCTGATGTTGAGGTGGGGGAGAATTTGGGTTCTAGTGATCACCAATGTCTTTGGTTTGATATTAAAACAAGAACTGAAAAATCATATACAAAAACAAAAGTTTTAGATTTTAAAAGGAAAAATTTTGCTGAAATGGGGACATTTCTAAAAAATGAACTGAAAGGTTGGAATAAAATGACAGGAGTAAGTAATCAGTGGGCACTATTAAAGTCTACCATCTTGGAGGCAACTAGGTTATATGTCAGGCAAGTTAGTAAGAATAAACGGAAGAAAAAAACCAATATGTTTCACCAAAGAGGTAAGTAGGATAGTAAAGGGGAAAAAATGGCATACAGAAGATTCAAGGAAACAGGAGGTGCAGCTGACAGAGAGGAGTATAAAAATAGACAAAAGGAGGCCAAACACATTATCGGTGCTGCTAAAGCACAGAAACAGGAGGAAATTGCTAAGTCTAATAAGGAAGGAGATAAAACCTTTTTTAGGTACATTAGTGATAGAAGGAAAAAATACAATGGGATCACTAAAATGAAAACTGCGCACAACACACGACCAGGATGTAGCAAACCATTTACATTTGTTCAGTCTTCTCAGAAACAGACTGCACTAATGATAACAAGTTAGGGAATACTATTGGTTCTAGTAATGATGGTTCATTTCTAGGATTTCTGGAGACAGAGGTAGCTGAGGAACTGGCTCAGTTAAAGCTTAATAAAGCAATGGGCCCTGATGGTATTCATCCCAGAGTTCTAAGAGAACTTTGCGATATAGTTGTTGGACCATTAACAAATCTTTTAAATAAATCTCTTCTAACAGGAGAAGTTCCCCATGACTGGCGGATAGCTAATATTGTACATATCCACAAGAAGGGCAGCAAGGTAGAAGATGGCAATTACAGGCCAGTGAGTTTAACATCAATTGTAGTCAAGGTAATGGAATCACTTCTCAAAAGAAGGATCATTGATCACCTAAAAATACACAGCTTGCTGGACCCAAAGCAGCATGGCTTTACTGAGGGCAGATCGTGCCAAACAAATCTGATTGAATTCTTAACCCTTGGGTGGTTCAGTGGATATGCAGTTGGTTAAAGGATAGATCCCAGAGTGTGGTTGTAAATGGGGTTCACTCAGAACAGAGGCCAGTCACTAGTGGGGTACCACAAGGCTCTGTACTGGGTCCTGTTCTATTTAACCTATATGTAAGTGATATAACTAAAGGTTGGTTGGGCAATGTATGTCTCTTTGCTGATGATACAAAGGTGTGTAATAGGGTTGATATCCCTGGAGGTGTCTGTAACATGGAACATGATTTGGCATTGCTGGAAGATTGGTCAAAGCAGTGGAGACTGCAGTTCAATATTTCTAAATGTAAAATAATGCATCTAGGGAAAAAGAATCCGCTTAGAGAGTACAGCATTGGGGGCACAGTGTTAGCCAGCACTACAGAAGAAAAAGATTTGGGGGTGCTTATTTCAGATGATTGCAAAATGAGCAAACAGTGTGACCAGGCAGTGGGAAAAGCAAAGAGGGATCACCAGCAGGAGGAAGGAGGTTCTGATTCCTCTATATAGATCTTTAGTGAGACCTCACTTAGAATACTGTGTTCAGTTCTGGAGACCACACTTACAGAAAGATATTGATAAGATAGAACGAGTTCAGAGACGGGTAACAAAAATGGTGAAAGGTCTGGGGGATAAAACATATCAAGAGCGACTTCAGGAACTTAATATGTACAGTCTGGAGGAAAGAAGGGAGAGGGGAGACATGATTGAAACCTTTAAATACATCAAGGGGGTGAATAAGGTTCAGGAGGGCAGTCTTTTCAATATGAAACCAAAATCAAGAACACGGGGACATGACCTCAAACTAACTGGGGGGAAGTTCAAAACTAATCTTTGAAAGTATTATTTTACTGAAAGGGTGGTTGATGATTGGAATAAACTACCAACAGAGGTTGTGAGATAGTCAACAGTAAATGGCTTCAAACATGCTTGGGATAAACATAAATCTATAGTCAGACAACAAGGTTAATGTAAAAAAAAAAATATAAATAAATAAATAAATAAATAAAAAGGGGCAGACTCGATGGACTACTCAGTCTTTTTCTGCTGTCACTTTTCTATGTTTCTATGTTGTTTCTGACCTCCCCCTTTATAAGTGCTTTACTTTTAACTTTGTTTTACCTATTTATGTGTGCCATTAAATGTTACACTATATTGGATTTTGTTCCCCTGCTCGGTTTTTGTTTTTTATCCACTTTGTATGAAGCTCTCTCCTGAACTCTGACTTCTGACTGTATGTATGTAGCACACTGCTGAAACATGCGCACTCCAGAACTCTGCACTCTATAGACAGCACTCTCCTGAACCCTGCACTCTGTATTTAGCTTGCTCCTGAACCCTGCAGTCTGTACATAACGCACTCCTGAACTCTGCACTCTGTGCATAGCACACTCCCGAACCCTACACTCTGTGTAGTAAAAGAAAAAACAATTTTGCGCTAGGCCCTATATAGCATTGTGCTATATTTTTATATATAAAACATTGTATGTGATTTAAAGGAACAGTGCACCATTTTTGTATTTGTACTCTGTATGCAGCGCACTGTACATAACACATTCCTGATCCCTGCACTCTGTACATTGCGCACTCCTGAACCCTGTACGCCGTGCACTCCTGAACTCTACACTCTTCATATAGTGCACTCCTGAACCCTGCACTCTGTATGTAGTGCACTCCTGAACCCTGTACACCATACACTCCTGAACCCTTTACACTGCACACTCCTGAACCCTGCACTCTTCACATAGCACACTCCTGAGCCTTGCACTCTTGCCATAGTGCACTCCTGCACCCTGCACTCTGTATATAACACACTGCTGAGCTCTTTACTCTGTACGTAGTTCTTTTCTGAACTCTGCACTCTGTATTCAGCGCACTTCTGAACTCTGCACTCAATAGATAGCTCACTCCTGAACCCTGCACTCAGTACATAGTGTACTCCTGAACCCTGCACTCTGTACATAGCACACTCATGAACCCTGCATGTCTGCCTGAAAACAAATAATTGGGCAACACTGGAGTAGCTCGGTACCTTGCAATGTTTCTGTGAATACATTTTGCTTACTATATACCCTTTCTACTAGGAAGAAATGTAAAATACTGTGTTCAGGGTCACTGTTTTTTGACCAAAGGATTAGATACATCCCCGGATATAAGGAACAATATTGGTCAACTTTTCAGATGAGATGGTTTTGATAATTCATGTCTGTTACTAGTAAAGTCACTGATGCTGCTGATTAAACAAATGGCATGTAGTAGCCTGCAGACCTGGGTGACAGAATTAGAAAAATTCCCCTGTGAAACTGCAAGCTGCTCACAGACCGATGGATAGATATGCTGCTTGATTGACAGGTAAAGGTACAAAGAATAAAAGGAAGATAAGACATTCACGGCTTTCAGAAATGTTCAGGGAATATTTTACAGTGCTGAAAAAATGTGACTGCTATTGAACAAGTTATAGCACTATAATAATAATCTTATACAAGAGGGGAATAAGGTAACATTCACTGGCAGCTATTTATACCTCAAGTTTATTGTAATAGCACATATATGATTTTTTCTCTGAAGCAAAGCAATGAATGCAGATGACAGCTTTCAGGAGAAAAGCTCAAATGACAAGTTTGAAATTGTAAATGAATTGTTGGCTATTTTAGGGGCTAAGGATGATTCACAACATTGCCTCATCCATGGGCTTTTCAGCATCAAGCATCTGCATCCCAGATTTGCACTTGGTCCTCTGTTCCCATGTTTTCCATGTTATACCAGCCTGTCGTTCAGGACTCAGCTGATGTGAGCTTTATCTTCAAGGTTCTTCATGCTGTTATCTGAGTATTTTGTTGAAGTTCTTAAACCTGTGTGTTTCTTCTGGGCCTGTGTTGCTATTTTGTTTCCCACTCCTCCGTTTTATTGCTTGGGTCCTAGAATACAAGTCATGTGTCCTGTACTGTACAATTAGTATAATAGGAATGATGACTTACCTGTATATTCCCTACCTTGGAGTACAGTGCAGAGCACAGGTCCCTCCCTGCTGCGTCATTATCATTCGTTATTGCTTCCTAAAAAAAAAAATGTAAGCCTCACGAAGTGGGCTGGGGTTCTGAGGGTACACTCTAGGGCAAAACTTTTTGCCAGTGTCCAATCACCTGAAGGTAGCAGCATATAACCCATGGTTTATAAATTTAACCACTTGCCGACCGTGTAACGTGGATACACGTCGGCAAGTGGCACTCATTGTTGTGGGAGGACGTTATAACACGTCCTCCCACAATCGCGCTCCCGCGCGCCCCCTGGGGCGCGCACCTGGGAGCATCAGTGACCGCCGGGTCTATGAGACCCGGCGCATCACGGATCACGGTAAATGGCCGCTTGGAGCGGCCGTTTACCATGTGATCGCTCCGTCAAATGACGGAGCATCACATGTAAACAAGCCGGCGGAAGTGCCGGCTTGTCTCCCCCCTCTCCGCACCGATCGGTGCAGTGTGACAGGGGAGGGGGGAGAGGGGGGAGAGAGGAGATGCAGCGGTGCTGTGGGCAGGATCTGAAGTGCCCACAGCACCGGCGAGGTTCGCCGGTAAATGGCACTAGGCACTACGCGGCCCAGAGTATCTGGGCCGCCAGTGACTACGAGGGTCCACGCGCGGGGTCCCCCGCGCGCCCTCGCGCTAACACCCTCCTGCACAATATTGCAGGAGGGTGTTGTTAC
>BLSH010116711.1:1583748-1618991 GCA_018402905.1 Glandirana rugosa
GATTCCCCGCTAGTTCCCCAATTTACAAGGGATCCATCCTCAAAGATTGACACCCCTCTCACATGACTGTCCCTCATCTCTCTCTAGCGACAAGGACTAGTGATCTTTGTCAGCTAGAGAGAGATGAGGGGACAGTCTTGCTCCTAGACAAACAAATGTAACTGTCTAAGAACGAGAATTTCGTCGGTTGTATGTCGATGCCGCTAAACGTGTTGGATCGGTTGGACGACGTCATATTACTACCGCCGACCAACCGTTCGCCAATTCCACCTGAGTTTTTTCCACGGAGGTGAGGTTTGGAGAAATCGTTACGGGGGGGGGGGGGGATGGTTGACACCCGTAACAAAATAAAGAGTAACTGATTGTTGATAGTTGTAAAAAAGGAGGGTTATAAGAACTGTACAAAAAGGGGACTGGTAGTTGTGGCCCGTAAGAGGTCATATGACTTAGAAACTCCTACCTAGGGAACATTTAACCCCTTGATCGCCCCTTAGTGTTAACCCCTTCCCTGCCAGTGCCATTCATACAGTAATCAGTGCCTATTTTTAGCACTGATCACTGTATAAATATCACCTGTCCCAAAAAAGTGTCAAAAGTGTCCGACCTGTCCACCTCAATGTTGCAGTCCCGCTGAAAATAGATGATCACCGTCATTACAAGTAAAAAAAAAAAATAATAATAAAAATGCCATAAATCTATCCCCTATTTTGTAGACGCTATAACTTTTGTGCAAACCAATAAAAATACGCTTATTGCAATTTTTTTTACCAAAAATATGTAGAAGAACACATATTGGCCTAAACTGATTAAGAAATTTGTTTTTTTAATTTTTTTTGGATATTTATTGTAGCAAAAAGTAAATATTGTCTGCAATTTTTTTGTTTATAGCACAAAAAATAAAAAACGCAGAGGTGATCAAATACCACCAAAAAAAAAGCTCTATTTGTGGGGAAAAAAAGAAATCAATTTTGTTTGGGTACAAGGTCGCACGACCGCGCAATTGTCAGTTAAAGCCACACAGTACCGTGTGGCCTGGTCATTAAAGGCTTTAATCCTTCCGGGGCTGAAGTGGATAAAGAACTTCATTAACCGGTTCAGCCCCAGCGCCGTAAATAGGCGGCGGTCGGGGTTGAGCGGCTCTCCCGGGACATAGCCTGCACCTGCAGGCTATATCCCGGTATCATTTTTTAGAGCAAGCGGTCGGCTATCCAGGTGTAATGACCGATCCGGCTCGGGAGCCGCTCGGTCGTTACCCCAGGAGGCGGGAGAGGACGCCCCCCCCCCTACCGCCGCCTTCCGCCGCTCTTCTCCGGCCTCCCTTCCCACCGGGAGACCGGAGCGGCGATCCGGCGCATCCGCCGGCTAGAAGGAGACCTGATCAAAGCCATAATCGGCTCTGATCGGGTCTCCTTCGGCAAATTCCGGAAGCGACGTCACAACTTCACTTCCGGTTTACTCGGCGGCTAACGGCGCCAAATTTAAAAAAATGACAGTGTTCAGAATCGCCGTTTTTGGCGATCTGAATACTGTGAAGTGCAAAGGAGGGATGGGGGGTCTTTTAGACCTCCCGGCCCTCCAAAAAGAGTACCTGTCACCACATATTACTATCACAAGGGATGCTTACATTCCTTGTGATAGCAATAAAAGTGATCAGATTTTTTTTTTTTTAAAGGAACAGTGGTAAAAATAAATAAATAAAAAAAAAAAAAAAAAAGATTTAAATCGCCACCGTCCCCGCGAGCTCGCGCAGCAAAGAAAACGAATACGTAAGTCGCGCCCGCATGTGAAAACGGTGTTCAAACTACACATGTGAGGTATCACCGCGATCGCCAGAGTGTGAGCAATAATTCTAGCAAAAGACCTCCTCTGTAACTCTAACCTGGTAACCGTTAAAAATTTTTAAAGCATCGCCTATGGACCTTTTTAAATACCGGACTTTGTCGCCATTCCGCGAGTGCGCGCAATTTTCAACCGTGTCATGTATGGTATCTATTTACTCGGCGTAACATCCTCTTTCACAATATGGAAAAAAATTGGGCTAACTTTACGGTTGTCTTATTTTTTAACTCAAAAAAGTAAAATTGTTCCAAAAAAATCGCGCTTGAAAGACCGCTGCGCAAATACCGTGTGACAAAAAGTTTTGAAACAATCGCCATTTTATTCTCTAGGGTGTTTGAAAAAAAATATATAATGTTTGGGGGTTCTAAGTAATTCTCTAGCAAAAAAAAATGTTTTTAGCTTGTGACCACCAAATGTAAAAAAGTGGCCCGGTTGGTAAGTGGTTAAAAAGTCAGAAATTTCTTAACAACCAGCAACTGTTTATACAATCAACACTTTGGTCAGGAGAATGTAATGTACGGCAGTAAGAACGTTGTTATGTTCAACACAATGTATAGAGTGAGCAGTATATGTCAAAGTGTGCTCTTATATCGTTCATCAGCAGAAGGAAAAGATCGCCAATGAGTGTAGTCTACAGGAGGAAAAAATGGCCATAGTTGGTGGTCAGTGGGAGGAATGAAGCCTGGCGTTGGTGGTTAATGGAAGTAAAAAATGCTCCAAGTCAGTGGTCACTGCCTGTGTTCCCCTTATATTGGTCAGAATCTGTGCCCTCTTTTGTTGGTGGGTATCTGTTTCTCTTCAAATTGGTGGTCAGTTTCTGTGCTCCCCTTACATTGGGGGTCAGTGTCTGTTTCCCCTGTAGATTGGTGGATAGTGTGCCCCCTTGCTGCTCAGTGGCTCCCTTTTGTTGGTAAACAGTGAGAGCAATGCTACTGTCAGGATTGGCAGGAGAAGTGCCAGCTGAGAAGGAAACGGAGGGCTCTCAGACAAGCTGTGTTTACTTTTGTGATAACTATGAATGGCCATCACAGTGATCACAAAGCACAGAGACACTCTGATTGGCTATTTGCGGTAGTTTTTTCCTGTGGTGTGTGCTCTAGGTACTGCTCGATTCTGTCTGCTGTCAGACTGTGAATCATAGGCATTGTGTGCAGGTGGTTCTTGTGTTGGAATCCATGGCACTCAGCAGGAGATGCGTGGCTTGTGCCCTGGGTACCTGATGCAAGTTACACCCCTGTTGATAGGAAAACAATACATTAATATTAAAGCGGTAGTAAACCCATTTACCTAATTTTCTGTGTCCAGATCATTACTTGTATCAGCATAACACTCCCGTTTTTTTGAGCCTCCTTACCTGCTTAGTTTCCGTTATATTGTGTATTTTTCCTCTTGTGACGTCACCCGCACATGCGCTGTATGTTCCTTATTTTCCGGCAAGCTAAGGCTGCCGGAAAAATGCAGGGTCCTTGCCGGGGCTGCGTCATCTCCTCGAGGTGGCGCCAGCCCCGGCCTAACGCGATAGTTCATGCATATACTTCCGCATTGTGAATCATTTCCTGGCGTGCCTGGTGACACAGAACGTCACAGGGGAGGCGGAGGAGGGCGGAGTCAAAGATAGAGGAATGAGACAGCGGAGAGACAAAGCTATCTAACAGGAAATGAGAACGAGGCTTGGCTATCGTCGCGAATGCGCATGTGCGATATTTGGGAGCTACGCATACTGAGGGCGGAAATTCTTTTGGAATAAGACGCGGAAGAGAAGAGTCAAAATGGCGGCGTCTATTACCGTACGGGACCAGGTTAATTAATCATCTTTTTTGGCATGTAAGGGGATATTTATGAATCATATGGATGCTATTTGGATTTGATATATATAGTGGATATCAATAACAGATTGAATTGCGATTGTTGTGCTGAGTTTACTACCGCTTTAATTAATTAAATAGCCAAACATAGTAGTTTGACTTTTAATATTTATAATATAATTATTTTTATTATAATATTAATATTCATTTTGTATTAATAATAATAAAATGCTCATACACAATACCATCAATGAGTCTATATATATATATATTTTTGTTTTTCTTCATGAATATATACAGTACATAAAGCCACTGCACCTATGATGATGCATCTAGATTTGTATGCTCACCAATGCTCATACCTAAGGCAGAACGGTATCTTCCTAAATGTTTTTGGAATGTGGGCACCAGTGCATGCGGGGATATAGAATGTTGTTTTGAGAATCAAAAAGCTTAGTTTTATTTTTCAATGTTTCATAATAGTATGCTATATGCTTGAGGACACCCACAATGAACTTGCATTTCCCTTGTGCCATGAAAGGATGCTCTTGGTGCGCAGTGCTTCCATAAAAGTAAACACAGACATATACAAGGCAGAGTCCCAGTGTCCAGCATGAAAATATAACACCAAATCCAGGCAAATAAACCCAGACAAGAGGCGGAGGTGAATCTGGGCTCCATTCCCATGCCAGCACCTTACAGAGAGCTTATTTCTTTTCCTTTTTTTTTGTACCCAGTTTACTTAGAATAGGTTAATGTGAAGCAGACAGAAAAATATCACTTTATTGTGCTGTATCGAAAATGTCCTTATTGTTGTCACGATGATAGCACAACATTCAGCTTCATAAAGCACAAAAATGTCCTATTTTCTTAACTGAAAATAAAATAGCAAGGATAATAGGGAATGAATAAAGTAGTCTTCTGTGTTTTGCATTAAAGGAACGCTACTGTATAACATGAACATTCTGAATTGAACTCACCCAGAGGATACAGCCGACCAGCTGTGCTAATCTACACATACTTGTCCCAGTTGCTAAATCTCTATTGCCAGTGGCATCTTTATTTTCTTAATGACCCAGATTGTGAGAAGTGTGTTCTGTGGTTCGTGGCTCCGCCCTCAGGGAGGGTGCACAGAACCATTTGATGAAAGGCAGCAGACATATCAAAAGCCTATTGAATCTGAATGCAATGGACCATATGAAGCACATATTAAGATAAATTGAGTGGACTAATTGGGTTTAGCACTGTTACAGCATTTCTTGGATAACAAAGTAAACCCTTCCTGAGAGCATTATGGTGGTTGTCATTGCTAAACTTATACAGTTCTCGTTGTCTAGCTCAGTGTTTCTCAACCTTTTTTCAGTCAAGGTACCCTTTAAAATTATAGACAATCTCAAGGCGCCCTAATTATGGACAGTTTTGAGGCACCCCATTCTAAAATGTAAAAACGATTCTAAAAGTTTTACATGAGGCAGCAGCATCCACACACGTAGGACACCCAATGTTAGAGGTGATTTTTTTTCTTCCAAAGCAAATACACTTTTGTACACTGGTACTGACTACTATTCCAATGTTTCTCTTCTCCCTCAATTTCTCTCCATCGGTCAGCTAATGTGACCCCTATACTGAGGGAGAGGGGTACAGAAGGGTCAAACAAGGAGGAGTGAAGGCAACAGACATCTTCTTTATCAACTGATGATGTCATTGGTTAATAGGATGCCAGTGTCTAGAAAGTCATAATGATGCATAATGAAAACCTTGGCTTTGTGTAAGTAAAAGGCAGGCTTGATCCACCTGTTGGCTTATATACAATTTTTGATCAAGTAGACATTTTACCCTGAATAAGTCTCAAGGCGTCCCAGGGTGCCTGGTCACCCTGGTTGAAAAAGACTGGTCTAGCTTATTTGCTGTCCCTCTGGCTTCAGAACTTCCATAGTCACAAACTAGGTAAAGTCAGCATTCATTTTCTGCAATCTTGTTCTGGGTTAGTAAATAAGAGTATTGCAATATTGGAGTTATTAGGATAAGCAGGCAGCTACCATTTTCAGCAATAGGTGCCAATGTTACCCTTTTCCTTTTTCCTGGGGTTGAGTTCACAGAGGGACGCTATTTGGTGATGATGTGCACAGCCTCTACGCTGACACAACCAAAGAAGTAAGCAAACAGACAGGACATGGATTGTACTACAGGTTAATGACACATCTTCAATCTCTCCCTCTCTACTGGCATCTTCCCCAATCCTCTAAAATATGCACTGGTCATCCCCATACTTAAAAAGCCTTTGCTGGACGCCACCAATCTGAACAACCTAAGACCCATCTCCTTGATCCTGTTAATTTCCAAACTCCTATGCTTAGTCTATAACCGCATGAGCTACCACATCACTGATAAACCTCCTTACCCTTTTCAGTCTGGATTTTGCCTTCAATACTCCACAGATGCTGCCCTCATAGAATTCACAAACAATTTACTATCCAGTAAAACCAATGGACACTTGAGTTGACCACCTGCTCATCTTCAAAAATCTCCACTCCCTTGGTCTCTGAGGCGCTGCTCTTTTCTGATTTTCTCCATTTCCTGTTTATATGCTGACAGCACCTAAATCTACCCCTCCACTCCTCACCTCACCCTTTCAGTCTCCTCTCGCATCACTAATTTACTAACAAACATATCAATATGGATGTCACACAACTTTAAAACTCTCATAACACCAAAAGCTCAATTTTTCCAAAATCTAGCTCATAATATTTAATTCAGGTGAGTCTAATGTTGCTAAGAGATCCAGTAGGGAATTGTCAGATAGTTCTATGGAAAGAGAATGGAGATGCACTTTGGCAGCATGTTGAAGCTGGAGGTATTTAAATAACATTTGGTTTGGAAGCCTAAATTTGTTTGGCAGATGGGAAAAGGATTTCACTAAGTGACCCTCAATAATGTGGCCAAGGTTACTGACTCCCAGTTTGATCCAGGTCTTAGGGTGTGCAAACCATAGAGATTCTGGAAGGATGTGTGGTATTCCAGATGTGAGATTGTTCATTCAGGTCCATAATCTACATTAATCATTCTGTGCTGCCTGACAGTTTTTAAGCCACCAGGTGTGTATCTTGTCTCAAGGTGTTTTGAGAGTTAGACCCCTATAGCCTTTACACACAATATAAAAGAGGTCTGGGAATTTGGTGGTTTCTGGTGTGTCAGGATAAGTGTAAGACTTTGGGTAATTCAGAGCCAATCATGTGGGGGAGATGGGAGAGGTGAGATGCAAGGTAGTGTAAGTTTAGGGCAGAGAGTGAGTGCCCCGGAATCCGAAGATAATTCTTCAACTGAGCTTAGTAGACATGTGCACTGCCAAAAAATTTGTTTCGTTTTCGTTTCATTCGTTTTTCGTTTTTATTTCAAATAAATTCGGAAAGTAAAAAATTCAGAAATTTGGAAAATAGAAAAATTGGAAATCTGGAAATTAGAAAAATCAGAAATTCAGAAATCAGAAAATTTGAAAATCCAAAAATTTGACAATATGAAAAATCGAAAACTCAAAAATCCAAAATAAAAACTAACTAATAATAACTAACTATTAAATTATAGGTATAGGAATTTCCTTTCAAATTTGGCTGTTAGTGAATACGAATTTATCTGAAGTTACGAATTATCCAAAATAATGAATGCTGCATCTAAACGAATGGAACGTAACAAATTAATAACAATAACTAATATTAAAACGTTTTTATTATTATTATTTATTGTTATTAATTTGTTTTGTTCCATTTATTTAGATGCGGCATTCGTTATTTCGGATACTTCGTAACTTTGTATAAATTTGTGTTCATTACGTTCACTAACAGCCAAATTCGAAAGGAAATTCCAATACCTATAATTTAATAGTAATAGTTATTATTAATTAGTTATCATTTCAGTTTTTTAAATTTTTGGGTTTTCTAATTTTCAGATTTTTGTTCTTATTTTCGAATTTTGTTCTTTTGACTTTCAGATTTTCGTTCTTATTTTTGAATTTTCGAATTTCGGAATTTTTGGATTTCTGAGTTTCCGAATCTTTGAATTTCCAAATTTTCAGATTTTCGAATTTTGGAAAAATTTGTTAAACGGGTTTTCGTTAATTAGAATATTTCCGAATTAACGAATATGTTGAATTTCGACGAAAAAGTAATTTAGAACTAAACTAATTGCGTATGTCTAGAGCTTAGTCAGCCTTTGCCCCAAAGAAATAGCTTAAGGGTAGACTTAATGATTTTAAAGTACTACAGTGGATATATATATTGGGGAGTGCCACAAGATACATAAAACTTTGGGAAACAAAATCATCACCCTGCCTTGCACTCCTTTTTGGTCAAATTTGTGTTTAAGTTTTGACAGTTCTAATGAAGGATTCCATATTTAGTTAAGTAAAGATGGAGGGGGTCTCTGGATATTAATACCCAAGTACTTGGTAGCGTCTGTTCTTACTAGAGGAAGGAAGGCCTGTTCTTGCATAGGAGCAAAACTATCAAGAGGGAGAATCTGGGATTTAGACCAGGTAATAACAGTATTGTCCATAATTATTAGTAATTGTAAGTGCTGTTCATAATGAAGGGTCAATGTATTCAAGATATGGCAGAATATTGTCCACTTATATTCCCTAATTTGAAAGTCAAGCCCCAAACGTGCTTCCCTGGAAAGGAAAAATTAGTTTGATGTCCACCTGATTTTGGTGACTGAATGATAACAGAACAGTTGTAGCCAGCTCAGGAAATCCAGCCCAATCTGAAGTTCCATAGTGGCAACCAGGGAAAGCTTCATTCAACTGATTCAAAGGTTGTCGCTGTATCTAGACTGACTTCTATTTTGGTCGCCCAGATCATGGTCTGCCCGTAGTTTCATACATAATTGTCTGATATTGAGGATAGTATTTTTTTCTTATTTGTAAAAAAATAGTGATGATCTGGTTTAAGCTAAGGACAAGAGCTTTGCAAGGATTTTAACTTCAGTCTTTAGATGTGTAATGGGTTTATAGGATTTTGGTAATTGAAGGTTTTTCTAATAAGGATAATAAAGGCCTCCTACATAGAGGTAGAATGTGTGTGAGTTTCAGAGGCCATGTTATAAAGTTCCAGAAATCTCAGGGCTAGTACCTCTGAGTATGTGGCATAAAATTCTACAGGGAGGAAATTTGTGAAAATGTCTTCCTTTTAGTGCTACAATACTATCTTATTTACTCAAGAAATAACAGGTGTCCAGTGCTTCAACAGGGAACGAGCACTAGATCCAAAAGGTAGTCCCAAATCCACCTGGTGGGTGCACAGACCACGACGTTCTTCAAACATCCAAATCATGAATATGTACAGAAGGTTGACACTCCAAAACTCCAATGCAGTACATTTATTCATAAGTGCAGAGGTGATACAAGAACAGCAGACGCGTTTCAGCGGGACAAGCCGCCTTGGTCACAGCTGTGACCAAGGCAGCTTGGCCCGGCAAAACGCGCCTGCTGTTCTTGTATCACCTCTGCACTTATCAATAAATGTTCTGCATTGGAGTTTTGGAGTGCCGACCTTCTGTACATATTATTTACTCAAGAGTTTTGATTCTGAGCTTTCCAGCAATTGTCAATGTTTTGGCTAGTCTATTTTAACTTGGATCTATTCCACACATTTCTGTTAAGCTTTTCAAATGTTTGGTGAAAAAAATATAGTCTGCTTTCCTTGAAGTGGCTGTAAACCTCAGATATGAAATCTGAACAAAGCACATCCCTCTATAGTGTGTACTTGTCTCCATTCAGAGCATTAAAGTATCATTTATATCTACTGCCTTGTTCCTCTGCTCTCATCATGAGTCACTTTTGACAAGTTTTCCTTACACCAAGAGGTAAAAGGTTGACAGTGTAGGGAGCCCCAGCCCTTCCCTCCAATCAGCTCCCAGCACTCCTCACTGAGCTCTGCAGAATGTAATTTCAGCTTCTCACCCCCTGCTTTCTGGAAGCTCACACAAGCTGTATAAATTCTGGACTTTGAACAGCTGTAGAGAATAGAACAATGTAGATAAACAGGTAAAACTGTATGTAGGAAGATTTGTTTCATCTCTATATATCACCTGAGGCCAGTCTGTTCACTGGGTATATGTAAGGGTTTACAACCACTTGAAAGAGGTCCTTCAGCTTACCCAACCCCCAATTTTTTTTCTATGCTCCTGCTTACCCTGTGGTGTTGTAATCACACTTTGGATACTCATCCAGCCACTGGATCCAGCATTGTTCCGCTGACATCCTTCGGTCAACAGACACCACTGGGTCCCGTGCTGCCATCTTGCTTGTGACATCATTGAGATTCCCAACAGCTTTTAGGGGGTTCAGGCGGTGGGGCCCTGTGATGATGCGCCGCTAGGCCCACTCCCTTCCAACATACTGAATGAATGACTAAAGGCCTCCTGGGATATTGAAGTGAATATCCCAGGAGGCCCAGCAAGCACTGTGCATGTTCTTCATATAGGCGAATGATGTGCATGGAGGGCAGGGGTTGCACTGTTTTCAGGAAAAAACAAGGTTAAAAAGAAAACTCCCGTATTTGCATAGAGGAAGGGAGGAGGGGTGGAGAGGGGGGAACTTGACAAAAAGGGTGACGTTCCACTGTAAGTACACAATTTCAAGTTATTTTGGTCAATTTTTTATTTGAATTTGCCTAATCCAAATTGCTAAATTCAACTCTATCAATGCAAAAAAATTTGTTCTGCGGGGGGGTTAGTTTTTCTATTTTTTATTTTTTTTTTATTAATTTTCAAAAATGTGTATGATTCAAACATTAAAAGAAAGATGTGGTCTATAAATGATACCAGTTTTACTCACTGGGCATATGGGATATCATCCCCAAAAGCAAGAGGGTCAAAGATGTGTATGGCAAATCCCCTTCAATATTGATTAGGGGAGTAGTGTTAGGAAAGTTTCACTTGAAACACCAGCTTAGAAGGGCACTGTGCTGTCCCATACTGATAATGCCCACAAAGAGATAGAAAACAGCTTTATCTGCAATGGTAAGGTAAGGTACCTTGCCAGCCTCTGCCCGGTAAACAGGAATGTTCACCTTATGCAAAGTGAAAAAAGATTTTAAAAAATCAGATATCTATTAGACCCCCCCTACCCCCCACCACATCACATTTACCTATTCATTAAAATGTAGTTGAAATTAGATCTTAAGGTCTTCTGTCTCTCCCATCCTTAATGAATCTTCATCTTCTTTGATAGAATTGGCCTTTATCCCAATGTTACTGAAACATATAGAGATCCGTTAGAATAATGGGCGCATGGCATTCTGGGAGAATTCTGTGCTCCAGTTCACACTGCCTTTGTTAATTATCTCATTCATTCAAAAGGAAATATTTGATTTAAAACACATGTTGTTTTAAATGTAAGAGCCTTGCGGAATAATTTGTCATTTACTATTGTTGATTATTTTCATGATAGTATTTAATTCTCAAATTTGTAGTTCGCCCTCTAGTGGCTGCCTGTATGGCAGACACAGGAAGATAACATTATTGCTAAAAGACTGCTGAGAACACCAGATAAGAAACTGTACTCTTTTCAAGCAAGCTGATAATGGGGGAAAAAAAATTAAATATATATATATATATATATACATTTTTTGGTTTTACGGTTGAATTGTATTGTATTTTTGGATGAAAACTGTACTGATATCAGTAATATCGGAAATCATATGATCTGGTATCAAACTAGAAAAATTTTCGAGTTTGTTCCTTCGGAAAAATTTGGATGAAAGCTGTGTACTAACGATCAGATTATCGCACGATAGCTTTGGAAGCGACATTTTTCATCCGATTTTCTAATCCTGTGTATGGGCATTTAGGATGCAATTAGGTAGGTTGTTTACTGATTCTGCTAGCTGCTTATGAGCATGGTGTGGAAGTCCCTGTCAGAGAAGTTAACTTCTGATCACCAGGGTTATCCAAACATCATCATGTCACAACTACCCACCTCAAGAGAGTATCCAAATAGGTGCCATATGACTGGCCTAAGCACATACACACTCACTATTTACATTTACTTCACTACAGTAAAAGAATGACAGCTTGAATGGATGGGGAAAGAGGCAACAAATCACTGCTGAGATCATCTCTGTCCACTCTGCTTCAGAACAGTGCTGTACAATGCAGCAAAGCATCATTGGCTTACAGCACTGCTTATTCCTCTCCGAGGTCTGAATTCTGATGTTCAGGGGATTACAGGATATTAGTACAAAGATAGATTTAGGTACTATGTAAAAATGCATTTACAAATTTTCAGTGCATTCATACAGCGGGCGAAATAATTATTTGATACCCTGCAGATTTTGTAAGTATGCCCACTTACAAAGTAAGGAATGGGCAATATTTTTTATATTAGTTGTATTTTAAATTATAAAGACAGAATAGCAAACAAAAAAATAGAAAAAAACACATGAAACGAATGTTTAAATTGAGTTGCAGTTCAGTGAGTAAAATAAGTATTTGATCCCCAAGCAAAATATGACTTAGTACTTGGAGAAACCCTTGTTGGCAAGAACAGAGGTAAGACCTTTCTTGTAGTTGGTGACCAGGTTTGCACACATCTTAGGTGGGATTTTGGTCCACTCTTCTTTACAGATCTTCTCTAAATCCTTAGCTCCCTCCATAAATTTTCTATAGAATTAAGGTCTGGAAACTGGCTTGGCCACTCCATGACCTTAATGTGCTTCTTTTTGAGCTACTCCTTTGTTGCCTTGGTGGTATGTTTTGGGTCATTGTCATGCTGGAAGACCCATCCACGACCCATCTTCAGTGTTCTGACTGAGGGAAGAAGGTTCTCATCCAAGATTTTACAATACATGGCCCCATCCATTGGCACTTCCTCCAAACACAGCGAATTGAGTGAATGCCAAAGAGCTAAATTTTGGTCTCATCTGACCATAGCACTTTCTCCCGATCCTTCTCTGAATCATTTAGATGTACATTGGCAAACTTCAGAGGGGCCTGTACATGTGCCTTCTTGAGAAGGGGGACCTTGTAGGCGCTGCAGGATTTCAATCCATGGCAGCTTATTGTGTTACCAATGGTTTGTTTGGTGACTGGGGTCCCAACTGCTTTGAGATCATTCACAAGCTCCTCCCATGTAATTCTGGGCGACCCCTCACTTTTCTGATGAGCATCCTTACCTCATGAGGCAAAAACTTGCATGGATCTCCAGACAGAGGACGATTGATAGTTATTTTGTATTTCTTCCATTTGCAAATAATCTCTCCAACAGTTGTCTCCTTCTCACCAAGCTTCTTGCTGATGGTCTTGTAGCCCATTCCAGCCTCTTGCAAGTCTGCAATCTTGCCCCGACGTCCTTTGACAGCTCTTTGGTCTTGCCCATGATGGTGAAGTTTGAATGGAAGAAAGAGATGGACAGGTGTCTTTTATACACATAACTAGTTGTTGTTAGGAGCACCTTCTTAAATTGACAGGACTAATCTGTGTACCACATGAGAACATACTGTAGCCAGTCTGTGCGAGCCAGAATTGTTGTTGGTAGGGGATCAAATACTTATTTTACTCACTGAACTGTATTTATATTATGTCTTTTTTTTCCTGGATTTTTGATTGATATTCTGTCTATCATTTAAAATACACCTATGATGAAAATTATAGACCCTTCATTTCTTTGTAAGTGAGCAAACTTACAAAATCTGCAGGGGATCAAATAATAATTTTTGCCTCTGTATATTAAATGGGGATCTTTTACACATGCATACATTTTAATTCATAGAGAGGTGCCTAAGTGTAGGGGATCCTTTTTAATATTGTACCACCTCTTAGGGTAGATGCAACTTGTTCTTGATATAGGCCAAAAACTGTCAGAGTTGGTCTACAGGACCAAGAACAAGTGTGTCACTGCGCTTTCATGTCCTATATTTCATATATTCATGCTTGTATTTCCAAAATAAGTGAAAACTGTGCCCCAAAAATGTAATAGGCATGAGATTCAGAAATAACTTGGTGAATAATATAAATGTATTGACATAGCAGTCTGCTCATTAGTTGTACAGACTAAGTACAAGCTGCAGTTTGTTTTTGCTGTACTGAGGAGATTGAGGTTGAGCAAAACCGAGGAGCTCCCATTAGACTACAAATACTGTTTGACCCCCCTCCAGCCCTTCTGGCAGAAATCTCAGATTTGCTGGTCTTGGTTTGGCACTTAGTCAGAAAGAAAACATCCCAAATTTCCTATCTTGCTTCATTAGTAATAGCAGGATTGCATACCTTTGCATAAAATATTTGGGCCATTGTCTTCCATTACTCAACAGCACCAACATTAGCTGCCTAATAACAACTTTGGGCCATTTCTGATCTACGAGAACAGAAATAGGCTGGAGGCCAGAGCAACCTTTTCTGTGTTAAATATGCTATTCATATCAGTTCACATAAAGCAAAGAAAATATAGATGAACCAGCCAGAGTTTGCCTGGGAATGCTGTTGTTTCTATAATGAGAGGCCCCGGTGCTTCTTTATTACGAACAGAGCATTTCCTTTTTTTTTTTGAGTTAAGGCAGTGTGGGATTTAAATTAAATGTCAAATATAATTTAACATTTATAACATGAAGGGGCTGGCTATGTACTTGGAAAAAGTGACAGGCCTTCCGCAGAGAAGTTAATTGCTATGCGGCCAATAATGTGTATGTAAGTGGAGGACACTTTGGTAACTAAATTTTCAGCATAGCAGACATCACAGCAGTGATTGTTCCCACAAAGGGAAATGTTTAATCTTAATTTTTTTAAAAAAATTCAGTTCCCCAAAATTATTAGACCTTTACTAAGTTCACACATACTTTAGTTTTTAATATGTTGTATTTGGAGAGAAATTTTAATGAAAATGAAGCGGAAATAGCGTATGTGAAAACACAAATCCAAAAGATCTATCTATTCACGAAAAGTATAAAAGTGCAATCTGCAAGTACATCTGTCAATCACAATTTGTCTTTCGCTGGTTTGGCTCCAGTTAATGTAAATCTGGTTTAATTTGTTTCTTCACATTGCATATTGCATCAATGTCCTACCCTATTGATTTAGAGTTCAAAGGAAACCATAGAATGTTTTCGCCATCAAATATTTCAGGGTATTATTTTTTTTTCTGCATTCTTTTATTTAAGAATTTAAAGTATTACAATGAAAATAAAACATATGAAAAGCATTCACTACAAATATATATTTTTTAACATTGCATTTACTCATTTGTTTTGTTATTTTTTTCCCCAGTATTCAATATTCGTTCAATAGGGTATTATTCTATTATTTGCCTTGAAAGTATACTTCTGTAAAACTAAAAATAAAGACTTGAGATGCATGCAGTGAGCACAACCAACTTGCTCATTACCTTAGTTTGTCATCCAGGAATTGCTCTAGTGCAGTGGTCTCCAAACTGCGGCCCAGGGGCCAGATGTGGCCTTTTGCTTGCTTTTATTCAGCCCTTGGGGCATTATTCCAACCCCCCCCCCCCCCACTGTCAGCAACAGTAGGCCATAGTTCCTGCCACTGACACCGACAATGGGGCACTATTCCTCCTATTAATACCAACTATGGGGCACTATTCATCCCACTGACACCACTGATGGGGCACTATTACTCCCACTGACACCACTGATGGGGCACATAGCAACCGTAGTTAACCTCATTATCAAGGTGTAGCAACCATTGTTACTCTTCTTGTCACGGAGTTGTAACCACAGTCACCCTCCTCTTTACGGGGTAACAACCACAGTCACCCTCGTTATCACGAGGTAACAACCATTGTTACCCTTCTTATCGCAGGGTAGTATCTACAGTCACCTTCATTATCACGGGGTAGTAACCACAGTCACCCTCATTATCACGGGGTAGTCACCACAGTCACCCTCATTATCGTCACCTCCGAGCAGTTATTCCCGACCCCCCGAGGCGGGGTGGTTTTTTTATTCATTCTTTATTTTTATTTTTACTTGATATTAATAATTGGTTGTCGGTCGTGTCGATCTATCTTTGATCTTTCTTTTTTTGGAAACCTTAAAGAGAGATCGACACGAAGACAACGATTAACGACCTTATCTGTCTAATCTAGCTGTGCTGGCTGTTGGTTAATAATTATAGTTCATTTTTATTTTTATTTCTTACTTATTTTTTTGGTGGGGCGGAGCCCCCCAGCCCTTATTGACGAGCCTCCACTGCTATTACTCCCACTGACACCAATGATAGGGCACTATTACTCACACTGACACCAATGATGGGGCACTATTACTTCCACTGACATCTATGATGGGACGCTATTCTTCCCATTGTTACCAACAATGGAGCACTATTGCTTCCACTGACACCAACAATGGGGCATTTCTCCTCCCACTGACACCAATGTTGGGGCACTATTCTTCTCATTGTTACCAACGATGTGGAACTATTACTCCAATTGATGCCAACGATGGGGCGCTATTACTCCCATTGATACCAATGATGGGGAACTATTAGCCCCATTGATGCCAACAATGGGGCACTATTCCTCCCCCTAATACCATTGAAGGGGCATTGTATACTCCTACTGATGCCAGGGCATTTTCTACTCCCACTGGCCACAGTACGGCCCCCTAAAGTTGGAAGGACAATAAACTGGCCCTTTGTTTAAAAAGTTTGGAAACCCCTACTCTGGTGCATCAATACTCACTCTCTTTTGTCAGTAATATACTGATCCCGAAACACACCTGTTTGGGATGTTGGAGCTATGTGCGGTCTCCTTGCTTCCTTTGACATACAGTAAAAATTCCAGCAGAAAGTGGTTTCCCATAGCCACAGATTCATCCCTGCTTTGGAAGCTGAAATATTATTTCAGATAAAGTTTCTAGTACCACTGCTCTCCATCCATCTATCAACTGGCACTTATTATAGAAAGTGGAGAGAAGAATTCAGAGCTTTCAAATACGGCATTGAAAGCTCCAAATGTTTTTTCTTTTTTTGTTAGTTTGAATTGTTTTTCTTTCTGTCTATGTACCATTTTCCTTTACTTCCTGCCTTGGAGACTCAATATAAAGTAAGAAAAAGTGTCAGAGAACTCCTCATAGACTGTTATCATCAGAACAGGCATTTCTTATGGAAAGATTTGCCTTCTATTGTTGTACTTCTGACAACTGTCACATTTTGAATTTTTCTTCACTTCCTGTCCCAGTGACAGTAGTTACAAGATAGGGATAGCGTAAATCTCCCCAGTGGGGATACAAAAAGCAAGAATAAACTCCAGAAAGAGGATTCAACACTTCCCCATTCTAGAAAAGACATAGGAGTTGGTGCACAGAGGTATAATGAAAAAGTGGAGTCTAAGTGTATACTGTACATTTGACAAGTATTTTTATGTATATTGATCTTTTAACAATGTTGTACTGTATAATTAAAAAGAATGAGAAAAACCTTGTAACTACTTGCCAACTGCCCCCCCTCCCCAATGTACTACGGCCGGACGGTGGCTGTAGGCAAAGTGAGAAACCTATACATCACTGCCTACTTCTGGGTTTAGGACATGTACATGCATGTCCCCTGCCCGGCTCCCGCTATGTATACTGTCAGCAAGTCCTGACCAATGTTTAACAACCAGGACCTGCTGATCTGCTGTGTACAATCACAGCCCAGAGCTCTGTGCTAGTAAACAATACAGAGCTCTACATTGAGGGAGCAATCTGTCAGTTCTCATCCCTGCAAAGCATCATTCTGGGCTGAACATTGGCTGTTTACCCCATTCGGGGAACACCCAAATTTGCAGGGTGTTCGGTGGGTGTTCTCCCCGCCGAACACCCTGCAATGCGCTGTACATTGAATTCTGTACCCTGATTGGGCAAAGTTTTGCCCAATCAGGGCGCAGTAAAAGCTGGTTGTTAAGGAGCGGGGCCAGGAAGCTGGCTGCGTCATCCTTAACAACCGATGAGTCATTAACTGTCAATGGGCTTCCCTGCTGACAACTGACAATCTGGTATGGACTGGGGGGGACCCTACTCCTTTTTTTTCTTTCTTTTTTTTTTACAATAACCAGGTGCTATGCATGCTACAGATGGGCCGCTTTACAGGCAGATTAAGGGGACCCCCAGGCACTATATTTAAAGGAATTTTTCGTTTTTATTTATGCAGTTTAAGCATCATTAAAATCACTGCTCCTGAAAACAATTGTATTGAAAACCATTTTTGCATTAATACATGTGTCCCAGGGCAGTACCTGGACCCCCATACCTGTTTTATGGCCAATTGCTTGCATATAAGCCTTCAAAATGGGCCCTTTTGATTTTTCCTGGTCAGCTCCCATAGACTTCAGTGGGGTTTGCCGTTAGGGTTAGAACTTTTCCCCTGTTTGGGAGTTCTGCTGCGAACCGAACAGGGGGGTGTTCGGCCCATCTCTAATCATTAGTGAAAAGCAGCACACTTTACACACATTACACATAATTAGGTACATATTTAACCCCTTGATCGTCCTAGATGTTAACCCCTTCCCAGCCAGTCATTAGTACAGTGACAGTGTATAGTATTATCACAGATCACTGTACTAACGTCACTGGTGATGTCATTTAGTCAGTTCCCCCCAGCGTTAGTTCTTGTCAGATTGACCACCGCAGTATTGCAGTCCCGTTATAAGATCGCCACCATTAGTAGCATTAAAAAAACTTTTTAAAAATTATATTATATATACAGTACCATAGTTTGTAGGTGCTATAACTTTTACACAAATCAATCAATAAACACTTATCAAAAACATGTAGCAGAATACATTTTGGCCAAAATTTATGAAGAAATTAGATTTTTAAAAATTTGGATATGTTTTATGGCTTAAAATTTAAATTATTGTTTGTGTTTCAAAATTTTCTGCATTTTCGATTTATATTGCAAAAATAAAGAAACAGTGGTGATCAAATACCACCAAAAGAAAGCTCTATGTGTGTGAAAAAAATTATATAAATTTTGCTTGGGTACAGGGTTACATGACCATGCAATTACCAGTTTAAATAGTGCAGTGCAAAATAGCAAAAAATTACCTGGTCATGAAGGGGGTAAAATCTTTGGGAGCTTAAGTGGTTAAACTATAACAAAAATGGTGTCATTATTGAGGAGATGCACCTAAAAAGTCCCTTTATGGAGGGAGTTTACTTTTTTGTTGTTTTTTTGGGGGGATGTAGTGGGTTTTCAGTCCAATGGTCCTACCCTACTTTCCCAAAAGTTTCCAAAACTAAAAAAAAAAGTTTAGGTTTTGGCTTTAACTATACCTGATGATTGATGGCAGGATGTTATTGGCGCATTGCATTAATTATTTTTTTTTAATTCTTTAAATCAGTAGTACCTTAAGTTAGTTTTGGCTTGTTTATGAGAGCATATGTATGTGTGTGTATGCTCATTTGGCAAGTGTTATGTATTTATACAGTATATCCGAGTACAGGTTTTCTAGTGCACTTCTTGCTGTATGGATTAGTTGTATTTACATAAAAAAATATTTTTTTTCTTCTTAAAAAAGAAAGGAAGAAAGAAAAAAAGCAGCATCCGAAACTTAGTATTACTGCCAAAAGAGCACTTAAAAAATGAAATGAAAGAATAATAGTGACCTTTCAGAGCATCAGCGCTATCATCTCCTGAATACCATTTTTCCCTTTATAAATGACTTCTCATTTGAAACATCTGCTCCTTAAAAGGTCCAACCATCTAGCCATTTTGTAATGGCTTTTCTGACCTCAATACTCTTTGTCTCCCGTCTCCTGTGTAAGTATGATTAATTCTCCTGCGCTCCGTCAATGTGGGAGCGGCCGGGAAAGGGGATTACAAAGGCATTCCCACAGCAGGTGAGGGTTAATAAGTTGATACATTAGATTTGGCAGGTCAAACAACACATTGTAGATGACTTCCCATAAAAAATCTGTAGTGATCAATCACTATATAAATGTTTAAAAAAGGCACAAGAAGTCAATATTGTACAGCTCTTAGTTCGTTAGTAGCCCATATCCCTATATTCAGCAAGATCAAATATTTTTAAATCATTTCTACTGAAAACCATAACAGATGGGGTGTCATTTCATATTGGATTGAAATATAAGCTGAAATATTACCAAAATACTGCTATTTATAATAATTGTATATTGAAAGCTATCTGATATAAAGGCACCCACATCCATAAAATAATAGCCACCCAGGCAGCCAGATTGAGCAGCGATCCCATGTCTATGGAAAGTTATCGGCCCCATAGGCTAACCACTTTTTTGGTAGGTTAGAAAACTCTTTGCACTTGCTGTTGTTGCCATTTAAATACGTGGTGCCCACAGCCTCTGTCAGTAACATTCATCTCCAACCCCACTTGAACAAAAACTCTTGCCATACATTCATGTTCATAGACCAGCCATGCACTGTCAGATTGTGTTAAAATCCCAACTTGATCTTCCTCCCCCGAAAAATCACCATCTGCTAAATGGATCACACCAAAATCTCTGCAAACAAGAGACTGCCACCATCATATATGTAAAAAAAAAAAAAGGATTACATAGTACATGTGGTGCATTACCAATATCTAAAATGTTTACCTAAGCATTGACTACCATGTAAGAGGTTGTCTTTGAGTTTCACTGCTTCATACCTGGCTATATGTTCCTGTTTTTTATCACTATCTTCTCTACACAGTTAGATTACTCTCTCCTGAATTCTTTTTTCTTTTTTGTTTCATAAATTTTAACCTGAATTCTGATCTTCTCATGTGTTAGCTCTGCTATTTGTTACAGAGAATGATTATCTTGTGAGACTGTAATTGCAGGTTTCACACATAGATGGTGTTGCAGGTGAGATATATAAGTTTTGCGTCCAGCCACTGTTACATAGATAAAGCACCACAGGGGGTAAGAAAATGTTGGTCAAAAGCAATGGTCAAATATGTCATATTTTGAACCAGTTATTGGACAGTAATTTCCATTAATCAATATATGTGCAGTTAAGTTAAGTTAAGTTAAGTTAAACAAACCCTTCACAGCTCACAGTGTGCAGTGAAATCAGAGTAAGCTATTTCAGTGCAGAAGTGGAGCCTGTACAACTGTGCAAGACTAAAGGTAAGGCTAGAGTTTAAGAAATCTAAATATGCAGCTCTAACATGTTCCAGCACATATTCCCCTCACCCCATCTTCTCCCCTACAGCCGCTGCCACATTTAAAAGCACCACGGCTGTGCGGGGCTCCACCCTCACAGCTGGATCATCCATTCATAGAGATCTGTGAATGAAGAAGCTAGAAGTCCTGTACTGCACGCATGTAGTCCATTCACAAGTTCTCCAGCTTTCAAGCAAAAAGCCTGTTCGGAGGTACAGACAGAAAGCTGAAGGACTTGTCTGCAGTAGCCTTACATTGCACCTATTATCAACTGATTGTGGGTGCAATGCTTTGCAGATTCCTGGGGGGGAGGGGGGGAATAATGAACACACATTTTTTTCTTGCAAAAATGTGTGCATTTATTAGTTTTTCCTTAAAGTAAAAGTTCATGCTAAAACTAATATCCCTGCATCTATAGACACCCACAATCCAACACTAACCTATCTAACCTTGTGAAGAAAAAAATAGTATACATACCTTTTCTGCAGGTGATCCGACCTGATCCCACGCTGAGCTGTCATCTGCAGCTTTGCTGTGGAGGCAGGTGTAGAGGACACATCCAACAACAGAAGCCCCATAGTAAGTCTATGAGTGACGTCACTCCCCATTCATATCACAGCCGTTGTCGGCCGTGTCCTCTGCAGAGCTTCCGCTGCTGGAGATCGGGTCCAATCGCCTTCAGAAAAGGTATGTATAACTCATTCTTTCTTTACAGAGCTAGATAGGACAGTGTTAGATCGTGGGTGTTGAGGGGATTAGCTCGTGGGGATCACTTTTCAGATGCAAACATTCGGCAGTTTCTTAAAAATCTGGCAGCTTGGCAGGTTTATTATTTCAAGTTTGCAAGTTCAAAACACAAACAAAAACAGAAAACAAAAACCTCACCATCTGGTGCTAAACTAAACAAACAGGTTCCTCTCTATACAGTGTGGGGCTGTCCTCGACACCCACAAAACATAAGCACAGTGCAAACCTTGTTTTAAGAGTCCAAATTAGCACACAGAGCTCTCTCAGCTTTCTCCCTCTGAGATCCAGGATAGAGCTCTCCTCTGTTCTCTTCCTAGTCATTAAATGCAGGTTGAGAGGGGTTTGAGTGGACCAGAAAGATTGGGCCAGAACCAGCTCTGCCACGGTGGCCGGCAAAACCCAGGTTGGACTCCCACTAGTCGCCTCAAAATGATCACATGGGAGGCGACAAGTATCGCCTGTTCATTGTGGTGCCTCGCATAACGTCACATATCCCTCCCTCTGTGCAAGCCCATGTGGGCCTGGGAAAGACAATCAGCATTATTTTGGAGCCTTCCAGCCTGGTGTTCCACTGAGAACTTAAACAGCTGTAGGGCCAGGAACCACCTAGTCACCCGGCTATTTTTCTCCCGGTTGTTACACATCCACTTAAGGGGAGCATGGTCGGTGACTAGCCAGAATGACCTTCCGAGCAGGTAGTATTTTAGGGCCTCTAATGCCTACTTGATAGCCAGGCACTCCTTCTCCACAATGGCATAATTATTTTCATGTCTATTAAGCTTCCTGCTTAAGTAGACAACCGGGTGCTCCTCACCGTCTCTGATCTGGGACAGAACAGCACCTAGTACCACCTCAGAGGCGTCGGTTTGAACTACAAACTCCTTTGTGAAGTCTGGGGTCCCAAGCACCAGCTGTACACAAAGGGCTTGCTTCAATTTCTGGAAGGCCTTCTCAGCTTCGGGGTTCCACGTAATCATTCCTGACATTCTACTCTTTGTCAGATCGGTTAGAGGGATGGCAATGGTGGCAAAGTCGGGGATAAAGCGTCGGTAATAATTCCTAGGAAGGCCCGAACCTGTTTCTTGTTCACTGGTTGGGGCCACTTTTGAATGGCCTCGATCTTATTGGTCTGGGGCTGAATGAGACCCCGACCAATAACATACCCAAGGTATTTGGCCTCCTCGTAACCTATGGCACACTTTTTCGGGTTGGCTGTTTAACCTGCTACCCTCAGTGAATCTACCACTGCCTGCACCCGGGGCAGATGTGATTCCCAGTCTGGGTTCTGGATGACGACATCATCCAGATAGGCCACTGCATAGAGCCGATGCAGGTGCAAAGTCTTGTCCATCGTCCTCTGAAAGGTTGCAGGGGCCCCATGCAGACCAAACAGCATTCGCTTGTATTGGAAGGACCCCTCGGGGTAGACGCGTTTTTTCCTTTGCTGACTCCATTAGGGGGATCTGCCAGTATCCCTTAGTAAGGTCTAGGGTTGTTATGTACGGGGCTCTCCCCCCACCTATCCACAAGTTCGTCAACTCACGGCATCGGGTATGCGTCAAACTTAGACACTTCATTCAGCTTCCTAAAATCGTTACAGAACCGGATAGCGCCATCGGGCTTTGGGACCAGTACTATAGTGCTCGACCAGACTCCTCTATTGTGTCTAACTCCAACATGGTTTTTATTTCTCTTGCCACCGCCTCTCATCTAGCCTCAGGTATTCAGGAGGGTTTTACATTTACATGGACTCCTGGTTCCGTGATTATGTCATGTTGTAGCACAGTGGTCAGTCCGGGTAGGGAAGAGTAAAAGTCTCTATTTTTACTGACAAATTCCTAAACGTCATTTTGTTGCATCAGTGACAAAGACTCGGTTATGGGGACATTCGGGGTCAGGAGTAACCTGTCCTTTTGGGGAGTGGGTACTGCCAATACACTCTCCATGTCCTTCCACGGTTTTAGGAGATTAACATGGTAAATCTGCTCCAGTTTCCTTTTCCCAAGCTGGTAAACTTTGTAGTTTACTTCCCCTAATTGTTCCCTAATCTCAAAGGGACCCTGCCATTTTGCCAGGAATTTACTTTCGACCATGGGGACTAGCACCAGCACTCTGTCTCCGGGGTTGAACGTTCGGGTTTTGGCACCCCGATTGTAAACACTTCTCTGGGCTCCCTGGGCTTGCTCCATATGCTCTCGTACAAGGGGCAGGACAGCTGCGATTCGATCCTGCATCAAGGAGACGTGCTCTATGACGCTTCTATATGGGGTGGCCTCTCCTTCTCATGTCTCTTTTGTGCCTTCTAGCAGCCCCCTGGGATGTCTATCATGCAAGAGTTCAAAGGGGGAATACCCCGTAGATGCCTGCGGAACCTCTCGTATGGCAAACATGAGGCACGGCAACAAAAAATCCCAGTTTTGCCCATCTTTATCCACCACCTTTTTTAGCATACTCTTGAGGGTCTTGTTAAACCTTTCCACCAGACAGTCAGTTTGCTGGTGGTAAACAGAGGTATGGAGATGGGAGATTTTGTACAACTTGCACAATTCTCTGCTCACTCTGGACATGAATGGGGTACCCTGATCCATCTAGATTTCATTAGGGATCCCCACCCGACTAAACACCTTAACCAGTTCTTTGGTTATAGTCTTAGCGGAGGTATTCCTCAAAGGTATGGCCTCAGGATAGCGGGTCGCATAGTCTAGGATCACCAGGATGTGCTGGTGTCCCCGGGCAGATTTTACTACTGGTCCCACAAGATCCATGCCAATTCGCTCAAATGGCACTTCAATTATGGGAAGTGGGACAAGGGGACTATGAAAATGGGGTGACAGGGTTGTCATTTGACACTCAGGGCATGACTCACAGTATTCTTTGATGTCTGCATACAACCCAGGCCAGAAGAATCTCTGGGTTATTCTCTCCCTGGTTTTCTCCATACCCAGATGTCCCCCATTACATGACAATGAGCCAGATCTAGCACTATCCGGCGGAAGGGTTTGGGAACCACTAGTTGTTCCAGTTCGTCCTCACCGTGTTTCACCACCTGATGCAACAAATAATTTTTAAGCACCACGTAGGGAAAAGACACCCTCCAATTAGGGTCCACAGGTTCCCCATCCATCACCTTCATGTTTTCTCTGGCTCTGAGGAGAGTGACATCCCGTAGTTGTTCTGTACAGAAGTCCTCGCTCCGGACCTCTAAGTCGGGAACTACATTCGGTTCACTCTCACCTTCAGGGACAGAGACATGGTCTGGGTCATTAGCCACCTGCTGGGAGCTATCTTCCGGCTCCTCTGGCTCCCCAGCCATTACAAGAAAAGGAAGAGAGTCTCCTTCTTCCTCGGTCTTGCCACCAATCTCTCCTTCCGTTTGGCAAAAAGGGTCTGGAGGGGAACACCTGTGCCTCCTCAGCAGGGGGAGCTCTTTCCACCAGGCTCTCTGTGCCTTCCCACAACCTCCAAAAATGGGGAAAATCCCTCCCCAGTAGGGCTTCATGAAGCAGGGAAGGTACCACTCCCACTGAATGGGTCACTATGCCGCCAGGGGTGTCAATCTGACCGGCACTGTCTGGTAGTCACGAGTGTCCCCATGGATGCAAATGACCCTGACAGTGCTAGGGTGTAACCTGGCTGGATTTACACAGCTGCTTTTGACCAATGTTATCACACTACCAGAGTCAAGCAGCTCAGTGATGGGTTTCCCATCAATAGCAATCACACACATTTGCTTCTCCATACGAATTGAGCAGGAAGCTGTAAATGAGACCTGTGAAAAAAGAGAAATGCGTCTTTTTATATAAGCATTATCACATTGCATGGGTTCATCATTCAGGGGACAATTGATAGCAATATGTCCCAATGCATGACATCGGTAGCACTGTATGTGTTCTATACCCAGTCCCCTCAAGGGTCCCCAAGATCTTACCGTGTCCGTCGGGCGATTTTTCACCCCTAGATATATTGGAGTGGGGTGCAGATGGGTGTAACGACTCCTCTGCAGCAGTGTATCTCTCCACAAGGTCCACCAATTGGTTGGCAGTTTTGGGGTCCCCATGACTGACCCGCTTCCTCAAAGCAGCAGGGAGCGCGCGCAGATACCGGTCCGGACGGCCTTGGTGACCCCCAGGCGTGCGAGTATCTGTTTTTAGAGTCTCATAGTCCTGGGCCTTTACTGGTTCCAAATCAAAGTAAGCCTTTTGGGATTCACCTGTCAAGAAAGGTGCTAACAGTCCCCGCCCACTGCTCTTTTGGCCATCCCTCCTGATCAGCAACCCTTTCAAAGGTTGTGAGGTACGCCTCCACATCATCTGCAGGTGTCATCTTTTGCATGTGGTAGCTGGCACGTACCATCTTTTGTTCCGCTGGCACAGGACTGGTGGACCCCTTCTTTAATTCCACCAGGGCCTCCGCAAACTGGCGGTTCATCTCCTGTTCAGCCGCGTGTTGTGCTGCGGTGGCCTCTGCAACTTGGCGGTTGGTTTCCCACTGCAGGCTATTGCACTCTTGCTGGGCCGTAGTGGCCTGTAACAGGGCTTTTACCACGTCCTCCATCTTACAGAAAACTGCCCGCATCCTCGTGTGGGGATTAGCTTGTGGGGATCACTTTTCAGATACAAACATTCGAAATGGAGGACAGTTTCTTGCCTGGCGGCATGCCAGGTTTATTATTTCAGGTTTGCAAGTTCAAAACACAAACAAAAGCAGAAAACAAAAAACAAAAAACTCGCCATCTGGAGCTAAACTAAACAAACCGGTTCCTCTCTATACAGTGTGGCGCTGTCCCCAACACCCACAAAAACATAAGCACAGTGCAAACCTTGTTTTTAGAGTCCAAATTAGCACACAGAGCTCTCCCAGCTTTCTCCCTCTGAGATCCAGGATAGAGCTCTCTTCTGTTCTCTTCCTGGTCATTAAATGCAGGTGGAGAGGGGTTTCAGTGGACCAGAAAGACCGGGCCGGAACCAGCTCTACCCGGGTCAGACTCCCGCTAGTCGTCTCAAAATGATTGCATGTGAGGCAACAAGTATCACCCATCCATTGTGTTGCCTCGCATAACGTCACAGTGTCTATAGATGCAGGGATTTTAGTTTTAGCATGGACTTCCACTTTAAAGGTGAACTTAGCCTTTAATTCCTCATTTTAAAGCAATAAAACATTTTCATTATATTGAAGTAATTTTGGGGCATCCTTTCGACTTTTGTTCAAGTTTTCTTTCTATCTGGCATTGTACATTCTATCCATATACCTTGTGTAACTGACATCTACTCTGTGGTCTGCAGCGTTCTGAAAGAGAAGAGACAGCTGATAGATAAATGTTATCCGTAATAGTGAAATGGATAATGTGAAGATTTTTCTGATGAAAACTGATCAGTAGGGAAGACAAAAGAACAGTCTGGTTCCCTCCACTGTGATAACAAAATGATGATGATCAGCCTTGATGTAAAATGGATGACAGTGTTCTGGTTATGATGAATCTGCCAGGTCTATGATCACAGCTCTACCACTGTAGAGAGGGAAGGTATACAGTAAAACTTAAGCTGGGTATACACAATTGAATTTTTTTTCATTCAACTAAAGTATCTAACAGATTCCCCCACTGTGCTATTGCAGAGCTCGACAAACCCCGGTCGCCAGGTCGCCATGGCGACTAGAAATCGCGTCCTGGCGAGTGGCTTCCGATACTTCAGTCCCTTCTCTGTGTAACCGCATCTACAAGCAGTTCCCTGCCTAAGCTGACAGCTGTAAAGAAAAAAAAAAAAAAACACAGCTGTGAACCGGGCAGTCAGCCAACTCGCTAACTATAAACACCGCATACAATGTATCTTTGTGGCTGCCAACTCGCTAACTATAAACACCATACAATGTATCTTAGTGGCTGGCAACTCGCTAACTATAAACACCATACAATGTATCTTAGTGGAGTTCAAAGGAATTTACTCCCGGCCTCTAGATAAGGAAATTTTAACCACTTAAAGACTAAACTCTTTTTAACATTTGTTGCTTACAAATAGAAAAAAAACAATTTTCTGCTAGAAAATTACTTGGAACCCCCAAACATTATATATTATTTTTTAGCAGAGACCCTAGAGAATAAAATGGCAGCTGTTGCAATATTTTATGTCACTTGGTATTTGCACAGCGGTCTTTCAAATGCAATCTTTTCTGGAAAAAATACACTTTAATGATTTAAGAAAAAAAAAAAAAAACCACCATAAAGTTCGCCTAATTTTTTGTATAATGTGAAAGATGTCACACTGCGAGAAACGTGACCTTTATTCTAAGCATCAAAATTGTGATAAAGCCCTGTGTACCATCAACAATTACCACTCTTTATGTAGCTGAGCTGCAGTATTTCACGGTGACCGGAAACTCACCAGAGCAATGAATTCACCGTGGGGGAAACGCATGCAGGCAGGAAGTGGCTGCAAAGAGGCAGCAGAAGATCAGCAGTGTTTGAATACTTCTTTCATCTTTTTTTGTATTTTAATTTAAAGTGTCATTAAGAGTTTATTTAGATGTGCAATAGACACATGTTTTTGCCAAGCTCCATTAGGCAGCAGATGAGGGTGTTTTACATGTCAGTCACGATACATTCAGCATAATAAGGAGTTTCCCCCTATAACAGGTGTTTAGTGTCACTCTTTCTGGCCAGCCTAGAACCCTGATGTAACGATGGTGGAGTTATTGACTGGCTGCTCTGCTGTGAGTAAGGTGGGGGTGGGGCGCAAATTACTCGCCTTATCCTGGGCGCTGACAACCCAACACTACGCTATTAAAAAACTGGCTCCTAACTTTTTTAGCTGGCTCCTAGATTCAAAGCAAATTTGTCAAGCCCTGGCTATTGTATTCTGCAATGCACTGTCTGTGGTTGTCAGGATACCCGAACAGCGGCTGTATTTGATTGGATACAACCACTGATTAGCTGACAATTTTCAAATCAAAGGACATTGGGCAGGAGGGGGTCCAATAGGGCCACCCACTAAGCAAATGTTTGCCTATTTATCAGGAAGAGGCGGAAATTTGAACAGTTTTCGGTCAGATTAAGTTCCTTGCCAGTGATTGTCAGAAGAGAGGACGTTTCTGTGATTTAGCCAAAAAGTATATATAAACGTAGTCACTAAAATCTCATATAGTTTTTGACATGACAGGGTATTTCCAAAAGTAATTTTCATTTTTTTTTTAAATCTGAAGCTTTCACTCAAATAATACCTGGTGGTTCTGCCATGAAGGTCCTTGTGACATTCCCGGTAGAGACTATAAACAACTGTCCTGGTCCCTGATTGTAACCATGTGAAAGCCCAACCTAAACAATACCATACAGCCCACATGGAGTGAGTAAATGTAGACAGGAAGTGGCTGTAAAGGGGCTACCAGATATCAGCAGCAGTGTGATGCAAAAAAGCTGGAAAAAGTGCTGAAAACAGAAGTTTCTAAAAGGAAAATAATGGCAATCAATAATGATACACAGTACTTTCACAGCCAAAGTTCCTGCTTACAATTTACATTTACTAAAAATATTTTTTTGCTATCGCAAAATGAGTTGCTTGTCTCTTTTTTATACAGTTTTAGATCAATCTATACTTACAGTATGTTTTGCCTCAATGTCTGCAACCCATTTAACTCAATCAATGTACTCCACTGTACAGAAAGGTGGGACAATCTTAATTAATATACTGTATACACTTACAGAGCATTTCATAGCAGATGAATTTGCTTTAGGACAGCCTTTCTCTGCATTTTTTACCCCAGAGGAATCTCTAAAACAATTTTCAGTTCTTGGAGAACATCCAATTTATTGGGAGTCAATGGCAAAAATGGCCTTTACATTGGTGGTTAGTAGTAAGAGTGCAACCTTTACAGGGGTGGCCATCCTTACAGACAGCTTAAAATAAAATTAGTGTCATGCTGCTGGCTTGCACTAGGCACTGGTCCTAGCACTATGAAGGCACCATCCAGTGGGAGGACAATCAGTCACAGCTCAAGGAACCCTTTGCAACCTCTGGAGGAACCCTAATTGTGAATGGTTGTTCTAGGGCCACTTTTACATCTACTAAAAAATATTCCTTTTCCATTAAAATGCATTACTTTTCTTTTTTTCTTGTTCAATATTTTTATTTAGTAACATTGGCAGGTTACATTTTATAGTATGCAGCAATAATGGCACATAGAAATAAGTATACAGTTTGTGCATTATCTTTTATATATATGTTATCTTGTATATTCTGTATGGGATGTGCTTGTTGGGAACTGATGAGGCTGTGGCTTTGTCAGGGTTTTTAAAAAATAGATTCAAAGCCTGATCGGGGGTATTTATCCAGGGTTGCCATATTTAGTGATCCTGTCATGTAGAGTGGCCTTGATGCTTTTGTGAATCATGGCTTATGTGATTCTAAATTGTATTTCAATTAGACAGACTCTAGCTGTTTTTCAGGCTTTAGCTATAGTTTGCTTAGTGGCTGTTACGACATGTAATAAATGTTTAAATTGTGCTTTAGTGATATCCCAAGGGCATTTGTTGAAAAGTGCTATTGTGGAGTACGGAGTGATTGTTGTGCTTAGGAGGTTGGATATTATCAAAAAGTGCAGCGCATAGAAACAAATTATACATACAATTATAAATAAAGTGACAATAAATCATATCAATAAAAAATATACATCAATATAAAGTGATGAACTTATAAGTAATGTTCATAAAAATTCAAAAGGTACACAGTGAAATGTGCTGGTGAAAACACTGTAGATATGAAAAAATGTGAACAGATAGTCCCATTTAAACTTTGAGCTAAGTTGGAAAGGAATCGGGGGATAGCTGACACCCAGAAGAATATCCACACCAGAGGCTTACCAGATTGCCAGTGAATCCCTTATTCAGGATGGTCAGAAAATGCTCAGCTAGGCAATGTAGATGATTCCTGTGAATGGAACAAGGATTTCAACTTTAGCAAGCAATCAAAAGGGATTCTGGGCCGCTCTCAGTGGATCATAGGATATATAAAATAAGGGCTCAACATAGTGTGATATTGTAAAAACACAGGGGTTTATTAAAAAGCATTGCACTTACATCCATGCAGATTGAAGTCGGGAAAAGGTCCTCCTCCAATAACCAAAATGGCTGACACTGGCGCATGCATGGTAGCTCCACCCTACGCGTTTTGTCAGATATGACGTCATCAGGGACACCATATCTGGTGAAACGCGTAGGACAGAGGCACGCACACACGCTACCACACATGCGCGACCGAGTGTGCCTGGTATCAGAGGTGTAGTGTTCAGCAGCTGTTTCTTTTATTTACCACTAGTGCAGATATCTCCTTTTTCTTAATTTAGGTTGGATATTATGTCAAAGATAGTGGTTCAGGATTTGCTTACACTTGGGCAGTTCCACCATATGTGCAGGTGGGTATCTAGTTCTTTGCAGCCTCTAAAGCATGTGGAGGTATAACTGGGGACATATTTGGCTATTGTGGCTGGGACCAGGTACCATTGAAATAGTACTTTGTTTCCAGAGCTGCCACCATGTAGGTCTTTCCAACATATCCCTGCAACAGAAGTCGATCAAAAGACTGGCTTCTGTTGAGCGGAGATGGCCACACACTGAACAAAATTCATCAGGACCCTGCTAAACTGGTCACACTTTGATCGGTGTATGGCCAACTTTAGTTTTAGTTTGCATTGTACATAAATATTCTCTATGGCCACTACATTAGCTTGAGTGCCACTTTGCGTTATTTATCACAACGTTTCAACAATATTGTTTTGCCAGGGGAAGTCCTACATTTAAATTGTCTGTTAATTCATCAGCAGAGTTGGGACTTACTTAGCGATAAACATTGGTATATTTCTATTTGATGGGCTGAAGGTGAGAGCACTTGTCTTGCTTACATCTCATATGATTAAATAGCTTTCTTCCAGACTGTGTTTTCATGGGACACTTAGGCAATCTTCTCAGACATTTGTCTTTTAAACACCAGACTCCACATAAAGCCAGTCTCAGCGGTCGAGCGTCAGCAAATTAAACAATTGCTGTGGGCCTTAAAAAAAAGGTCACATGGGCCAAATTAATTCCTTTATATTTAGCAAACATCAGATTAAATCTTCAACTGCAGTGCAAACATTGCAGAGTGGTAGGCGTAAAGATACGACGCGGAAGACGTGTGCCTGAGATATCTGGGACGAGCGGCAGTGTTTTGTGAATGTAAAGTAGTTAGGCTCGCTACATAAATAAATTAATACACTTACAAATCTGTCAGACTCACTTGGCAGAGCTTGTTATAAGCTGCTTCCAGTACATCACCTGTCACCCAGAAACACTTCCAGCTTCACCTCGGTAAAGAACAGTGGTCCCATGCGGGGAATAGCTTTCACTCAGACTTGGCTCATTCACCAGCCAGGAGGCTGCACTATTATCTTTAATAACAAGAAAAGTGCTGTCCATACTGCAAATAAAGCCAAGGTATACAGTGTAAAATAAGGTAAGTAATAGTCATAACAACCAGTGCAACTGCTTTGGAGTCCAGAAGACACAGTAGGGCCAGATTAAAGCTGAACTCCAGTCAAACTGGTAAATGCACAGATGAAATACATAATTTGATGGAAAATATATACATATGAGTTGATTTACCTGCCAAAGGATGTATTTATGTCCATCTGATACTGAGATTTACACAGCTCTTCCACCCAACATGGTTTTGTCTGGCGGGGCAGTAGACCTGATTTTTCTCTGCTTCAGTTATGTAACATTTATTACTCTTGTTCCTCCTCCAGCCTATGGTTGAACAGTAAAAAGGAGAAGCACCAGACTGGTGCTATCATCACTCTGCCTCCATGTCAGCGGTGGTCCATCCATTAGGGGCGCACAGAAGCCGCCCTCCCTATCCATGCGTCCTACCCCCTGATCTACATGCAGGGTGCAGTACGCATGGATTCCAATGACGGGGGTGTGTTTTTTTCGAAGCACATGATTAGAGCGAGAGGCTCTAATAGGCTTCAAAAAAGGGTGGGCTCTGCACCCCGACCCCGCCCAATTGATTGCCGATAGCGAATGAATATTCGCTATCACCACACTGATCCTCCTCCCGGCCAATCAGGAAGTCTTGAGACCCATCACCTGATTGGCTGAAAGGAGAGGTGATCTCATTGGATGCCTAGGAGGAGGAGGGAGGAGGTGCATGGGGGAAGCTGCCGTAATGCAGAAGAGTAGAGGACACAGGAGCCGCTGCCCACTGCCCGTAGGAGCATGCAACCCACCCGCCGCTGTAGGAGCCTGCAACCTGCCTGTAGGAGCCCACAACCTTAATGGGGTAAGTGCCAGGGGGTGCCACCAAATGACCGAACAACCAGGGGGGTGTTTGTTTGCCCCCCCAAAATAAAAACCCACCAGCCGCCACTGCTCCATGCTCTCTTCTCCTATCAGCATGTTCCTTTATAGCCCATGAGCAATGCAGTGCAACTCGTCGCTTGTATGTGCTGCTTCTCCCTCATCCAGTCTGCACTTTTGCTGCACAGTGGATTGCTTTATTTTTTTTTGTAAAAAGTGGAGGATATTCCATGCATCAAGAAAATGAGAATTTCATACAAAGGTGTCCATTACTGACAGCAAACTGGATCTAACCAGAGCAGAAGAAGAAACAGAAGGCTCAGATGTGCAAATGCACAAAAGGTACATCAGAATCTTCAGTTTGAGAAACAAATTCATTAATATTCCTCAGTGGGCTGCTTCATTAAATGGTACACAACAAATGTAATTTACAAGTGATTCCTATAGCCTTTGGAGAAAACTTAGCCTTTGGAGAAACGAAGAGATTTAGAGGGTTGAAAAAACAAGCAAACTAACAAATAATTTAAAATGGGCAAAATAATACCAACATTGGATTCTGGATAACTGGAAAAGAGTGTTATGGGTGGATGAGTATAAATGTGAAGTGTTTGGATCAAGCTGGAGGACATACACTCACAAGCCACTTTATTAGGTACACCTGTTCAATAGCTTGATAACACTAATTGTTATCCAGCCAATCACATGGCAGCAACTCAGTGCATTTAGGCATCTAGACGTGGTGAAGATGACTTGCTGACGTTCAAACCGAGCATCGCAATGGGAAAGAAAGGGGATTTATGGGACTTTGAACATGGCATGGTTGTTGGTGGCAGACGGGCTGGTATGAGTATTTCAAAAACTGCTGACCTACTAAGATTTTCACGCACAAACATCTCTAGGGTTTACAGAGAATGGTCAGAAAAAGAGAAAAATATCCAGTGAGTGGCAGTTGTGTGGACAAAAATGCCTTGTTGATGTCAGAGGTCAAAGGAGAATGGGCAGACTGGTTTGAGATGATAGAAAGGCAACAGCAACTTGTTACAACCATGGTATGCAGAATACCATCTCTGAATGCACAACACATCAAACCTTGAAGCATATGGGCTACAGCAGCAGAAGACCACACCAGGTGCCACTCCTGTCATCTAAGAACAGGAAACTGAGGCTACAATTCACACAGACTCACCAAAATTGGACAATAGAAGATTGGATAAAGGTTGCCTGGTCTGATGAGTCTAGATTTCAGCTGCAACATTCAGATGGTAGGGTCAAAATTTGGTGTAAATGCTATGAAAGCATGGATCCATCCTGCCTTGTATCAACAGTTCAAGTTGGTGGTGGTGGTGTAATGGTGTGGGGAATATTTTCTTGGCACACTTTGGGCCCCTTAGTACCAACTGAGCATTGTTTAAATGCCACGGCCTACCTGAGTATTGTTGCTGACCATGCCCATCCCTTTATGACTACAGTGCTCCCATCTTCTGATGGCTCCTTCCAGCAGGATAATGCACCACGTCACAAAGCTCCAATCATCTCACCACTGGTTTCTTGAACATGACAATGAGGTCACTGTACTCCAATGGCCTCCACAGTCACCAGATGTCAATCCAATAGAGCAGTGTTTCTCAACCTTTTACGGTGAAGTACCCCTGCAGGTCTAAAAAAAATTTCGAAGTACCCCTGTCTCGAGAAAGTTATCGTTTGGGTGTCATGGTTTCTGCGTGCATGTGCAATGTCCGTATGTGTTTGTGATAATTTCTGTGTGTGTTTGTGATGGTTTTTGTTGGTGTGCAATATCACTGTATGTGTGCATGCTGCAATGACACACACACACACACACAATCACAAATGAACACAATGACACCCACACATAATACAAAATTAACAGGTAGACACATGCACACATATGAAGCCTACCAGTGCAGTGCCCACCAAGTGCACCCTTATCAGTGCAATGCCCACCAAATGCACCCTTATCAGTGCAATGCCCACCAAATGCAGTGCAGACACACTAAGTATAGACCCCCCCATCAGTATAGACCAGCCCCCTCTTCCATCAGTGCAGCCCCCCTCAGGATAAACCACCCCCTCCTCCATCAGTGCAGACCCCCCTCAGGATAAATCTCCCCTCCTTCATCAGTACAGACCCCCTCATGATAAACCACTCCACTCCATCAGTGCAGACCCCCCTCCCTCAGGATAACTCCCCTCCATCAAAGACCCCCCCTTAGGATAACCCCTCTATCAGTGCAGACCCCCTCCCTCAGGATAACCCCTCTCCATCAGAGCAGACCCCCCCCTCCTTCAGGATAACCCCCACCATCAGAGTAGACCCCCCCTCCCTCAGGATAACCCCCTCTTTCAGGAAATCCCCCCTCCATCAGTGCAGACCCCAGGATAAACCACCCCCCTCCATCAGTGCAGACC
>BLSH010116711.1:1645382-1674220 GCA_018402905.1 Glandirana rugosa
TTAGGAAAAGAGACTCAAGTGATTGTCTGTGTCGGAAGAATAACGGAAGAGAAAAAGGGATTTTTTGTATAACTTACCGTAAAATCCTTTTCTCTGAGTTCACTGACAGACACAGCACCCACCCCTCTGCATTGGTTTTGTACAGCTTGTTATGAACTGATGTGCTATGCAGAGCAGGGGGATTATATGCTGAGGTGAGGACGGCCCCCTGGGAGGGGCCAACCTACGCTTTTGTTTGTTTTTGCCTAGTCTACTCCTAGTAGGATGAGCATAACCCCATGTGTCATAAGAAGGCTGTGTCTGTTAGTGAACTCAGAGAAAAGGATTTTACGGTAAGTTATACAAAAAATCCCTTTTTCTCATAGCTTCTGGTTTCTTAGGCCATAGAGATGATTGTAGCCAGTCTAGTCTTCGATCAGCTCTATGGTCAGCTGGCAGAACCACCAGCTGCATTCTCGGATTCCCCGGTGGGACAGGAGAGCTCGAGAAAACCATGGAAGATGGCGGGGGGAGGGACTTTCCCTCCCACTGCTTGTAAAAGGATGATACCAAGATGATATCTAAACCTGCAGGCATCATTCTGATATAACCACTCAAATCCAGCAACATACCAGTACGTCGCTGGTCCTTGTTGGGCATATATTATAAAGTTCTTTTTTTTTCATCCAGCCTGTGAATGAAAAAAGAGAATCAATCAATCGGTGGTATGCCCACCATTAGAATATTGCCCTGCATCCACCCACTTCTAATGATGGGCATAGCACCGTTCTAAATATATATGCCAAAGCATAGGTGCAATCTGCCCCTATGTCCACCCCTGCCCCTCTGCTTCGGCATATATGCTCTTTTTTTAACTGTGGTGGTGTAACTTGCAAAGCAAATAATGGTTAACAATAAAACACAGTAAATTGTAACGTATAACCTGCAAATCATACCTGCAAAGCAAACATGATAAAACACAGTAAACAGTAAAGTATTAGGCTTCATGCACACCAGTAGCTTATCAGTGATTTTTTTCAGCTGTTTTAGTAGCATTATATTACCACCATTTTCGTGTTTTTAAAGGGCCAGCATTTTTTTTTTTTTTTTTTCCTCAATTGATCTAAAACGTCCAAAAATGTTGGGGATCGATGTTTAGCCGCGTTTTTGTGCATTTTTGAGCGTTTGTGAGCGTGTGAACATTTTTACAGCTGAAAAACGTCTCTCAGAAGCCTCTGGTCTTGGATTTTTTTACAGCTCAAAAACGTCACTGCTAAAAACAGCTGATAACAGCCTATGTGTGCATGGACACATAGGACAACATGATGGAGAGTTGATTGACTGTAGAAAAAAACGTCTACAGCTAAAAGAAGCTGCTGTAAAACAGTCAAAAAATGTCCTGTGTGCATGAGGCCTTAAAGAATTACATACCTGCAAAGCAAATAAAACACAGTAACAATAAAACATTACAGATAAGCATAAAAAACAGAGCAGAATAATAGAGAGAGAATAGAGAGAGAAGAACAAGAAAATTACAATTATTTTTGGCTTTTTTAGTTTATATATTTTTTTTTACACTTTTATTTGTAACTGTAAAGGTTCCAGGTTTGGGTCTCTAAAAATGTGATGGCATATTTGAAGGTTCTGTGTATGTGTGCCCTAGGACTATACAGTGATGTACCCTATACTAATACTCCACTAGTGTGTGGTAGTGACGGAAACTTTCACCGATGCAGAGACCAGGATCGCTAGGACAGGAGGGACAATAAAAGCGGGTGCCACCTCTATATCTGCGTTTCCTACAAACACAACATCTTCTTTGGGGTGATCTTTGGGTAGAGGTACCACGGAGGACTTCTGGGAAGTGCCTCTCATGCAGTCGGCTTCATTTGGATTGGGAATTTGGCACACAGCACCGTCTGGAAACAGAAGGGCTGTGATGATCTCTTCCTGGAATTTAAGGAAGGATCCAGTTACTCCTGATGCTTTGTATAGCACATAAGCGTTCAGCAGAGCCAATTGAAATAGGTATACAGACACTTTTTTGTACCAGCATCTGGCCTTACGGGCAATTAAGTACGGCGCTAACAACTGCTCGTTGAAGTCCACCTCTCCCATATTAAGGTTGCATTCGTGGACGCAGAGGGGCTACCCAATAACACCAGTCGCCGTTGGCATTTGGACTGCCATGTCTGCATGAATGGAGAACAGAACGAAAACATTCCGGTTGTCCCTCCACTTCACTGCAAGCAAATTATTACTTCTCAAGCAGGCCCTCTCCCCCCGTCTAAGTCGGGACTCTACAAGCCGTTGGGGGAAGCCCCGGTGATTAGATCGCACGGCGCCACAAACAATTCCATGATCAAAAAGGTGATTAAAAAGTGGCACTCTTGTGTAATAATACAAGCACAAGTGGTACCCCTTTCTGGATAAGGGTGACACTAAGTCCTAAACAATCTTGCCAGTGCTCCCTATGTAGTCTGGGCAGTTGGGGGGCTCCACAGTGCTATCTTTTCCCTCGTAAACCATAAAACTATTTTTTGTAAATATTTTATTATATCTTTTCATGTGACAACACTGAAGAAATGACACTTTGCTACAATGTAAAGTAGTGAGTGTACAGCTTGTATAACAGTGTAAATTTGCTGTCCCCTCAAAATAACTCAACACACAGCCATTAATGTCTAAACCACTGGCAACAAAAGTGAGTACACCCCTAAGTGAAAATGTCCAAATTGGGCTCAAAGTGCCAATATTTTGTGTTGCCGCCACTATTTTTCAGCACTGTCTTAACCCTCTTGGGCATGGAGTTCACCAGAGCGTCACAGGTTGCCATTGGAGTCGTCTTCCACTCCTCCGTGGCAACATCACGGAGCTGGTGGATGTTAGAGACCTTGCACTTTTCCACCTTCCATTTGAGCATACCCCACAGATGCTCAATAGGGTTTAGTTCTGGAGACATGCATGGCCAGTCCATCACCTTTACCCTCAGCTTCTTTAGCAAGGCAGTGGTTGTCTTGGAGATGTGTTTGGGGTCATTATCATGTTGGAATACTGTCCTGCAGCCCAGTCTCCGAAGGGAGGGGATCATGTTCTTCTCAATGAACTGTAGCTCCCCAGTGCCGGCAGCACTCATCCAGCCCCAGGCCAAGACACTCCCACCACCATGCTTGAATGTAGGCAAGACACACTTGTTTTTGTACTCCTCACCACACACGCTTGACACCATCTGAACCAAGTAAGTTTATCTTGGTCTCATCAATCCACAGGACATGGTTCCAGTAATCCATGTCCATGTCTGATTGTCTTCAGCAAACTGTTTGTGGGCTTTCTTGTGCATCATCTTTAGAAGAGGCTCCCTTCTGGGATGACAGCCATGCAGACTAATTTGATGCAGTGTGCTGCGTATGGTCTGAGCAGTGACAGGCTGACCCCCTACCCCTCCAACCTCTGCAGCAATGCTGGCAGTACTTATACATCTATTTCCCAAAGACAACCTCTGGATATGACACTGAGCATGTGCACTCAACTTCTCTGGCCAACCATGGCAAGGCCTGTTCTGAGTGGAACCTGTCCTGTTAAACCTCTGTATAGTCTTTGCCATCGTGTTGCAGCTCAGTTTCAGGATCTTAACAATCTTTTTATAGCCTAGGCCATCTTTATGTACAGCAACAATTCTTTTTTTCAGATCCTTAGAGAGTTCTTTGCTATGAGGTGCCATGTTGAGCTTCCAGTGACCTTTATAAGAGAGTGAGAGTGATAACACCAAATTTAACACACCTGCTCCCCATTCACACCTGAGACCTTGTAACACTAACGGGTCACGTGACACCAGGGAGGGAGAATGGCTAATTAGGCCCAATTTGGACATTTTCACTTAGGGGTGTACTCACTTTTGTTGCCAGCAATTTAGACATTAATGGCTATGTGTTGAGTTATTTTGAAGGGACAGCACATTTACACTGTTATACAAGATGTACACTCACTACTTTACATTGTAGCAAAGTGTCCTTTCTTCAGAAAAGATATAATAAAATATTTACAAAAATATGAGGGGTGTACTCACTTTTGTGAGATACTGTATATCTTGACCCCATATCTAGCACGTTTGCTGGGGAGAAACTGTTTGAAAGCAAGACACACTGAAAATGTAATCAGGGACTCCTCTACGCAGACAACTTGATCGGGAATAAACAAGGCTGCAAATTGTTGGTTAAAGTGGTTTAGGTGGGGGCGAATTTTGTAGATCGTATTCAGGGTCACTAAAATGAGTGAACCACAAGATCTGCTTGTATCGCATCCTGGTCATGGAAGCAGAGAACACAGGCATATGGGGAATTGGGTCAGTGGACCAATATGACTACAACTCACCTTTGCTACATATGCCCATGAGGAGGGCTAGGCCCAGAAAGGTCTTAAATTCTGGAACCATAACAGGTTTTCAGTCTCAAATGGGGCAAGTGTCAAATGGGGATTAGCGGCGATGAATTGACCAGCATACAAATTGCTTTTGTCCACAATAGATCTATAGAGATCTTCTGTGAAAAACAGTGAATAAAAATCAAGTTTCCACCTGAATTCCGAGCTGGCCAGTGAATGGGGGAAGTACGGGCACTGCAGAAGTGATGGACTGCCAATCAGGGCTTGCAATTGCAGCTGAAAGGGCACTATGGGCTCTACGAGCCTGTCTTTGTCTTCTTGGTGGCTGCGGGAAACTACTTGTGCTAGCCACCGCACCAACTGGAACTGCACTTATGAGGCTCGCCACGTCACCAAGTGTTACTGCAGTGCTGGTTTGTCTACGACCAGAATGTACTAGGCTGCTGGTGCTTGACAGTTCACCAGAAGGATAAGCTGCACTAGTACTGGTTCTCTGCTCCATACGAGAGCCATGTGGTTCTTGCACCTCAACAACAGAAGAAGGGGTCAGGTATGCCTGACCTTAGCAGGGACCATATGTATACTTAGCCTAAATCTGACAGTGGAGCTTCCCCATCGCTCCATTGTTGTTTGAAAATAAATGGCTTCAGCCAAACACTAACCATGAGTGAAGGAAATGTTTTTGTGTTCTCATTCATATTCTCTGAAAAATGGCCAAGAACTCATCAATTCTGTCAGGGTATGTAAACTTATGAGCACAACTGTATGCGTGCTGTGTTTTGTAAGTGTCAGTGATCTATTGATACTGCACTTGGGTGGGCTGGGCTGGGCGGAGGGGCTAAACGCAGGTGCTAACAGGTATTTGGGCTGATCCTGCTAACGCCGCATTTTTGAGAACACTAAATTACTGGGGACGCTAATATAGTTCTGATCAGATCAAAGATATTGATCCGTTCAGACACTATACTAGTAACGGAGCTATCTAGTGTGTGTGTGTGTGCATGTTGCACTAATCTGACCCTGCCGGGGATTGATGCTGACCCTAACTGGCGCTAAAACCTAACGGGTGATCAGGGGTTTAAACCTTTATTAGGTAATATACGGCAGGTACCCTGATGCAATAAAAAAACTAACAAGCTAACTAGCGTCAACTGTTACGCTAATAAGGTGATCACTGGTGACAGGGGGTGAAAGGGTTAACTGGGGGCGATCAAGGGGTTAAAACCTTTATTAGGGGTTAATGGGGGAGGCACCCTAAACCTACCTAGGCCTACTACTAACTACCCTAACGCTGTTTAGTGTCATAAGTGTGACACCAGTACAGTGATCAGTGAAAAATCTGAAAATTGCACTAAGTGACACAGTGGCAGAGAGTGAAAGGGTTAACTGGGTGGGGAGCGATCAGGGGGCGATCGGGGGTTAATTGTGTGCCTGCGTGTACTGGTGTCAGTGTACTCACTGTAGGATGTCTTCTCCTCTCGTGCTGGAACTCAAAAGGGCTCCATGAGAGGAGATGACATCACTTCTTATAGAATGCCATTCGCCAGAACCGATCACCAGGTCCAGACCCGCAATAATTGGTCTGGGCCTGTAGGCAGATCGGTTCTGGAACAAATCCAATCATCGCTGGGATGGCGGGGGCCCCGCGTGCACAACCATGGCGGTGGTTCAGCAGCCAAGCCAACCTGCCGCAGTGAAACTGCGGCGGCTGGTCGGCAATTGGTTAAACACATATCACATACACTGCACATATCATTTGAGAAAATATGCTTATAAAATAGTTTACTATTTGCCAATAAAAAAAAAAAAAAATGTCCCCAGATTTAATTTTAAAAATCTGCTCACCTTAGTTTAAAAAGTACTTGAACTTCTGTCTGTGTCCATGCTGGAGAGGTTACCCCGGACTTCCTATCTCAGAGACCATTGCAAAGGAAGTGAGGGAAATAGTCTACAGTGGGTCCCAGACTGCTATGAAAAACTCACTCTATCCAAAACAGATGAGAACATTTTGGCTGTCATCCCACTTTGTCAAACATACTTAAAAGGAAGAAAACAAAACACTTAAATGCTTATTTAATGCACTTTAATCTCCAGCAGGGAAGGCCTATGGGAAATTGCAAAGAAAAAACTGGTCAGGTATTAGGGTTAATGAGCTTAGCAAAATTGTGCTAATAAAACTGTAATTCTGATTGTTTGCTGTGGATTTAACACATTTGTGTTGTTCATAACATGTTATTTAATCAGCGATTGTGCATTGTAGTAATAACTTCAGATGAGTAAGACAAAATACAAATAATTCATTATAAAAAAAAACCATATTTGTCAAATAACACTATAGTGTATACAGTATCAAAAAACCTGTTTCCTTCTGACATGAGCTTAATTAATCATATTATTTCCATGGGTTATTTTTTTTTTCTTTCCATTGTAAAATACAGTTCTTTTGTTTACTGCTATTTGCCTTCATAAAGAGGAACTCCAATATGGACACATTTGGAATCATTGAAAAAAATGTGTGTCTTTTACCCACTATGGGTCCCATGCATCAAGTGCCACTAAACTAAGTAGTATTCTACCTTGTAATTATTGCTCCAATTTGCATTTTGATTAACATTAAATATTATAAATATCAATCAGGATAAAATTAAAAACAAAAATGTAGATATTACAGCAGCGGCGGCTGCTCCATTAGGGGCGCAGGGGTGCTGCCCCCCAACCCCATCCATGCGCCCGTCCCCTAATTTGCATGTAGGGCGTCGGATGCATGGATTCCAATGGGGTTTTTTTTGAAGCACATGATTATAGCTGGAAGCTGTGTTTGGCTTCAAAAAAGGGTAGGCTCGGGGGGCAGAGCACTGACAATAACAAATTAATTAATTCATTAATTAAGTGGGTCCTAAGTCCTGATTGACCGGGAGGAGAAGCAACCCCTGGGGCTCAGGAAGAGACGTAGGCTTGAATGGGGTAAGTGCGAGCTGGCGGGGGGCCTGACGGGCGAGCGGACCAGCGATTGATCAAGCCCCGGGGGGCGGCGATCGATCGAGCGACGGGGGTGGGGGGTGGTTGGCTGGCTGGGGGAAGGGAGGGGATGGCTGGCTGGGTGGGGGCCACGGGCCATCCCCCCAAGAAAATTATGCACCAGCTGCCACTGTATTACAGTAAGTAGTGATTAGTACAGAGCTTAAAGTGTATGTAAAATAGAAATGTGCAATTCGTTTTGGTTTGAATCTGAATTCAAATTTTTGGTTATTTGGCGATTCGGATGGATACGAATTTCCGAATAACAATAGTAACAAATTTTGTTAAAATTAGTATTACTATGCTTAGAAGGCGCTGCTTTCGTGTTCTTTTTGTTTTTAGAAAGACAATAGTTCCCCAGCAGGCCCATGCCTCTTGTGATTTACAGCAGGCAGTGTGCCAATCCATAGCTATTGACAGCCTTCTGCTGGCTATGGAATCTGCTAATGGCCCTGTGTTAATAATATGGAGAGAGTGAACCTGACGATGATTAGTCCGTCAGCTTTCCCATCAGACTTTGCCCACTGTTGGAATAATTGGTTGCTAGGAGGCTGTCGGTTGTGAAGCTGACAGTGTCTTTGACAGCCAGTGACAGGTGGGGAGGGGTAGTGGTAGCAAGCATGCTGCGCTGCTACACAGTGTACAGAGACAGGCTGTCTGTCTCTGTACGTCCACTTTGAGTTGCTCTTAAAGAGGAGGTCCAGCCTGGATGAAAAAAAACAAGTCAGCAGCTACAAATACTGTAGCTGCTGACTTTTAATATTAGGGCACTTACCTGTCCAGGGTTTCCACTCCAGCCGACCTTCAGATCACATCCCAGATGCTGCTGCTGCCATTCCTGGTAAGGGAACCCGGCAGTGATGCCTTTCGACTTCACAGCTGGCTCCCTACTGCACATGCACAAAGCACGCTGCAAGTTCTTATTGGCCCAGCGACGGGGCAAGGAGGAGGGGGTCTGAACTTCTGAGAGACAGGCCACGGCCTCATCTCCCAGAAGTGGGGAAGGGGACCTGTCAAAAACAGGTCCCTGTTCCCCTCTCCCCCCTGAAAGGTGCCAAACGTGGCGCCAGAGGGGAGGAGGAAGCATATAAGCAGAGGTTCCCCTTTTGGGTGGAACTCCACTGTAATTACCTCCAGTTTTTTTATTTACAAACTGGAGGTAATTCTTTTCGAATATGGTGCAGGACTTTTTAAAGGGCTTTACCTCCAGTAAAATGGCGCAAATGCTTTATTGAACTCTCCCAGAGCTCAAATATGCCCAGGTATCATATACAGTCAGGTCCATAAATATTGGGACATTGACACAATTCTAATCTTTTTGGCTCTATACACCACCACAATGGATTTGAAATTAAACAAACAAGATGTGCTTTAACTTATTTACATCCAAATCAGGTGAACGGTGTAGGAATTACAACAATTTGTATATGTGCCTCACACTTTTTAAGGGACCAAAAGTAATGGGACAGATTAACAATCATAAATCAAGCTTTCACTTTTTAATATTTGGTTGCAAATCCTTTGCAGTCAATTACAGCCTGAAGTCTGGAACACATAGACATCACCTGCTTGTTGTTGGGGCATTTTCCCTTCAGTTTTCTCTTCAGCAAGTGAAATGCATGCTCAATCGGATTCAGGTCAGGTGATTGACTTGGCCATTGCATAACATTCTACTCCTTTCCCTTAAAAAACTCTTTGGTTGCTTCGGGTCATTGTCCATCTGCACTGTGAAGCGCCGTCCAATGAGTTCTGAAGCATTTGGCTGAATATGAGCAGATAATATTGCCCGAAACACTTCAGAATTCATCCTGCTGCTTTTGTCAGCAGTCACATCATCAATAAATACAAGAGAACCAGTTCCATTGGCAGCCATACATACCCACGCCATGACACTGCCACCACCATGCTTTACTGATGAGGTGGTATGCTTTGGATCATGAGCAGTTCCTTTCCTTCTCCATACTCTTCTCTTTCCATCACTCTGGTACAAGTTGACCTTGGTCTCACCTGTCCATGGGATGTTGTTCCAGAACTGTGAAGGCTTTTTTAGATGTTGTTTGGCAAACTCTAATTTGGCCTTCCTGTTTTTGAGGCTCATCAATGGTTTACATCTTGTGGTGAACCCTCTGTATTCACTCTGGTGAAGTCTTCTCTTGATTGTTGACTTTGACACACATACACCTACCTCCTGGAGAGTGTTCTTGATCTGGCCAACTGTTGTGAAGGGTGTTTTCTTCACCAGGGAAAGAATTCTTCGGTCATCCACCACAGTTGTTTTCCGTGGTCTTCCGGCTCTTTTGGTGTTGCCGAGCTCACCGGTGCTTTCTTTCTTTTTAAGGATGTTCCAAACAGTTGATTTGGCCACACCTAATGTTTTTGCTATCTCTCTGATTTGTTTTGGTTTTTCAGCCTAATGATGGCTTGCTTCACTGATAGTGACAGCTCTTTGGATCTCATATTGAGAGTTGACAGCAACAGATTCCAAATGCAAATAGCACACTTGAAATTAACTCTGGACCTTTTATCTGCTCCTTGTAAATGGGATAATGAGGGAATAACACACACCTGGCCATGGAACAGCTGAGCAGCCAATTGTCCCATTACTTTTGGTCCCTTAAAAAGTGGGAGGCACATATACAAACTGTTGTAATTCCTACACCGTTCACCTGATTTGGATGTAAATACCCTCAAATTAAAGCTGAAAGTCTGCAGTTAAAGCACATCTTGTTTGTTTCATTTTAAATCCATTGTGGTGGTGTATAGAGCCAAAAAGATTAGAATTGTGTAGATGTCCCAATATTTCTGGGCCTGACTGTACTTTGAAAAATAGATATGAACCCCACATATATATACATTATATACAATTACAAAGAGAAGCAATAAACCAAAATCGTGCAGGGGAAAACGTTTTTTTTTCAATGCAAAATGCATTGTAGTGCACTAGCAAGGTACATTGGGTTGGAATTCTTCAAAAAAAAAAAATGGCACTGCAGCGCACTACACCGTTTCATGCATTTCCATGTGTTGTGTTAACATATGGTAAAATATGCCTTGAACTACAATGCGCAGACGAATCAGGCCTTATGAAAAGCTACTAAAATATATATTAAAATCATATGTGTTTTAAAGGCAGAACTGTATATGGACTCTTTCCATCATTTACTTTCTGCGCATCATCATGATATTTATTATCAACATCCTATTTGATCTTTGCTTTTAATATTTGTTTAATAAAGGGTAATGTCTCCTACAACTTATTTCCCTTTATGTCATATACTCTGTCTAATAATACCTTTATGTTTTAGCAGTGTAACACAACTGTGATATTAACACTCATTACTGTCAGGCACAGAGCAGTCACATGTATGCTGAGCACATGCAGAACAGGGACCGCTGCAGACATCAAGCGACTCTAGTGCCTCCCAAGCTATCTTCTGCTTAATTGACTTTTCCAGAGAGATAATTACAGACACCAGTTTGTTTATTCATACAATATAAACTGCAATCTCACAACATTTGTCATCTGTGTGACAGCACGCTTACACTCTGAATGTAGGAATGTGTTCCAGTTTTCCTACTGGGAAGTGAACTTGTCACCTTTAGCCACAAAAGCAGAAACTGAACTACGTTGTAATGAATTTGAGATGGGGAAACGCATGGTTATTGTGTTTCTTCTATAAATCTGTGTGCTGGTATGTATACTTCTGAAGTAGTAGTCTGTTAATATTAACTTGACTTGTATGAAAGTAAAAAGAATAATGAGCTTTTTCAATAAAGAATGCATGGAGCAAAGCACAATAGCTCATCAATAACAATTCTGTAGGGCATACCAGTCCAAGATGGATTCTGACTGGCCAGTGTGGTCACTGCTCTTTGCACGTTCCATTGGGCTCCTTGAAGTGTTTGGATAAGTGGACAGTTTTTCTTTATTCGAATATTTTACTTTTTAATTATAATACGGTGTAAAATTCTCATAACCCAACAGATCAGTTCATAGAGGCAAATACAACTGTTTTTAAAGGTTATCTAAGAATGGATGTTTGTGTGAAAAGAACGGTCTTTCAGACTACTAGGAAAATTTCCCATTCTCATTGTTAAACTGTGTTATTTATTGAAATAAGAATGCTCAATAGGAATGAGAACGAACAAGCAAAAGACCAATTGAGGATTCTTAAAGGTTCTTAGCCAACGGGGACTTCTGAAGGGTTCAGGAGATTCAAAATATTTATCAGTGCAGTTTACTTGTTTAGCCAATTGTAAAAAATATATAAAAATGAATGAGTATTGCGTAATGTATGTAAAGTAATGAATATATGTATGCATTTAAAAGAAGGAGTTACTTGCAAAGCAACATTACACAAGAGATATAGCTAAAAATGTAATTCTGTGCAGGATACTGGAGATAATGTAACCCAAACCAGAGGACATATGTCAATCACTGACTTCTAAAAGGAGCACCTGAGATATTACAATTGTCTTAGGGTACCTGACTTTTCCATAGAGAAGTTCAGGAACACAAACATTTATAATCACCTAGGTGGATGCAGCATTGGTCTGAAGCTGCCCCTGTCCTCCGCCGCCTCTAGAACGAGAACTAACTGATCAAAGACTACTGATTGCTCAGTTCCCAGTCTTCAGTGAGTAGAGAGCTGGTGACTTTCAGTCAGTGGTTCTCTGCTCTGGCCCTCCAGCACTTACTGGAGGGCAGGGCTGAGCAGGGGGTGGGAGCGGATGGCTCAGTCTCCCAGCAGCTTGCTGAGAAGCTGACCCAGCTGATGGTCAGACTTCTGGGTGGATCAAAACATTAGTCGAGATCTCTCCAGAGCAGTGGCGGCTGGTGCTCACTATTTTGGGGGGTGGGTGGCACAAACTAACACCGCCTCCAGCAGGAGACAAGGACAGCGGCGATCACACAGCACTGCGGGAGACACGGACATCGGCGGTCACACAGCATCCCCCCCCCACGCGCGCGGGAGACACGGGCAGTGGCGGTCACACAGCATAACACCGGTACACACAATACAGGTCACAGGAGTGCAGAACTAAATGCTCCCCTATGACCCACAAGAGATGCAGGGCCAAAAGAGCTTTGGCCCTACTTCTCCTTTAAGCCAGGCATACTTTGTAAGATTTCTCTCATTAAGCCCCATGTGCTGATTCAAAGCAATCACTTATTTCCCACATTGACGCTAAACAGCATGGATGTACAAATCTCTCTGGTTTCTGTCACATTCATATACATGGCATGAAATTTCACACCCCAACCTAACTATAAACTTAATTTAGCGGAATTGGTATAGGAGGTTAAATTTAAAGCCTAACTCCGGTCCCCCAAAAACTCTTTTAAATATACAGTATCTTACAATAACCACAAACTATTTAAATCCACCTCTAAACCACTAAAAAGGAACTGGCCTGTATATAACCAGTGCAGAGAGTAGAACTGTAGGAGGCACCCAGCAGGTCCACCCACTGCAGGCTATCTGCAGAAAGCTACGGATTCAAGACCAGTGAAGTTGCTTCATGCTATATTACTGCACAGCTTTAAAGAATATACCAAGGATCCTAACATTCAAGTAAGAATATACACTATGTCACCAAAAGTATTGGGACGCCTGCCTTTACACACACATGAAATGTAAAGGCATTCCAGCCTTAGTCTGTAGGGTTAAATATTGAGTTGGTTCACCCTTTGCAGCTATGACAGCTTCAGCTCTTCTGGGAAGGCTTTCCTCAAGGTTTAGTGTCTATGGGAATGTTTGACCATTCTTCCAGAAGCGCATTTGTGAGGTCAAGCACTGATGTGGATGAGAAGGCCTGGCTCGCAGTCTGCGCTCTAATTTATCCCAAAGGTGTTCTATCAGGTTGAGGTCAGGACTGTGCAGGCCAGTTACGTTCCTTCACCCCAAACTCACTCATCCATGTCTTTATGGACCTTTCTTTGTGCACTGGTCCAAATCATTTGATGGAGGGGGGAATTATGGTGTGGGGTTATTTTTCAAGGGTTGGGCTTGGCCCCTTAGTTCCAGTGAAGGGAACCCTTAAGGCATCAGTATACCAAGACATTTTGGACAATTTCATGCTCCCAACTTTGAGGCAACAGTTTGGGGATGGCCCATTCCTTGTCCAACATGACTGCGCACCAGTGCACAAAGCAAAGTCCATAAAGGCGTGGATGAGCGAGTTTGGGGTGGACTGACCTGCACAGAGTCCTGACCTCAACCCGATAGAACACCTTTGGGTTGAATTATAGCGGAGACTGCGAGCCAGGCCTTCTCGTCCACGTCAGTGCCTGACCTCACAAATGCGCTTCTGGAAGATTGGTCAAACATTCCCATAGACACACTCCTAAACCTTGTGGACAGCCTTCCCAGAAGAGTTGAAACTGTTGCAAAGGGTGGGCCAACTCAATATTGAACTCGATGGACTAAGACTGCGATGCCATTAAAGTTCAAGTGCGTGTAAGGGCAGTTGTCCCAATACTTTTGGTAATATAGTGTACATGCCTCCTAGATTTAGACAGTTATTGTTTAGCCCAGTCCAGTTTCGGTGAAGTTGTCCTTCTACCCCGCCTGAGTGCGCTCTGCCATTTTAAATACTTACCTTCTTCCCTGTTCCAGTAATCTTCATTGTGTGGCCCTGCCTGGCGCTGCCTAGCCTTTTTCCAAAAATACCCACCACTGCAAGAGGCTTTGGGGAGATGGCCCTATAGACCTCTATGGAAGGTTACTGTAATAATGCGATCACAAAAAGCAGAGGACCTCTATAAGTATACATCTTAGAGGGGACAAAAAGGCACTTTGGTTAAAAAACCTTTTCAGTTCCTCTATTCTTGAAGGGGTCAGTTTAGATATAGAACTAATTCTTGGAGTTGTTCTTTAACCCTGCAAAGTATAATATATACCAAGTAGATTTTTTACCAGAAATCAGTCTTAGCTGTGACAGTTATGAGTCATAAGTGACATGTCTATTGGAGTTTATAATGAGAATTGGTTTATACATGTACTCAGATGTATTTTATTGTTTTGATGATGTACTGTAGTTTATCATTAGTAATATTGTTTTCTTTACTTTAATAATGCAGTCTTGCCACGTTTTGTTTAAATTGGCATTGCTATTACCAGGCATAGTTCAGAATCCCATTTGTGTTACCAAGTATGGCTCAGCACTGTGGACAAACAGTATAGTATGGGGTTGTTGTTGAATTTTATAAAACCATAAATTAGCAACTCCATAGTGCACAATTATTCCAATGAAGGAACGCATATTTCATAGCAATGAATAAATTAATCCATTTGAAGTCAGATCCGATCAGAGTTGTTGGGTAATTGGATGTAGGATTACCTTTAGATGAAAACGAGTTAGGTTTGGAGTGTCTCTTTAACATTTTCCTTTAGCATTCCGTCTTCTTAGAGCTCTTTAATGCTTTCTTTGTACTCTTTCCCTTCCTCCACATCATTCCAATAGCAGCCTGATTTCCATTCATCACATGACCGGGCCTCCAGATTAGGCTTGGAAACGGTATTTATGCCTGTCAGTATGAAAGAGGCAGTAGGGGGACATCATTGACTTAGCAGCAGTGGGTCACAGCAGTGCACAGTACACAGATAGAACGAGGACAAGAGAACGTGGGATGGCAAGGTGGCTTTTAAAAAAATATATTTTTTATTAGAAATTCATGATTAACATGATGGAAAAATAGTACACAATTTACAAAACTGTATTTTATGTTTTTTTATTGTATTCCCTATTCATCTAAATGGGTGCGGGTCCACTGAGATCGTTGGAGGCAGTGTTCTTATACCAGTTGAAATAGTGTCGCTTCAACAGTTTAAAGGCAAAGAAAAGTAGATGAAAACCCTATCTAGAAGTAAATTAGTTAGCACTTCATATCATAAACAATTCCTTTTTTTTTTTTTTTACTGTTTACATCTTTGTTATAATTTTTCAATTTCATGCAACAACCTTTGTCAGGCACGTTTTGTCTAGATGCACATGCTTTAGTATGGCTGCACGTGATTGATCTGGACCAGTTTCCTGATTGTGATAATGTCTGACCATGTCAATTGTAGTATCTCAACCAGGGATACACGTGACAGGGTGATAATGCAGGGGCACAGCTGGGAGACGGTTATCATCCCCTAAGGCTGCATTCACACCTGAGCGTAGGGACTTTAAGCATTTTTCCAGTGTGTTTTTGCACGTTTTTATGCACAATTTTGTCACGTTGTTATGCGCGACTTGCGCACATTTTTGAGCTTTGGCGGTTTTTTATTAGCCAATAGAGAAAACTATCATCTGTTGCTAGGTATTTTAGTTTTTTTTTTTAGCTTTTCCATTAGCTTTCATTTATTTTTTAAATATTATTATTAATTTATTATTATTTGTTTTGTTATGGTAAGGGGTTAGAGTTAAGTTCAGGTTAGGATTAGGAGTTGGGGTTAGGGTTAGGATTAGGGGTTAATTATTTATTTACTTTTACTTGGTATTACTTTATTGAATTTATTTATTTATGATTATTTTTATTTGTGTATTTATTTCACATTAATTTATTCATTAATTATTAGTATTATTATTATTAATAGTAGTAGTAGTATTAACACCTTAACCCTAACAAAAATAAAATAAATAGATAACCCTATGTCAGGAAGCTAGTTCAGCTAATACTAATTCCCATACAGCTAATGCTAATTCTTCTGCATTAGCTGCATGAGAATTCGTCTTAGCGAATGAGCATTAGGGAATGAACAGTAGCTGCAGAAGAATTTGCATTAGTTGTATGAGAATTAGTATTAGCTGAACTAGCTTCCTGATATAGGGTTATTTATTTATTTATTTTTTGTTAGGGTTAAAGTGTTAATACTTCTGCTACTACTACTACTACTAACAATAATAATAATACACTGATGATAATAAAGTGGTATAAGTGCAAAAAAGGAAATTCATCCATATATACATGTAAAGCTGTAAACATATTTTCAATTAAAGATTAAAGTGCCAATTATTCCGTGCAAAGCATAAACACCTCAAATATTGTTCATTCGAAATACCAAATCTTCAAATGTGGCATAAAACTGGTGAATAATATAGACAGAGGAATCTAATTTCTAAATACTGGTGGTGACACAAGTGCTCCACACGTGCTTAATTACAGTCCAAAAGTGCTCCAAGTGATCCCTTGTTCGTGCTCCACCATATATAATAATGAATGGACACTTACCAGATGAGGAGACCCCAAACACGGTCTAGCCACACATTAGTGGGCAACACCCCCCACTGTGGGCATGCAGGAACCACTCCCTTTACAGGACCCGTATGTTAGATGTGTCATCCAAAAGATAACCCTATAATGCAGCCAGTTAGTTGTCGTCATTCATTAACCAGGCATGCAGAGGCGTAACTAGAACCTTCAGGGCCCCGGTGCAAGAAATTATGAAGGGCCCCCTGACCCCTGGCCAGGGCCCTTTCCTCTTCCTACTGATCCAGGGGCCCTTTACGCCTATCGTGGGTCCCTTTATTATGGTACTGCAGTAGGGCCCTTTCACAAGTTCTGCAGCAGGCCCCAGGGGGACCAGGGAAGCACACAGGGGCCCTGGGAACAGCAGAAGACAAGTAAACTGGATAGAGGAAAATGGAGGAGATTGGGTCCTCTAAATGCCACCCCCACCATCCCTCCTATTCAGGTGTACAAGGGAGGCACATGGGCCCCCTGGACCATGGGGCCCGGTTGCAATTGCAACCCCTGCAACCCCTATCGTTACGCCCCTGCAGGCATGTGTATAAAAAAGGAACACAATGGCTCATTGCGCAATTTCCAAGCATAAGAAATCTATTAACCACTTGCCGACCACTGATCGGCATTTGACGGCGGCATAGTGGCTCTGTAACGCGAATCGCCGTCATATGACGGCGGCCGCGAGATCGCGCCCAGTGAGCGCACGCCGCCGGAGGCGCGCTCTCACTGTGTCCGGGGAGGGCCAGGGAGCGGGTGCGGTGGCTTCGATTGCCGCCGGCCACCCTCGATGCCCCCCCCGGAGTGAAAGAACGGAGGTCCGTGTAAGTAAACACGGACTTCCGTTCTGTGTGAGGGGGAAGGGCTGTGATCACAGCCTTCCTCTACACGGAAGGTGTGATCGCTTCCCTTTCCCTGTTAGGGCAGCCCCTATACAGTTAGAACACACCCAGGGAACATAGTTAACCCTTAGAGCGCCCCCTGCAGGTTAACCCCTTCAATGCCAATGGCATTTACACAGTAATCAGTGCATTTTTATAGCACTGATCGCTGTATAAATGCCAATGGTCCCAAAAAAGTGTCAAAATGGTCCGACATGTCCGCTGAAATATCGCAGTACCGATAAAAATCGCAGATCGCCGACATTACTAGTAAAAAATAAAAAAAAATAAAAACCCCAAAAATGAGATCTCATCATCCGTAAACGCGACCACTTTTGCACAAACCAATCAATAAATGCAGATTGCGATTTTTTTATCGCAAATATGAGGAAGAATATAAATCGGCCAAAAACGGTGAAAAAAATGTTTTTTTATATATTTTTTTTGGATTTGTATTTTAGCAAAAAGTAAGAAATTTGGGTTTTTTTGCAAAATTGTCGCTCTTCTTTTGTTTATAGCGGCGATCATAAATGATGCAGCAATGATCAAATAACACCAAAAGAAAGCTCTATTTGTGGGAAAAAAGGACGCAAATTTCGTTTGGGTACAACGTCGCACGACCGCGCAATTGTCAGTTAAAGCGATGAACTGCCGAATCGCAAAAAGGGCTCCGGTACTAAAGCTGGAAATCCTTCCGGGGCAGAAGTGGGTAAAAGAACAGTATTCTACTCACAAGTGAAATGAATATATCAGGCATTCAGAAATTACCATCCTGCGCCCCGGCAGGCTTTCTGACGCCACCACTATGTCCTCCAACCCAACATACATTTCGTCTCAACAGATTTCATCACGGGGCAATGGAGATCTCCCTGTTCCTCTGATTCCTTTATTGAATTATATTATTTATGAATGCACATGTTTACAGCTTTGCACTTATAGCACTTTATTCATCAGTGTATGAGCACTACCTGATTTTGATTATTTGAATATATGTTTGTTTGAGTATATTCACAGCGCAACACAATTTTTCATGATGATTTAAACATACTCAAATGCCCAGTGAATCCAGAGTTATTCACAGTACTGTTGGTCTTGTGCTGCCATTTTCCTTCCATATGTGATCAGGAACTGTTCCGGTCTCTTCCTGGTTCATGCAGCCTACCCACTGATGGCGTGCTGTAGTATCCTTCCTCCTCTAACTGCAGTATGGAGGCTGATGCCTCCTGGTATATGTGACATGCTTATCCCAGGAGACTTCAGGAGAAGCATACATGCTACTCTTGCGTAGGCAAGAATGGAGTCAGGGTACGAGCTGGACTAAAAAAAAATATATATAAAAATGAAGTCTACTTTTTAGATTGCAGAGGGGGTCAAATCAACAGTGGTGATATTCCCTGAGCGGCATTGTTGCTTTGAGCACTGAGCATGGGGCATGCCCTGCAACTGAAGACCCTAACAGTTGCATTCTGTGTTGAGCAGCGGTCTGGTTTTCCGCCATGCTGCCAGCGCAGGGTAGTTTAACCCTTGCTGCAGCACACTACTTTAGTTGAAAAACATAAATATGCCCACATGTATTACTGTATATACAGCCTGACTGCATTATAGTAATAAATAAAGCTGCAGTTTGGCATTAGTAGACTGATTGGCCAAAAAATGTTATTTTTAGTATCATGAATACAGCCATATGTGAGCTGTAGATGAGAATGTATAATTTTCATACACTATATTCTATCCAATGCCGCTAGATGGAGAGGATAAGGCAAACCTCCTCAATTCAATTCCCATCCTAAATCACCATCCAGCAGGTATAAAACAGCTCAGCTGTGTGATATGCCTGACCCATAAAATTGTCTTTATAGCAGCAGATTTTCTCAGTAACTCAAGAGTGTATTTAGTAACATGCTTGTTTAGCTTCTAATTACGCTACAACTGTCAAGTGCACAGCGACCGAAGACACGTTTTGATTGCTGCCCCATCATTTTAATGCTAAGTAATCAAGCCATAGATCTTCTTTATGTGCTGGGGGATTGTGAATATTTTGGGCAGAAGTACTTGCAGAATTGGAATAGCTCCTGTTTGCATTCATTGCTCATCCCTTGAACTTAAAAGGAAATTAAGGGAGCCATGGATTGTTAAACAGGTAATGTATTAATAACTCGGTCACCAAGCCACATATTTATACTGATTTTTATAACTGAACTTTAATATATTTAATCCCTCTGCGGCACATGCAGTATACTCGTATGGTGATGAGAGCAAAGATGCGTCTTGCATTAAAATTCTAATTGTTGTGCACTGCAGGCTGTAGGTCTACAGGCAGTCATTTTGCCTTTATTAAAGGAAAGTTTACTTGTGCTCTGATGTCTTTACACAGCAACCCCAAGGGGACAAATTCCCCCAAGTCTCTTCTTTCTAGATACAGAGATCTTTATATACAAAGTGCATCTACCTTTATATAGCCTTGGTGACACTCCAGTCAAAAGAAGAAAAGAGTTTTTGTGCAGTTATTTCAGACATTGTTTACCTGATTTATTTTTTTTTTCTACAGCCAGTCCGTGGTTCCATATGTGGACTATGTGCAATATGTCAGAGTTACTATGAAAATTGCTATTTTCTAGGCCTCCATCACAAAGTAGACATTCATTTAAACCTAAACAAACATAGAGAGCTTAGGATTTAAAAGTACAAAATGCTCACTTTATACCTCAGCTTCCACAAAGGTTATGCGATTCCAACTTCTTGAAGAATCTGGAAAAGCTAAGGATCCCATATCCCAATAGAATGCGCTCCTACAAAAAAAAATATTTTTCATTAGTGTTTTCTTACTCGGGAATGGAGCTAGTAAAGAGCAGGACCTTGCATTTTTCACATCAGGTCCACTTTAAATAATTTGTGGCATTCTGGTATATGTCCAATCTTTGCCTGACCTTTGTATGCTGTCTTAACTGCTGCCTCACCCACCAGTTAATTACTCTTGGTCTGTATTTCTTTTGCTTTCTGGGGAATTTCAAATAAGCATAGTGAACATGGTCCTTACCAGTACATGGGCACTCATTAATACCTAGAGATAAGTGAAGCAAGAGAACTCAAAAATGTTTGTTTCACAAAAATATTTTCAGATCTGTTCAGTCTGCGGGGGGGTCAATCAATTCAATGCATTCAGATAACTGTGACTTATGAACTGTATGATTTTCCAGGGACGAGGCGTGTTAATGAGAATATATTCAAGTAATCCAAAAATGTCATGATTTGCCTCATTTGTGAAATTACTCATAAATACTTGTATTTGTCCAGATTGGAGGTCCACAAACTGTGACTTAGAACTCATTGTCAGATTCAGTTAGCATTTCAAACAAATAGAAATTCTACATTTCAGCATCACAGAGCAGAGCTAGATGTGTTTATGCAGGAAGGCTGAGAGCTTGTTTGCTATACAATAGTGTATGTGGTAGAAGGTGAGAAAGTGGAGTCAGATAAGTAGAAGTTTAAACAAAGGATACAAAATGGAAAGCTTTTGGAATCAGAGTACTGTTTTTTTCACAAATATGCTTTACTGAAGATTTTACAATATAGAGGTATAATGCAGGTGGCGTTGTACAATATGATAACAGAATCAAGATTCCACGCTTGGATTTCCATATAAGTATATATATATATATATGGTGTGCATAGTGGGTTGGGGAAGGGGAGGAAAGTGTTACGAGGCGATCAGGATCCCAGAAGCATAGGGGTGTGCGCAGCCTGTTGCATTAAGATGTGCACCCAAAAACTCAAGTATACACTGTATATAATTTTAGCACGCATTCCATCTAATTTCTTCTGCTCAATGTACATGTGACACACCACCAGAAGAAGGTGGGCTGGGCACGATCTCTGAGGCCGATCCTGCCCACTCAAACTTAATTTCAGTACTAGAAGAAAGCAAGGAGGAAAAAGTGTCCATCTTGGGGATGTTCCTGCAGTCTTGCAGAGACATGGGAGCGCCTGAAACTGCTTGGTGAGGAGTTGGGGGAGTAGATTTGTCACGATAATTTGGATACCATTTAAGACAGTGGCCAACTATGGGTGATTAGGGTGTGCATGCCTATGCCCAGAAGTATGTACAGATATAGGAGAAAAGGTGGGTAATGGACCTCAAGTTCATAGACATCCAAAGGGTAGGGCTCAGGAACATTATTAACCACTTCCCGACCAGCGCCGTAAACAGGCGGTGGTCGGGTTTGAGCGGCTCTCCCAGGACATAGCCTGCACCTGCAGGCTATATCCCGGTATAATTTTTTAGAGCTGGCGGTCGGCTATCCAGGGGTAACGACCGATCTGGCTCGGGAGCCGCTTGGTCGTTACCCCAGGGGGCGGGAGGGGACATACCCCCCTCCCGCCGCCTTCTGCCACTCTTCTCCGGCCTCCCGTCCCACCGGGAGACCGGAGCGATGATCCGGCGTGTCCGCCGGCTGGAAGGAGACCTGACAGAAGCCGTAATCGGCTCCGATCGGGTCTCCTTCGGCAAATTCCGGAAGCGACGTCACAACATCACTTCCGGTTTACACGGCGGCTAACGGCGCCAATTTTAAAAAAGTGACAGTATTCAGAATCGCCGTTTCTGAATACTGTGAAGTGCAAAGGAGGGATGGGGGGTCTTTTAGACCCCCCGGCCCTCCAAAAAAAGTACCTGTCACCATATATTACTATCACAAGGGATGTTTACATTCCTTATGATAGCAATAAAAGTGATCAGATTTTTTTTTTTTTAAAGGAACAGTGCTAAAAATAAATAAATAAATACAATTAAAAAAAAAAAAAGATTTAAATCGCCACCGTCCCCGCGAGCTCGCGCAGCAAAGAAAACGCATACGTAAGTCGCGCCCACATATGAAAACGGTGTTCAAACCACACATGTGAGGTATCGCCACGATCGCCAGAGTGTGAGCAATAATTCTAGCAATATACCTCCTCTGTAACTCTAACCTGGTAACCGTTAAAAAATTTTAAAGCGTCGCCTATGGAACTTTTTAAATACTGGACTTTGTCGCCATTCCGCGAGTGTGCGCAATTTTCAACCATCTCATGTATGGTCTCTATTTACTCGGCGTAACATCCTCTTTCACAATATGCAAAAAAATTGGGCTAACTTTACTGTTGTCTTATTTTTTAACTCAAAAAAGTAAAATTGTTACAAAAAAATCGCGCTTGAAAGACCGCTGCGCAAATACCGTGTGACAAAAAGTATTGCAACGATCGCCATTTTATTCTCTAGGGTGTTTGAAAAATATATATATATAATGTTTGGGGGTTCTAAGTGATTCTCTAGCAAAAAAAAATGTTTTTAGCTTGTGACCACCAAATGTAAAAAAGTGGCCCGGTAGGTAAGTGGTTAAAATAGAGAACAATTAGGCCTCATACACACGGGCGTTTTGCACGCCGGCGTTTGTAGGCGTTTTTTGCAGCTCTCCATGTTATTCAATGGCCTTCTAAAAACTCCGGCGTTAGTGAGCAGTAGAGGGCGTCGGCGTTAGTGAGCTGTTTTTAGAACGCGGGACCATCGCGTTCTGTAGCTGTAGCGTTTTGGCGTTTTTTGACGCCAATCGGCAAAACGCTCACTAACGCTTGCTAACGCCCGCTAACGCCGTACCGGCGTTAACAAGCGTTTTTTGACGCCGGCGTTTTTAGGTTGAAAAATAGCAGAGGACTGATTTTTTTTTAAAAAACGCCTATTGACGCCGACGCCGATGCAAAACGCCGCAAAAAACGCCGATTTTTTAAAAAACGTCGGACCTGGCGTTTTGCTTATTTATTATAAAACGCCCGTGTGTATGAGGCCTTAGGCTGCAACATTCATGAAGAAACCTACCACTATATGAATACCTTCCTGCTGTTGGTCAGGCATAGTGGAATTCTCCTAATTAGAGCTATCTGGAATTTGAGGAATCTATTGGATGTTTAGGGACTAAGGAGGTGACCCTGAGGGATCGGGAAGGAATGAGCGTACCATTTTGTAACTGAACGGGTTACTGCTTTCTAAAATGACAAGGGGTTTCTAAATCCAGGATCATTTTAGATAATATTTGCATTGTCCTTCTTCAGCATTTTCTCCATAGTTTATTTCCATGTTCTGAAGATTTCAGTGATAGTTCTACAAAGCCATGGAGGCTTGCCAATTTCCAGTTAGAAGCTTCTTAGAGACTGCAGCTGCCTCTGATCCCAGACATTCTGTTTCATACTGTTGTTATTGAGTGAAACAAAGTAAATAAATAAAAAGTGATTACCACTCTGCCAACGGTTATTATTCCAGGGTGCCCCTTGCTGGATGTAGTTATCATTCCCAAGGACAAAACTAATTCATTATGAATCACCTCCATGATTGTTTAAATTTCCATCTTAGCACTTATCAGCACTTATTTTATAAATGCTCCACTAATTTTAATGAGAGAAATTTGTTTGGATGCATCTTTGATAAATTACATATAATGCATTGCTGGCATGAATAAGACAGATTACATTAATAAGCAGGCATTAGGTGTTAAGTAAAAGGAGGTAAAGCACACAGAAATGTTTATAATGTGTTTATTGTAAAAGGGTATTATAGCAAACCCTGGTTCTAATGAAAAATGTGCATTATTCATAGAACCAAAATGACAGTTTAATTGTGTTTAATTGTAAATAATGTTTTTGCCATAGTTCATTTTTAAGAAGCGGAGTTTAATATTTCTTCGATTTGACTTTTATGCAGGTGTTCATTTGTATATAAATTGTGTTTGAACCTTTAGGAATGAAAACATACTTGAAATTACAGTTGGGGTATAGATATATCATCGCTTCAGCATGTATTTTTTTTATTCCATATATAGATCTTTAGTTATCACTAGAGGGATCACCAACAGGAGGAAGGAGGTCCTGATTTCTCTATATAGATCTTTATTTATCACTTGAGGGATCAGCAGCAGGAGAAAGAAGGTCCTGATACCACCATATAAATGTTAAGTTATCACTAGAGATCGGCAGAATACCCTGTTTTTTTTTTTCTTTAGAAATGTCAGTTTCCCCTGTTCAGGAGCTCTGCCGCGAGCGAACAGGGGAAACTGACATTTCTAAAAAAAAAAAAACAGAGTCAAATCACATTTAAATTGACTTGCTATTTAAAAAAATGAAGAAAAAATCAGCGCCCCCCCCCTTTGGGTCTGGTATGGATTTTAAGGGGAACCCCACACCAATTTTTAAAAAAATCCGTACCATACCCTTATTCGAGCATGCAGCCTGGCAGGTCAGGCTGGCAGAGCCCCCCCTCCCCTGCCCCAAAGCACCCCATGTTGAGGGAATGGGGCCTGGTATGGTTCAGGAGGGGGGGGCGCTTGCTTGTCCCCTCCCTTTCCTTACCTGCCAGGCTGCATGCTCGGATAAGGGTCAGGTATGAATTGTGGGATGACCCCTGCGCCATTTTTAAAAAATATATTTTTGCTGGCAAATTTTTCTTTTTTATTCTGCCATCAGTGGAGACGCCCATTGACAGCTTATGACTCATCAGTTGTTAAGGACGCTACGGCCAGCTTCCCGGCCCCTCTCCTTAACAACCAGCTTTTACTGTGCCCTAATTAGGCAAAGATTTGCCCAATCAGGGTGCAGAATGCCGTGATCACCCACTGAATACCTTGCAATTTCCCTGAAAGGGTGAACAGCCAATGTTCATCACTGAAACTTGTCATCAAACTATCACTGGAGGGATCACCAGCAGGAGGAAGGAGGTTGTGATTACTCTATATGCATCTCCCCCACAAAGCTACCCCAAAGCATAGCCTATCACACAAGACATGTGCTGTAATCCCCATGGCTGGAAGGCTATGAACAGGCAGGCCCTCTTGCAATGCTGAAACTAGCCTTTATGTTTGGTGTGCTGTAAGTGTAGGAAGTAAATTACTACTCCTGCTAATTGGGAAATGGTAAAAGGATCCTTTGCACCTTTAACCATTCACTTATATAACCTAAAACCTAATGGGATCACAAATAAATATTAAAATATTAGAAATGGGTAAAATAGAGTCCAGCTCCTACAATGTAATTAATAATGACCTAAAGAATTTAGTAGAAATGTTTTCAGCTCCAATATTTTCTTTATGATGGTAATTTAAAAGATTAAATAATGGAAGTTTGTGCAGTGGGTTGAGGGATTTGTCCAGTACCCCATGGTTAAAGAGGTTGTAAACCTAAAAAAAAAACAACCCTGCAAGAAAAAAGGCATAATGAGCTAGTATGCTTCGCATACAAGCTCATTATGAAATACTTACCTTAGATTGAAGCTGTTGCAGCGTTCCCCGCACACTGCTGTCACATCCAACATGTTTCCTGGAGCTTCTTCCAGGTTTGCAGGCTCTGGTGCTGTGATTGGCCGGAATCGCGATGACGTCACTCTCGCGCATTTGCGTGGGAGCTGCCGGTCACGGCACGGGCCCTGAAGAAACGGCACCAATGAGCCATTTCTTCAGTGCGCATGTGCCGATGATGTTAGCATGAGCGTATACAGTGATTATCTCCTGAACTGTTCAAGTTTAGGAGATATTCACGGCACCTACAGGTTAGCCTTATTATAGTAGGTACAGTACAAGTGGTGTAACAGGGTTTACAACCACTTTAAGTTACTATTACTATTATATACAGTATATATATATATATATATATATATATATATATATATATATATATATACACATATATATATTGTGACAGCAGGCAGGTAAAATCACCTGGTTGCGTCCAGGATGGCAGGTATGTGTGTCCTAGATTCAGGCTCTATACTGCTTTGTTCCACTCGGGGGAAGTGTTGAGAGTCCTTCAGTGGTGAAGTAATGAGCCCAGTTGAAGCAAGTTGGCTCATTAGGGCCTCTACAAAAGTTCCCAGCTGGCTTAGAGAGTTGCTCCATCCTGGAAACAGTTCTGTGTAGGCTGGGGAGCTGGATACCTGTGTGTGTGCTGAGAAATCTTATGGCCTGTGTGGTGAGACAAAGCCTGTGTGGCAAACCTCTAAAACAGGGAGATTGGTGCTGGGGGAAGCACAAGGCTGCACCTAGTTGATAGATCAGGAACCTGCATGTGTAGCAAGTGGCCAAGGTGGCAAGGATTTATTTTCATGTGTCTTTTTGTTTTGCTGTTATTTTTCCATTGTATATAGTGTAAATAAACCGCGTCTTTGCTTTTTCACCTGTAATGCTGTTTGCCGTGCCTAATTTTGTGTACCAAACTCATCCAGGGGGTCACACACACCCGCTGCTGAGCTAACCCCCTCACAATATATATGTGTGTGTGTGTATGTATGTGTGTATATATATATATATATATATATATATATATATATATATACATATAAAAATAATCTTTTACAAAATTTGAAAATGAGGCAGTTATGTTTTTCGTGCTGGTGAAGTGTTTTTAGCTTTTTTGCATTCAGTAAACACATTTGAGGTCCAATGGGCCCTTGTAATATTTTGCTGGGCAGAGGCAATATACACGACCCCACAGTGGAGTAATAAAGTGCACATAATCCATCCCCTCATTGGCTTTCATCCATTGGTGGACAAAGGCACTGTTGGGGGAACAATTTATGGGCTCCTCATTCACAGACATAAAGGAAGAGTAGGCTTTGTGTGAACTTTCTTGCAGTGTATAATAAGAAACAGTAGTTAAGCTGTCCATACACCAGTAGAATTTTGTATGAATGTTTGTCTTGTCATCATTAACTTAACTAGTTTAGTTCAAAAGCCTTTAAAATGTTGAGACTGCTACTTGAATGGAATCCCAGACAAATGAAATGGATTTCTTTTGTGCCCAGAACATGCACATTACAACTTTTCCCAAACAAAAACCATATTGGTATTTAGAATTTTATTCATTCGAGAATCTTTGTATCCCGCTTCTTTGAATATCCTCGTCACTATGATTGAAAAAGGAGGAAGCCATTCTTTCAGCTTTCATCTCTTGAAAAAAGCACACACATAACTGAAGGCATACAACCTGGTACCTGCTCATGGTATAGCCTGCACCCTGGGAACTCTTCGGTCATGGGGGTATCAAATTGTATGTCTTGTGCCAGGTTGTTATAATTTGGGCTGGTGGGTGGGTGGGGGCTATTTTAAAACATTTAACTACATGTTGCATAAGTTAAAAAAAAAAAACTGACAGTACTAAACACAATTACATTAGTGTAATGCTGTCCTGCAGTTTGGGATATAATGTGGAACTGATAAAATGTTGTTTTTGTTTCTGTCTATGTCCTCCTTTGAAGATGGTCATAAAATATGCTTTAGCCCTGGTTCACGCTCTGAAGTAGCGTGGTTTCAATGCCGCAGATCAGTGAGGTTTGCACCTCCGATTTGATTGCGGCTTGCAACTTCATTTAACAGAAGTCAATGCAAGTTGCAATGAAAACCGGGAATAAAGTAGTGCAAAGTCGCTGTGACATGAGTTGCAGCAGTTTGAACGGTCCTATTGTCGGCAATTGGGTGTGACTTGTCGTGCAATGTGCAGCTGTCAAATTGCATGACAAATTGCACCAGTGTGAAAGAGGACTTAAAGGGTAAATCCACTTTCATGGGAAAAAAAAACTATTAGCAAATAGAAAAAATAATTAAATAATTGTAATTAATTATTTTAAAAAAAAATACCTTTCCTTTTCAATCTGCAGTGCTTTTATTCTCTGTAAAATGCAATGTAATATGGCTACCTGGAGGTGTTCTGTACACAGTTGTTGTTCAGAACGCCCCCCCAGAAATGGAATTTCCTGCTTGTTTGATTACTTATTTTTAGAGTTGAGCGAACACCTGGAAGTTCGGGTTCTGCTGGTCCGTCCGAACCTCGGGACAAAGTCCGGGTCCGGGTCCGGACGGAACCCGAACGATCGCACGGACAACGAACCCCATTGAAATCAATGGGGACCCGAACTTTTAGGCACAAAAATGGCTGTAGGAAAGTCCTGGAAAGCCCCAGAGGGCTGCAAAAGGAAGTAAAATGGGGGTAAGGGTAGGGCAAGCACCCTACAAAAAAATGGGGACAGGGAAATAACTTTAAATATTTTTAAAAAAATAAAAACATAAAAAAAGCAAAAATGGAGGTGAATGTGGATCATCTTCAAACTGTGTCTGAAAAGTATTAATGAACGGTAGAAGCCATATAACTGTTCTAAAATCATCTTCAAACTAGGGCAAGTGCCCTACAAATAAATGGGGATAGGGAAAATAAATTAAAATCAAGTAAAATAACGGGAAGGGGGGTGGATGTGGAGTAGGAGCCTAGAGGTTGACTAGGCCGTGACCGTGGCAGTGTAGGTGGAAGTGGCGGTGGTAGAGGAGTAGGAGGAGGTAGCCAAC
>BLSH010116711.1:1687752-1711903 GCA_018402905.1 Glandirana rugosa
ACCCATGAGACTACCCGACCACTGTCCATAAGCCCATGAAACTACCCAATACTGTCCATGAGTTCATGAGACTACCCGACCACTGTGAATGAGTCCATGGGACTACCCGACCATTGTCCATGAATCCATGAGACTACCCGACCACTGTCCATGATCCCATGAGACTACCCGACCACTGTCCATGAGCCCATGAGACTCCCCAACACTGTCCATGAGCCCATGAGACTACCCAACCACTGTCCATGAGCCCGTTAAACTCCCCAACACTGTCCATGAACCCATAAGAATACCCCAGCCCATCAGAGTACCTAAGTACCTGTTACCAGCCCATCAGGGTACCTGAGTAAGTGTCACCAGCCCATCAGAGTACTTGAGTACCTGTCATAACCCATCAAAGTACCCGAATACCTGTCACCAGCCCATCAGAGTACCCAAACAGCTGTCCCCAGCCCATCAGCGTAGCCGAGTACCTGTCACCAGCCCATCAGAGTACTTGTCACAACCCATCAGAGTACCCGAGTACCTGTCTCCAGCCCATCAGAGTACCTGTCACCAGCCCATGCCTCATAGAATATATATTGGGGTGTATACTTTCCAAAATGGGGTCATTTTGTAGGTAATTCCATTGTCCTTGTGCTCCAGGACCTTCAAAAGTGTGATAGGTCGTCAGGAAATTTGATCCTAGAAAGCCTGAAGTTACTACTTCAAGGTTGGGCCTTTGTATGTGGCCAGGCTGTGTAAAAGTCTCACACATGTGGTATCGCCATACTCGGGATAAGTAGCAGAATGTATTTTGGGGTGTAATTTTTGCTATGTACATGCTATGTGTTAGAACTATCTTATAAATTGACCACTTTGTGTAAAAATAAAAATGTTTTCATTTTCTTTCCACGTTTTCCGAAGACTTGAGAAAAAAAATGAACCTTTCAAGAGACTCATAATGTCTCCTAGAATATACGTTGGGGTGTTTGCTTTCCAAAATTGGATCATTTTGTGGGTAATTCCATTGTCCTGGTGCTCCATGGCCTTCAAAATTGTAATAGGTCGTTAGGAAATTTTATGTGTAATTTATGCTCCTAGAACGCCTGACTGCGATCCCTGCATGTTGGGCCTCTCTATGTGGCCAGGCTGTGTAAAAGTCTTGCTATACTCGGGAGGAGTAGCAGAATGTATTTTGGGGTGTAATTGGAAGTATGCAAATGCTGTGTGTGAGAAATAACTTGTTGTTATGACACTTTTGTGTAAAAAATAATAATAATAATAATAATTTCTTCATTTTCCTAAGAATTGTGGGAAAAAATTACTATTTAAAAAAAAACTCACCATACCTCCTACTAAATACCTTGGAATGTCTACTTTTCAAAAAGGGGTTATTTGGGGGTATTTGTACTTTCCTGATATTTCAGGGCCTCAAGAATTGAGATAGGCTGTCAGTGCATCAGGTGTGATCAATTTTCAATGATTTGCACCATAGCTTGTAGGCTCTATAACTTTTACACAGACCAAATAATATACACTTATTACAAAGATATATAGCAGTATAAAGGCCCATACACACGATCAGAAAATTGTACGGAAAATACTGTTTTCGAAGCGGTCGTACGATAATCGGATCGTTAGTACAGAGCTTCTGAGAGCCGTTCATGGCAGTTCATCCGATGTTTTCCGTCCGGACATGATCGGACATGCAGGAAAAATTCTCTCGCACGGTGCCCGATCGTACGATTTTCGTTTCATCAGTACAGCGGTCGTTCGAAAATGAAATACAAATACCCTACAACACATCACATCGCTTTCCGATTTTTTATTCTGTTGTGCGAGAATTTTCGTAACTAAAGTAAACTCTTCCGATTCGATCTGAGATTAGCATGCGAAAAAAAACGGACGATCTGTCATCCGATTTTCGGATCGGTGTGTACGGGGCATAAGCTTTGGCCTAAATTTGTGAACAAAAATGACTTAATTGCAAAATTTTATCATAGAAACTAAAAAAAAGTGTTTTTATTTTTTCAAAAGTTTTGCTCTTTTTTCACTTATGTCACAGAAAATAAAAAAAACAGAGGTGATTAAATACCACCAAAAGAAAGCTCTATTTGTGTGAAAAAAAAAAGATAAAAATGTTGTTTGGGTGCAGTGTTGCATGACTGAGTGGTTGGCATTCAAAGTGTGAGAGCGCTGAAAGCTGAAAATTGGTCTGGGCAGAAAGGGGGTATAAATGCCCTGTATTGAAGTGGTTAACAACCAGCTATTCTTCACACAGTATTTGAATCAGTCGATAATTTTTCGACTGATCCAAATTCGAATTGCTCCAAAAATTTGGAATTCGCTAGAAAACTAATAAACTAAACAAAATTTTACAAATTTCAGCAAAATGTTTTACTATTTAGTTTGGAGATTCTGATACATCCAAATCTTTGAATAACCAGAAATGAGTCTGAATTTACACTCCAAAACAAATTGCATACGTCTACTCCTCACCATACCGTTATAGGGAGAGATCTGCCTGCAAGTTGGCACACTGTGGCACAGTAGTAAAGTCTGTAACATTTTTCTCAGGACAAGTTTCTTTGAATTCACTACTATTGTTAAAAAACCCCCTAAGGCTCATTTCACACAAGCTCCTCCGCTGCTCAGCGGGGATCCATCCGTTTATCCCCGCTGAGCCAGCGGATGACAGGACCATCTCTGCACTCCGTGTTCCGACCGTCTGTCCATGTTCAATCCGATCCGATCCGCCAGACGGATGGAAAATAGGGTTTCCATCCGTCTGTATTTGGCGGATCGGAGCGGATTGGATGTCAGCGGACATGCCACCGCTGACATCCGTCGCTCCATAGAGGACAATGGAGCATCCGTTCAGGGGCGCCTGAAAAACTGACAGGTGGACCTGAACGATCCGCTGGTGTGAAAGGACACTAAGGGCCAGTTCACACTATATGCAGTCCAGTGTGATTTTCTTCTATCTAAAAAACGCATGTAAAGTAGGTCAAATGGTTTCCAATGGCATAGTTCATACCAGTGTGGTCAGTTCCAGGGCTTTCCAGTTTCAGAAAAAAAGTAGAACATGCTGCATTTTTCCTAGACTGGACTGTACTGGAATGCAGTAAAATGCACCAGAGTGCACTGGAACACTCAAAAACGCATCAAAAACACACTGGACCCCAGTACAATGAAAAAAAGAAACAGGAAGAAAGAAGAAAAGCATCTGGAATGCATTCGGAAATGCATCAAAAACACACTGGAACGCACCAAAAACGCATTAAAAACACGCATGCAGGAACGCATCCAGAACAGATCTGGAGTGTGTTTTTGTGGTGTGAATTGGCCCTAAATCTTTTTCAGGATCCTTGTCCTCAGGGGAGGGAATCCTATATTAACCTGTAGCTACCATTAATTCTGAAACCCATTGGAGTTATTCAGTTTATGGAGCAAGTGGAATATGAGATAAGCACTTTCCTATAGCAACCAATCCCAAGGCATCTAAGTATATCAGAATCATACAAAATGTGTGATTATTATGGGATACTCTTCACTATGTAAATCCTTTTTGCTGGTTATGGTGTTTTACTGAATAAGCATGGCTGTATCGTGTCAGATACCTCATTTAAAATTGGGATGGGGACTCCTAAAAGATGCCAAAGCTCTTGTTTAAAAACCCAGAAATTTCAAGTTTAATCACTTGGAAAAAGCCGGTTCCCTGTGTTCAGTTGCATTGCTCTCTTCTTTGTCTGATGCACCAGCTCCTTGGAAGACGCAGATAAATCATCTGCCTGAACATGGTAATGTATTCATATGCTATGAATAGTCAACGGATGCTGTTACATTTTTTTAAGTGAGTGTATTTGCATAGGTATATTAGTGTACTTCTATCAGTGATGGAACTGTGGCATGGATCCAGCATTTGTTTCATACATCAAGGTAGTATAAATGCCTGGGGCTGTCCTGGATTAGATTGGCTTCTGCGCTGTGTGTAATTTTTTCCCTTGCACAGATCATTTAAAGATATGCTTGCTGGGTTCACACGTTTCGCCTGCTTCTTTTTTAAATCTTTCTCAAGACTGAAGGAGTAACTCAGCAGTAACAATTCTAGTCTGCTCTTTATCCTAGCACAAATTAATTTATTTCAAACAGACCTGGACTGGCAATCTTGCAACTCTGGCGGAAACAGAAGGCTGCTGTGTCCTCTTTACAAGTGAGATGGTAAATATAGCCGTGGTTTGCTGGGAAATGCATTTAAACCCTTAAAGGTGAACTCCAGGGAAACCGCTGAACACACAGATGAAATGCATATATAAAAGATGGCTACCAACCCAAAGATTTGAATCTCTGTCCATCCAAACCTGAGATTTAGGCAGGCCATAGATGATGCGTTTTTCTTTCCTGCAACCGAAAGATAATCGCTTGAGTCCTGCATCAACACAGTCAGTGTTGATGGGGGAATTCCTCCTGTGGAGCTATTATGTTCTCCCAGCAGCAGGAGGTGTAACTTGCTAGGGGCTGTAGCCAATAATCGCATGCCGAAAATCTGACATGCTGGCTGTACCCAAGTCCATCAATGGGTCAACTTGGGTACAATCAGTTTGCCCATAAATTATTTGAATCTCGGCCAGTCCCTGCTAACCCGGCTGAGATTTGAACCATCCCTAGCCAGATTTACAAAGTCTTGGCACAGCCAGCCCAGAGACCTGATTTTTCTTTACTGTAGTTAGGTAATGCAACTAGGTCCTGTCAATTACCCCATTCTGTGACTGGGCAGTGAATGAGAAGCAGCAGGCTGATGAGCTGATTTGTTTGTCTCTTTGCTCTCCTGTCCTATTAGCATGCTCCTTGTTGGCACATGAACACTGCAGCACAACTCATTGGCTCCTGTTGCTGCTAGTCTGAGCTCTGCTGTAGAGGAGATTGGAAGAGAATGATAGCAAGTCAAATGTAAGCACAATAACCAGGCAGTTCTTAACTTCTGCAAGCCCCCCCCTCCCGGAAATACAAGAAATATATTTTACTTTTAGGTATCGGGTAACTCATGACACTTCCTCTTGCTTCCTGCTATACAATGCTCAATAATTGCCAGGTTTATGTGCCATGGCTACAGGATGAGTAGGGGGGCATGTGTAGCACTTTGTAAATTTGACCTTTTTCAGAAAGAATTTGATGAATGAATTCCATGACTCTGAGTCCTGGAACAGAAGTTACATCAGTGAATTGCATTGACATCCTTTTTGCTGTTCTTTAACCACTTGCTGACCAGCTACAGTATATATACTGCGGCAGGTGGGCTCTACTGAGCGAAATGATGTACCCGTTTGTTTTTTCCCGCAACAGATACTGTGGGTGCGCACACGTGGTTGATGTGCGCCTTGGGACTCGATGTCTGCCAGTCACCCGTGATTGCTCCACAGAGAGGCAGAAGGGGGATCTGCCTATTTAAACAAGGCAGATCCCTGTTCTGACAGAGTACAACATTGAGATCTGCTGTTCTTAGTGATCAGGAACAGCAATCTCTGTGTTGTCCCAGTTTGCCCATCCCCCACACAGTTAGAGCACACCCAGGGAACACAGCTAACCATTTAATCACCCCCTAGAGTTAATCCCTTCCCTGCCAGTGTCATTTATACACTGATCAGTGCATTTTTTTTAGCACTGATCACTGTAATAATGTCACTGGTCCCCAAGATTCGTATGTAAGGTCATAAATCTATCCCCTATTTTGTAGACGCTATAACTTTTGTGCAAACCAATCAATATACGCTTATTGGTAATTTATTTACTAAAAATATGTAGCCTAAAATGATGAATAAATTAGTTTTTTTTATATATGTTTGGGGTGTTTATTGTAGCAAAACATAAAAAATATAGTTTTTTTCAAAATTGTCAGTCTTTTTTTGCTTATAGCGCAAAAAAATAAAAACCACAGAAGTGATCAAATACCACCAAAAGAAAGCTCTATTTGTCGGAAAAAGGACATAAACTTTGTTTGGGTACAATGTCGCATGACCGCGCAATTGTCAGTTAGATCGATGCAGTGCTGTATGAAAAAAATGGCCTGGTTATTATTTTTTGCGATACAGCACTGCAAATACATGTGATGTCCTTTATTTTTTATTTTTTTTTTTTGCACAAATAGCTTTCTTTAGTGGTATTTGATCACTATAAACAAAAAAAGGTTGACAATTTTGAAAAAAAAAACACAATATTTTTTACTTGCTATAAAACACATCCAATAAACAAATGTTAAAAATCTAATTTCTTCATCCATTTAGGCCAATATGTATTCTGATGCTTATTTTTGGTAAAAAAAAATCCCAATAAGCGTATATTGATTGGTTTGCACAAAAGTTATCACGTCTACAAACTATGCAATAGATTTATGGACTTTTTATTTTTTTTACTAGTAATGGCGGCAATCAGTGATTTTTAGCAGGATTGCAACATGGCGGCGGACAACTCTGACATTAAGGGACACTTTTTGGAGACCAGTGACACCAATACAGTGATCAGTGCTAAAATAACTGCTGTACTGTACTGTACTAATGACACTGGCAGGGAAGGGGGTCAACATTCGGGGGGCGATCAAAAGATTAAATGTGTTCCCTGGGAGTGCTTTCTAACTGGGGGGGGGGGGGGGGGTTGTTTTGACTGCTTAGCAGAAACACAAGATCTCCCTCTCCCCCTCTGACAGAACAGCGATCTGCCTTGCACTTAACCCTGTGAACGCCCCCTAGTGTTAACCCCTTCCCTGCCAGTGACATTTACACAGTAATCAGTGCATTTTCATAGCACTGATCGCTGTATAAATGCCAATGGTCCCAAAAAAGTGTCAAAATGTTCCGATATGTCCACTGCAATGTCGCAGTCCCAGTAAAAATTGCTGATCGCCGCCATTACGAGTAAAAAAATAAATAAATAAAAACCCCATAAATTAATTCTCATCGTTTGTAAAAGCGGAAACTTTTGCGCAAACTAATCAATATACTCTTATTGCGATTTTTTTTTTTTTTTACCAAAAATATAATGAAGAATATACATCGGCCTAAACTGATGAATACATTCTTTTTTTGATTCATTTATTTATTTTTTTGGATATTTTTATAGCAAAAGGTAAGAAATATTGTTTTTTTTTTCAAAATTGTCGCTCTTTGTTTATAGCGCAAAAATTAAAAACCGCAGAGGTGATCATATACCACTAAAAGAAAGCGCTATTTGTGGGGAAAAAAAGGACGTCATCTTTGTTTGGGTACAACATCGCACGACCGTGCAATTGTTAGTTAAAGTGTCGCTTTGCCTAATGGCAAAAAGTGCTCTGGTCAGGAAAGGGGTAAGTCCTTCCAGGGCTGAAGTGGTTAATGCTAACAATTTAAGGCCCCACTCCGGGCAAAAACTAGTTTTTAGCTATACCTCCCTCCCACCCACCTCTAACCTATCTTGATCCTCTCCCCCATCCCCCCTTACTTGGTGAAGACAGGTATTCCCCCATACCTCTCCAGCCCAGGTCCCTCGCTGCCACCGGTTCCAGTGCAGGGGACTGCTGATCCATCACTGTGATGGCTAGGACTAGGAGACCACTGGTCCCCTGCCACCCTCCTGTGATAAGGTCTGTCCTCTTCTCTCTCCTGAGAGGACCCCAGTGGTGGCCATCCAATAGGAAGTGTTCACATCGTGCAAGCATTGATGTAGACACACAAAGAAGGACCAACAGAAGAGGAGAAAACGCAGGCCAGCTGTGTCATGTGATAGCAGCTTCAGATAACTTATTGCAGAACTAAACGTAAAATAATTTTAATGGTCCAAGACCATGAAGTGCTGAGCTTTGACCCTGCCTATTTGCATTTTTTTAAATTTTTTTTTAGCTTTAAAGCATTTGTTAACCCCCCAAAAATCGGATCCTGCTCCTTTAAAGCATGTTATATGACACAGTGCTTGTCCTGTGTCATTTGGCCCCCTGTAACCTCTGCCCTCCCCTATGTATGGAGACCACTGCATAACATGGCTCCTGAGCCATCACACCGGAGTCACCAGAACGTGCTTCCGCCATCTTGCTGTGGGTCTCCTCTGTCCTGTGTCCTCCTCCCCCCTCCGCTCCTGCTGCTCAAAAAACTATAACCTGTATACACCCTCCGCACTGTCTTCTTATGTAGTGTCCTCTTCTGTGTGTGATTTATGACAATAAATGCTCTAAATACCTCATGTAAGAGTCAAAATCATGGTCACATGATCAGCTGGGCCTGTTCTCTTCTCCTTCTCCCTGTCTCCTCCCCTCCTCCTCCCTTCCCGAGTGACGTCAGCAGGGGGAATCTTGGCCCCGCCCACTGCATCTGACAGAGGAGAGGAGCAGAGACCCGGCCAGTCATACGATTGTGGATGTCAGCTCTTACATGAGGTATTTGGAGCATTTATTTTCTAAAACCACACACAGAAGAGAACTCTATATAAGAAGACAGAGCAGATAATGTATACATGTTACAGTGGCTTAACAACCACTTTAACCACCTCAGCCCCAGAAGGATTTCTCATGTTAGGAGCAGAGCACTTTTTGCGATTCGGCACTGCGTCATGCGACGTTGTACCCAAACGAAATTGACATCCTTTTTTTCCCACAAATAGAGCTTTCTTTTGGTGGTATTTGATCCCCTCTGCGGCACCTCACCGCTATAAACAAAAAAAGAGCAACAATTTTGCAAAAAAAAAAAAACAATATTTTTTACTTTTTGCTAAAATACAAATCCAAAAAAAATATAAAAAACTAATTTCTTCATCGGTTTTGGCCGATTTATATTCTTCCTCATATTTTTGGTAAAAAAAAATCACAATCAGCGTTCATTGATTGGTTTGCACAAAAGTTTCTGCGTTTACAAACCATGGGAATTATTTTCTGGCTGCGATCTGCAATTTTTATCGGGACTGTGATATTGGGGCGGACATGTCGGACATTTTTGACACTTTTATGGGACCAATGACATTTATACAGCGATCAGAAATGTAAATAGCCACTGATTACTGTATTAATGCCATTGGCAGTGAAGGGGTTAACCTGCAGGGGGAGATCTAGGGGTTAACTGTGTTCCCTAGGCGTGTTCTAACTGTGAGGGGGGCTGGGCTACCAGGGGCATAAGAGAGCTAACTGATCCCAGTAACAAGGATCAGTAGATCTTTTTAATGCCCACTGACAGAGCGGGGAACCGCCATGTTTACATCAGTGGTTCCCCGTTCTTCCTCTCTGCCAGGCAATTGCGGCTCGCTGGCAGAGATTAAGTCTGCCTGAGCCGCGGCCACAGGCATGCTTTGTGTGGCGGGCATGAGAGCGTGCCGCTGGTGGCGTGCTACCGCCTGCTACAGTGAATGCGCGAGACGGCGTTTATAGACGGCGATTTGTGGGATGCTGCCACTCTGCAGCAGTAAAAGTATGCAAGCCGGTCGGGAACCGGATGGTGTGATTTTCCTGCAACAAAAGAAAAATTGCTTGATTACCCCATCAGCATAGTCATTGTTGATAGGGGAATGCCTCCTGGAGAGCTATTGTGTTCTCCCTGCGGAAGGGGGGGGGCTGTCTCTGGCGGGTGTACACACAGTGATTATTGCTAGCAGCTATAGCTGCTGGCAATAATCGCATGAAAAATCTGACATGCTAGTTGTACTTAAGTTGAGCGATCAATCAATTTGGGTACAATCAGCTTGCCCATACATGGTCTGACTCTCGGCTGGTCCCTGCTGAACCAATGAGATTTGAACCATATATGGCCAGCTTTAGCCCAGGTTCACACTGATGTGGGTTAGAAATCGTACCAATTCAGCTGAACTCGCACAATTTCAAACCGGCAATGCAGTCCGACTACTTGAGAGACATCTGCGTGTGTTCCTGCCCTCGAAGTCACCAAAAGTAGTACAGGAACTACGTTTGGGAATTGGTGCGGCGTCAAAAAGTCTGCACCACACCGACTCAGACGGTGGTATTGTTGGCAAACATGTCAAATCGCATGCCAGATCGGCCCAATGTGAACGGGGGCTTAGTTCCGCAAAGGCATGTCAATTTTTTTCTTACTACAGCAATCAGTTAAAGGTGGTGTAAAGGGGGTGGGGGTCATTTTTATCCCAGAGAGGTGTTTTACCAAATTGAGAAACACAAGTTTGGTGGCCTGGTATGTCTTTAGTAAGCCTTCTCCTATAACTACCTCAGCTACACGCTTAGTCTTTTTATTTTTGCATGGCAACATCCATTTTGATTGTGTTTATTATTCTTCCTTTAGTATTTTTCATCTAGTCTTTCAGTGCTAATTTTGGATGGCTTTTAAATTCCTGTCGCTAATTATATCAGGTCCATTAGCATAGGCAGCCAGAGAATCAGCCTATTATTTATGCACAATAGGGGTATAGCTCATTATGCCTTTCTAAGGTGGGAAGAAAAGAGAAGGAACCTAAGAATCTAAATGGAAAACGATTTGCCTCATTTGTGGCAAGGATCACTAATGCACTATTGCGTTTTAGCCTATAAAAAATAAATACAAATAAGATAAAACACAAAGTTTCTGATTATTTTGTTCAGGGTCGTAACTCTCCAATGGGCTATTTTTTTTTGTATATGTGAAAATCTGAGAAATCTATAGCAGCTTCTGTATCATTACATCTGGAAAGAAATTGGTTCATTTTTGGAAACTAAGCAATTTTGTGCTGGGTTATCCTGATATTCTTCCTGAATCGTGTTTATTATTGGACATGTGCTGTATCTGGGGAAAGGATAGAAAAAAATTGTAATGTGTATTATTGATGAAAAGATTGCTTTCTTGACAAGTATTTAAAGCCTCAAAGATCTCTGTCTGAATGGTTTTCTTTCCTGCTATTAAAGAGTGTGATTTGCTCTTGTGCACCTCTCACTTCTTCTCAATGTCAATATTCTGCAGCGCATTGTGAATGAAGCTCCAAAGTTTATGTGTTCCATGAAAAATAATGGAAAATGGATGGGCCAGTTTGGTTGCCATATAGAGTTTTTAAAGTGTCTATAGCTTTGTAAATTGCATGTCATTTTATTGACAGGATCCATATTGTTGCTGATACCAAAGGGTCTCTGCTGCCTGCCCTGCATAAAAGGACACTATGTGGTAATCCAAAAAAAAAAAAAAAAAAATAGGAAATCTTAAATCTATCCTAAAATTATTCATATTGTAATTCATTGTAATAATCCGTTAGGGTCAGAGGAGCTCATTTTAAAAGAAATCAAAAAATTTCAGTTGCGTTCAGTGGGCTGAGCGTTCACCAAGTACATAACACATTAAAAAATGTTTCCAGTATTCAGTATGCGATGCACACTAACACATTATAGCATTGCCTTGCAGGGGGGATGGGTTTTTTCTTGTTATCTTCCAGTTTACTACCACTTTAAAGTGGAACTAAACCTATAATTTTCAGCCAAGGAAGCTGCCATCTTGGCCCCTGTTTGATCTTCAGCTGCCATGGTGCTGCACATGTGATCAGTTATGACATCAGCAGTGGCAGCTGGTACTCAATATTTTGAGGGGGGCGGCAAACGAACCACCCCCCATGGGAGACGGACAGGAATGTGGCAATTCAACTACTCCCCCCCCCTCGGGAAGGGAATTTGGCGATTGGAGGCCTTACCTTAGGAGGCAGCGGAAGGAAGAGCCGGGCCATTGCTTTTCTGTGTTCTGAGACACGGTTGGCCAGGGAGTCCTAAGACTCTGCACCCTGAGCTCACCGTTTTTTGAAGGCAAGTACAGCCTCGGGCTCTAATCACATGCTTCTAAAAAAAAAAAAAAAAACCCAATTGGAATCCATACGTTCCGGGCCGCCACTGGACATCAGCCGTTTAATGGTTTGAAAGTGTGGTTTAAAGTACAAACCATGTGACAGTTACATTCCCTAAACGTGAAGAGAACATAAGTGTTTTTTTTAACTATTAAATCAATGGGTTTATTATGGCTTAAAGCTGACTATATAAGTAAATGTTGTCTGGTTTCTGGTGAACTAGGCAAGATTTGCCTAGCGGGCAACTCTGTCTGCCCCTCTTCTGCCAGACATTCTTTGAATGAAAAAGAAAAGGAGCCAGGTAGTAAATTGTTGGTCAAAAAGTGGTTGCATCCAATCAGAAGCAGCCCCTATTTGGGTATTCTGACAGCTGGCAGTGGCTGTCAGAATACAATAGCCCTGTAGGGGGATTAGTCCATCCATGTATGTAATGTCGATGGAGGAGTCTGTTAGGATTTTTTGGTTGAGCATGCATGGCCAGCCTTAGTCTTTTAGCGTCTTTATAGGTTAGAGTTGAATCACACAGAAGAGAGGTGCTTTGAAATTGCCATTCAGGTTCCACATATACCTGCAAAGTTACGACCTATGTTGATAGGTTTTTGTTTGTGTCAGACAGGTTTTTCATACAAGCCTAAGGGAATGCATAACCTGCTTGGAGGAGGTTATTTTCAGGTCAGATGTACCTGTCAATGAATTCTGAATTATCTCAGAAGCTTTCTAAACTGCTGTCAAACCAGTGTCATTGACACAAACTCAAAGCCTGTTGACACAGATCCTAATGTACACTAGACTTCGATTTCTATGTTAGCTTGAACCGATCTTTACAGATTGGTAAGTTGAGTGTTGAGGATTTTTGACTACCTGTTATAGAGATTGGGAGCTCTCATTCCCACCTAAGAAAGTCTGAAGCAAGCAGACTTGAATGCACAAATGTAAAGCACACTACTACGCTGTATGAATGTAGCTGTATTTGTTTTTCTTAAAGCAGCAGTATGACCAATGTAAGCTCATACGACTGCCTTATATTGGGTTTTTAATTATGTTTTCACCTCTAATTTAAATGGCTGGGACATTTTTGTTCCTATTAGCCCACCTCATCATAACATGCCTGGTGGTTCCATTGTGTAGATGCCACGGTTTGCATATGACCCTGGATTCCAGGTGGACATTACCATCCATCGGCCACTGACATTGGGAATGAGGAAGCTGTGGCACTATACGTGCTTGCCGGGCTGTCAGAGCCATTTCCCTATTAACAGCCAGTAGCACAGAGATCCGGAATTTGTGCTTGCAGCAGCTCATCATCCATCCATCCAGCTGCACCCTTTCAGGACTGTGCCTCCACCACAGGTTCATCCTCTCCCATAAACCCCAATATATATATGTGTGTGGTTTTTATACTTTTGTGAGTATTCATTTTTAACTTTTCTTTGTAATGCTTTTTGGAACTTACTACACCAGAGTGGTCACACTGTCTCCCTCCCTTCCCCTCTCCATACACTGCAGATGTGCTAGCCAATTAGCTTGAAGCGTCTGTATGCAGTTTGATGTAAATGGCTCTGTGCTGTATCTGTACTATATGCAAACGGTTGTAGATATGCAGATTGGCCACAAGGACATAATGGAATGAATTGGATGGCTATGCCCCCTATCCTGGGTTCCAGACTGCCTGCTAAAACAATCCAGCTGGGTTCTCATTGATATTGTCCATGAATAGTTTGACCATGATTGTTAATGGATTAGTGTAATAGGTAGATACCATTCACTCACACTAGGCTGGTATAGAACCGAACTGTAGCAGTGCAGGGTGATATATTCTGTACTCTTCTGGTAGTTCTAGGTGTACTGGTGCAGAGTGGTCAAATATCATTGGTTAGCCAGCTGACCAGTGGGGACTGGTGCTCTATCGTTCGTTAGGCCAGATGATCGGTCGGTCAAACCCTCCCGTCGCTCGGTCAGTCGATCAGTCAATTAGTCAAACCTACCACCCCCGTCGCTTGCTCGATTGGCGAACAAACTCTCCGTTGCTCACCCGTCCATCTGCCTATTAGCCCCACACTTACCACATCTAGGCCACGGGCAGCTTCAGCGGCTTCTCCCTGCATCTCCTCCTCTGCACCTCCCCCCTCCTCCCGACCAATGAGGTCGCTTCTCCTCTCAGCCAATTGGGTCTTAAGACCAGCTTCCTGATTGGCTGGGAGGAGAAGCAGGAAGACAAAAGCGAATATTAATTCGCTATTGCCACACAACTGGGTGGGCTCAGGGTGCAGTGCTCTGCGCCCTGAGCCCACCCTTTTTTGAAGCCAATTAGAACCTCAGGCTCTAATCACATGCAGCCAATGGCCCCCTTAGGGGCGGTTGGTTGTTGTGGTTCACTCAGGCTGTGACAGCCACCACACTATTCCATCTCCAGTCTTCCACCCAAACTTCTCCTCCCAAACTGGGCTGACTCTGGGTATTTAACCACTTCAATACTATGCACTTAGAACACTTTACTACCAGACCAATTTTCAGTTTTTCAGTGCTGTTGCGCTTTGAATGACAATTACGGTGTACCCAAACAGATTTTTTATCAATTTGTTCCCACAAATAGAGCTTTCTTTTGGTGGTATTTGATCACCCCTGCGGTTTTTATTTTTTGCGCTATAAATAAAAAAAGACCGAAAATTTTGAAAAAAAAAATTCTCTATTTTTGTCACAAAACTTTGTAAATAAGTACATTTTCTCCATCACTGGTGGGCACTGATGAGGCTGCACTGATGAGGTGGCACTGATGAGGTGGCACTCATGATGAGTGGCACTTATATGCAGCAATGATGAACACTGTTAGGCGGCACTGATAAGCGTCACTGACGGGTACTGATAGGTGGCACTGATATACAGCACTGACGGGCACTGATATGCAGCACTGACGGACACTGCTAAGCGGCACTGATGGGCACTCATAGACAGCACTGATTGGCACTCATAGGCGGCACTGGGCACTGATAGGTGGCACTGATGGGCACTGATAGGTGGGCACTGGTAGGTGGCAATGGTGGGCACTGATATGTGGCACTGGTATGCATTGGTTGGGGCACTGATAGGGGCACTGGTGGGCATATATATTGATAGGGGCTCATTCCCTGGTGGTCTAGGGTGGCATCTGAGGGTGGCACTGAGTGCCATCCACATTGGGCACTATATCTCTTACCTGGTGGTCTAGGGGGGTCTCCCTGGTGGTCCAGATAGGCTCCCTGGTGGTCCCTCGTCGGCTCCCTGGTGGTCCTGGGTGGGCACATCTCTGGTGGTCCCTGGGCAGGCTCCCTGGTGGTCTAGGGTGGCGATCCGAGGGAGGGCTGTGCTCATAAATCATCAGCACAAACCCTCCCTGTCAGGAGAGTAGCCGATCGGCTCTCCACTTCTCAGGTCTGCCTGCAGACCTGAGTACAGGAAAGCCGATAAATGGCTTTCCTGTGTTACACTGTGACCAGCCGTGATTGGTCACGGCTGGTCACATGGTAAAGTGCTTCAGATCGAAGCGCTTTACCGAGATCGGTATTGCAGGGGGTCAGACTGACCTCCCACACCACTGATCGCCGCGATGCGCGCCCCCCCGGGCGTGCGGCGGCTTGTTATCCTGAGGACGTCATATGACATCCAGTCAGGATAACTTAGCCACTTCCCGGCCGTCATTTTGCATACGGCGGTCGGGAAGTGGTTAAGGAGACCTGCCCCCTGCCAATCCAAATTGGGGATTGTTCAGGGCTCCTTAGAACACTCCAGATGGCTACACCTCCTCTCCCACCTCTCTTTCCAGAAAACACCAGAAGCTTCTTGAAAGAAGTGGGAAGTCCTGATGACACCATCTGTGAATCACCCAGTCCTACCTGAGCCACTCCCAGCCCAGAATCCAAACAAGTCAGGCCTGTCTATATTTGCCTTACCTAGCAAAAAACTATTCTAACACCTACCTAGCGTGGAGGGTACTACACACGTACTTCAGAAAAAAAAAAAAACTTGAAATCCATGCATCTGGCGCCCTGCATGTAGATTAGGGGCCAGGCGCATAGATTAAGGGGGCCCCTATGGAGCTGCCGCCACTTGACTATGATGCGCATATAGGGAAAATATTGGAACTTGCTAGAAACTCCATGGTTGTTACCTTAATTTATATCCTTACAAGTTTCCGGACACCATGATAATCCTAGTCTAGTATTAGAATACTTTAGTTTCACGGCAGTGAAATAGTTACATATCGCATATCTTCAATCTGTGTGACAGAAACATCAGCACTGATTTCCCTACTACCATTTGTGTATCTCAATCCTCCCCCATCCCTTAATCACTCAGCACGGCAGAAAATGTCAGCACTGTACACAGCAAATGATAATAATAATTATGTACTGAATAGTGCACAATGTGAAATCTGTGTTTGTAGGTCATTTGTTTCCATGGTTTCCATATGTAATCCAATATGGTGCAATGTAAATAAAGTAATCTATTCATATAGTTTGGTTTCATGCGTGTTTTCTGCATTAATGAGCCGCTATTGCGTGTTTGTATTTGTATGTGTTCTCCCGTATGTGTGATAAACCTTTATTTAGTCATTTGAGGAATCATGTCTTTTACCCTTCACTTTCTATTACCCTTTGTAGTCCCGCACATGTTCAGTATTAATAAATCAGTCTCCCCCACCTAGTGCTAGGCTCAGGATTTACGCTGCACATCAAAAGCAGCGCTGACACTTCCTGACATCTTTTATTATGATCAGCGAAGAAACGGACAAACTGTCCAGATTTTATCGTTCCACCTTCCACCCTTCCCCCAGCTTTCCATCGGAAAGGCGAATTGCATTAGGAACTGGTTGTATCTTTAGGCACACTTCCACTTAGGGTTGCCACATCATCCCTTTAATCCAGGACATATATTAACTACACAGGTTCTGTGGCTGATTAAGGTGGTAATTAAATTCACTTGGTGCCTCATCTGCATTAAATCAGCCACAGAACCTGAGTAATTCATGTGTCCTGGATTAAAGGGACGATGTGGCAACCCTAGCTTCCATATTTTCACCCTAGAAAGCACAAAATCCAAAGGCCTGAACATGCACTCTTCTGTTGACTTGAGACTTATAACTTGCTTTTAACCACTTCCTTACTGGGCACTTAAACCCCCCTCCTACCCAGACCAATTGTAGGCTATCAGCGCTGTCGCATTTTGAATGACAATTGCGTGGTCGTGCGACGTTGTACCCGAAACAACAATTTTAACATTTTATTCCCACAAATAGACCTTTCTTTTGGTGGTATGTGATCACTTCTGCGGTTTTTATTTTTTGCGCTATAAACAAAGAGCGATGATTTTGAAAAAAATAACAATATTTTTTACTTTTTTATAATAAATACCCAAAAAAGAAAATGATTCATCAGTTTTGGCCAATATATATTCTTCTACATATTTTTGGTAAAAAAAAATCACAATCTGCGTATATTGATTGGTTTGCGCAAAAGTTATCGCGTCTACAAACTATCGGAATTGATTTATCGCGTTTTTACAATTTTTTTTTTTACTAGTAATGGCGGTGATCTGTGATTTTTATCGGGACTGCGATATTGCAGCGGACATGACGGACATTTTTGACACATTTTTGGGACCAATGACATTTATACAGCGATCAGAAATTTAAATGTCCACTGATTACTGTATAAATGTCATTGGCAGTGAAGGGGTTAACCTGTAGGGGGCAGTGAAGGGGTTAACAGTGTTCCCTGGGTGTGTTCTAACTGTGGGGGGGGTGGGCTGGTCGGGACATAACAGATCTAACTGATCCCAGTGACAGGGATCAGTAGATCTGTTATGTCCCCCTTAACAGAATGGAGAACCGCCGTGTTTACATTGGCGGTTTTCCATTCTGCAGCTGTTGCAGGTGATCAGCGGGTCTCAGGCGGACTGGAGAGCGCGCCACCGCAGGCAGCGAGTGCGCACGGGGAGTGTGCACAAGGGCGGACGTCCATGGACATCCGCCGTGCAATTCAGAGCGGCTATAGCGCAGATCTGAACTGGTTAAATTTCGGTGGGATTTTATCTTTTTTTTTTCTTTTATGATGTGTATGATATATTGACTGTTCAGCTTGTACATGGGGTCTTTTTATACATCATATTTTATAAGCACATCTGAGTGATGTGCACCTTGTGTTTTAGCATCACTCTATGAGGTTAATTTACTAAAACTGAAAAGTGCAAAATCTGGTGCAGCTCTGCACTGAAACCAATCAGCTTCAGCTTTCACTTTTTTTTGTCAAAGCTTAACCGGTTCCCGACCGGCTCGCATACATTTACTGCTGCAGTGCGGCTCTGTAGTGTGAATCGCCGTTTTTAAATGGCGGCTCGCGTGTGCACAGTAGTGGGTGGGAGAGCTCTTTTTCTGTTTATAGCGGTGATCAGAAATGACACAGAGGTGATCAAATACCACCCAAAGAAAGCTCTATTTGTGGGGAAAAAAGGATGCAAATTTAGTTTGGGTACAACGTCGCACAACCGTGCAATTCTCAGTTAAAGCGACGCTTGTCCCGGATCACAAAAAGTGCTCTGGTCCTAACATGGGAAATCCTTCCTGGGCTGAAGTGGTTAATTGAACAACCTGAATTTAGAAGCTGATTGGCTACTATGCACAGCTGCAGCACAATCTGCAGTTGGGAGGCAGCATGGGGTTTCCCTTATACAGTGCCTTGAAAAAGTATTCATACCCCTTGAAATTTTCCACATTTTGGCATGTTACAACCAAAATCGTAAATGTATTTTATTGGGATTTTATGTGATAGACCAACACAAAGTGGCACATAATTGTGAAGTGGAAGGAAAATGATAAATGGTTTTAAATTTATTTACAAATATCTGAAAAGTGTGGCGTGCATTTGTATTCATCCCTCCTGATTCAATACTTTATAGAACCACCTTTCCCTGCAATTACAGCTGCAAGTCTTTTTGGGGATGTCTCTACCAGCTTTGCACATCTAGAGAGTGACATTTTTGCCCATTCTTCTTTGCAAAATAGCTCAAGCTCTGTCAGATTGCATGTAAATAGCAAATGTCAAGTCTTGCCATAGATTCTCAATTGGATTTAGGTCTGGATTTTGACTCGGTTATTCTAACGCATGAATATGCTTTGATCTAAACCATTCCATTGGAGCTCTGGCTGTATGTTTAGGGTCGTTGTCCTGTTGAACCTCCACCCCAGTCTCAAGTCTTTTGCAGACTCTAACAGGTTTTCTTCTAAGATTGCCTGGTATTTGGCTCCATTCATCTTCTCATCAACTCTGACCAACTTCCCTGTCCCTGCTGAAGAAAAGCATTCCCACAACATGATGCTGTCACCACCATGTTTCACAGTGGAGATGGTGTGTTCAGGGTGATGTGCAATGTTAGTTTTCTGCTGTATGTTTCGGGTCGTTGTTCTGCTGGAAGGTGAACCTCCACCCCAGTCTCAAGTCTTTTGCACACTCTAACAGGTTTTCTTCTAAGATTGCCCTGTATTTGGCTCCATCCATCTTCCCATCCACTCTGACCAGCTTCACTGTCCCTGCTGAAGAAAAGCATTCCCACAACATGATGCTGCCACCATCACAGCGTTTTGCTCCACTCACAGTGGAGATGGTGTGTTCAGGGTGATGTGCAGTGTTAGTTTTCTGCCACACACAGCGTTTTGCTTTTAGACCAAAAAGTTCACTTTTGGTCTTATCTGACCAGAGCACCTTCTTCCACATGTTTGCTGTGTCCCCCACATGGCTTCTCACAAATTGCACAAATTGCAAACAGAACTTCTTATGGCTTTCTTTCACTTCTCTTCTCTTCTTGCCACTCTTCCATAAAGGCCAGATTTGTGGAGTGCATGTCTAAAGGCCCGTACAAACGGTGCGACAGTTGTATGAAAACGGTCATACGACCGCTTGTTGTACGATCATCCGACCGTTAGTACGTGCGATTAGAACAGCCGACGTACGACGGCCGTACAACAGAAGTTGGATGAGCAAACTAGAAAACTTTGGTTGTACAACAATCGCTCGCACAACCGTTATATCGTGTGTACAGAGAAGTTGGTTCAACAAGTTGTACTGTGCAAAACACGCATGCTCAGAAGTCAGGAGTACTCGGAAGTGTCCGTTCGTGTAAACCTAAGTTTCTAATTCACAAATCACATTCACCTGACCTTCCTCTTTATACGCTTGTAACAGGTCACTACGTTCGGCTTGGTTGTACGAATGCTTAGTGCACGTAAGTATGCGAGATACAACAGCCAACATACGATTTGGGCCGTTTGGTCGTACGACTATCACACCATGTGTACTAGGCTTTAGACCCCATACATACTATTAGATTTTCTGCAGATTTTTGTCTTCAGATTTACCAAAACCATATAATATGAGGTCAAGAGTTTCAATTTGTATGCAATCAGGCAGGCCATTACACTACATGGTTTTGGTAAATCTGAAAGAAAAAATCTGCAGAAAATCGAATAGTATGTATGGGGTCTAATAGTTGTCCTTTGGACAGATTCTCCCACCTGAGCTGTGGATCTCTGCAGCTCCTCCAGAGTTACCATGGGCCTCCTGGCTGCTTCTCTGATTAATGCTCTCCTTGCCCAGCCTGTCAGTTTAGGTGGGCGGTCATGTCTTGTTAGGTTTGCAAGTGTGCCATACTATTTCCATTTTTGGATGATTAAAAAGTGCTCCGTGATATGTTCAAAGCTTGGGATATTTTTTATAACCTAACCCTGCTTTAAACTTCTCCACAACTTTATCCTTGACTTGTCTGGTGTGTTCCTTGGCCTTCATGATGCTGTTTGTTCACTAGGGTTCTCTATCAAACCTCTGAGGGCTTCACAGAACAACTGTATTTATACTGAGATTAAATTACACACAGGTGAACTGTATTTACTAATTAGGTGACTTAGGTGAAGGCAATTGTTTCCACTAGATTTTAGGTAGGGGTATCAGAGTAAAGGGGGCTGAATACAAATGCATGCCACACTTTCCAGATATTTATTTGCAAAAAATTTGAAAACCATTTATCATTGTCCTTCCACTTCACAATTATGTGCCACTTTGTGTTGGTCTATCACATAAATTCTCAATAAAATACATTTGCGTGTTTGGTTGTAACATGACATAATGTGGAACATATCAAGTGGTATGAATACTTTTTTAAGGCACTGTATACAGAACCACATTTCAACCAAGCACAGCATCACACAAGAGAAGAAGACAAGATTTTGTGTTTCCTGAATAAAAATGGTGCTTTCAAAGCTGCACCTCACTTAGATCAGCTGATTTCTGCAGTTGCTCAGCTTGCATAAATCAATGATAGGCTGAGCAGCTCTATAGCTGTTTACATGTAATCACGCATGAAATGATTACCTCCAATTATGGATAAATGAGCAGCCCAGGACACAAACAGTCTGTGTACAGAGCTGTTTATCTGTCATTAACCGCATTTAATTGCCCAAGGAGCCTTGAACAGCATTAGCCTATCATTGATTTATATAGGTATCCTGTCCACAGCTAATCAGAAACACCTGACCTTACTCGCTGAAGAAAAAAGCTGATCTCGGTAGTGTACAACCGTGAACATGAGCCCTTAGGCACAGTAGGCCCGCATCTGCATTTTAGCACACCACAGCACACAGATTTGAACCATAAGTGTTTTGCAGTGTGCCAAGGTGAAAAAATGCTACATTTCTATTAAAACCTACAGTATCTCACAAAAGTGAGTACACCCCTCACATTTTTGTAAATATTTTATTATACCTTTTCATGTGACGACACTGAAGAAATGACACTTTGCTACAATGTAAAGAAGTGAGTGTTCAGCTTGTATTACAGTGTAAATTTGCTGTCACCTCAAATTAACTCAACACACAGCCATCGACGTCTAAATCGCTGGCAACAAAAGTGAGGACACCCCTAAGTAAAAATGTCCAAATTGGGCCCAATTAGCCATTTTCCTTCCCCGTGGACATATGACTCGTTAGTGTTACAAGGTCTCAGGTGTTAATGGAGAACAGGTGTGTTAAATTTGGTGTTATCACTCTCACACTCTCATACTGGTTACTGGAAGTTCAACATGGCACCTCATGTTAAAGAACTCTCTGAGGATCTGAAAAAAAAAGAATTGTTGTTCTACATAAAAATGGCATAGGCTATAAGAAGATTGCCAAGACTGAAACTGAGCTGCCAAGACCATACAGCCATTTAACAGGAGAGGTTCCACTCTGAACAGGCTTCTCCATGGTCGACCAAAGAAGTTGAGTGCACGTGCTCAGCGTCATATCCAGAGGTTGTCTTTGGGAAATAGTCATATGAGTACTGCCAGCATTGCTGCAGAGGTTGAAGTGGTGGGGGGTCAGCCTGTCAGTGCTCAGACCATACGCCACACATTGCATCAAATTGGTCTGCATGATGCACAAGAAACCCCGCAAACAGTTTGCTGACGACAAGCAGACTAAGGACATGGATTAATGGAACCATGTCCTGTGGTCTGATGAGACCAAGATAAACTTATTTGGTTCAGATGGTGTCAAGCGTGCGTGGCAGCAACCAGGTAAGGAGTACAAAGACAAGTGTGTCTTGCCTACAGTCAAGCATGGTGGTGGGAGTGTCATAGTCTGGGGCTGCATGAGTACTGCCGGCACTGGGGAGCTACAGTTCATTGAGGGAACAATGAATGCCAACATGTACTGTGACATACTGAAGCAGAGCATGATCCCCTCCCTTCAGAGACTGGGCCACAGGGCAGTATACCAAAATTATAACCCTCCCAAACACACCTCCAAGACGACCACTGCCTTGCTAAAGAAGCTGAGAGTAAAGGCGATAGACTGGCCAAGCATCTCTCCAGACCCAAACCCTATTGAACATCTGTGTGGCGTCCTCAAACAGAAGGTGGAGGAGCCCAAGGTCTGTAACATCCACCAACTCTGTGATGTCATAATGGAGGAGCGGAAGAGGACCCCAGTGGCAACCTGTGGAGCTCTGGTGAACTCCATGCCCAAGAGGGTTAAGGCAGTGCTGGAAAATAATGGTGGCCACACAACATATTGACACTTTGGGCCCAGTTTGGACATTTTCACTTAGGGGTGTACTCACTTTTGTTGCACATGGTTTAGACATTAATGGCTGTGTGTTGAGTTATTTTAAGGGGACAGCAAATTTACACTGTTATACAAGCTGTACACTCACTACTTTACATTGTAGCAAAGTGTCATTTCTTCAGTGTTGTCACATGAAAAGGTATAATAAAATATTTACACAAATGTGAGGGGTGTACTCACTTTTATGAGATACTGTACATTGTGGTGTGTGGGCAGTCCATTCAAATAGACTTGGCTTACTTACCTCAGTGCACAGCAATGTGGGAAATATCACACGTTAAAGCATGGTACACACCACAATTTTTTTTTCATTCAATCCGCTGGGTTAAACGAAAAAAAAAACTGACCGCTCAGGTCGGAGCCACTGTAGTAACATTCCAATGTTACTACAGCAATTTCCCCCTCTGTTCCCCCTCTGTTCTGACAGGGGGACGGCCCCTCTGCCAGAACACTCCAGTCAGCGCTCTCAGCCATTGACTAAGACCGCAGTTCGGGGGCTGGTCGGCAGACCTCTTTCGGTATTGAGCCTCCGACAGAAGCTGGCTCCCCTAAGGTAAACTCACTTACCAGAGAGCAGTCCCCTCTAGGGGGTGTTGCGCCTTTACAGCAACCCTGCTGTGCTGGGGTCTTTTTGGAGGCCTTCCTTGTCTCAGGAGATGTTCCCCACCCGGGGGTGTTGTCACGCCTCCTGTGTGCCTCTGGTCTGCCGGGATGTGAATCCTTTCCCGGGAGAACCTTCCGCCACTTCGTTCCAAGATTTTAGCATGCAAAAAACAAATGGAGTCCATAGTGCACTAACATTTTAAAACTTATTTTATTCCTTTATACAGTGCACTTCTTTCCTTAACCACTTAAGGACCGGAAGGATTTCCAGCTTTAGGACCGGAGCCCTTTTTGCGATTCGGCGCTGCGTCGCTTTAACTGACAATTGCGCGGTCGTGCGGCGTTGTACCCAAACGAAATTGGCGTCCTTTTTTTCCCACAAATAGAGCTTTCTTTTGGTGGTATTTGATCACCTCTGCGTCATTTCTGATCGCCGCTATAAACAAAAGAAGAGCGACAATTTTGCAAAAAAACCCAAATTTCTTACTTTTTGCTAAAATACAAATCCAAAAAAAAAATATAAAAAAACATTTTTTTTCACCGTTTTTGGCCGATTTATATTCTTCATCATATTTGCGATAAAAAAAATCGCAATCGGCGTTTATTGATTGGTTTGCGCAAAAGTGTCCGCGTTTACGGATGATGAGAATTCATTTTTGGGGTTTT
>BLSH010116711.1:1720386-1737190 GCA_018402905.1 Glandirana rugosa
CGCTAAGCCGATCCGTAAACGCGACCACTTTTGCGCAAACCAATCAATAAACGCCGATTGCGATTTTTTTTATCGCAAATATGAGGAAGAATATAAATCGGCCAAAACTGATGAAAAAAAAATTTTTTTGTATTTTTTGGATTTGTATTTTAGCAAAAAGTAAGAAATTTGGGTTTTTTTGCAAAATTGTCGCTCTTCTTTTGTTTATAGCGGCGATCAGAAAAGACGCAGTGATGATCAAATACCACCAAAAGAAAGCTCTATTTGTGGGAAAAAAAGGACGCAAATTTTGTTTGGATACAACGTCGCACGACCGCACAATTGTCAGTTAAAGCGACGCAGCGCCGAATCGCAAAAAGGGCTCTGGTCCTAAAGTGTGAAATCCTTCCGGGGCTGAAGTGGTTAACTAGGTTTTGCTCTTAATGTCTTTAAAAAAAAAAGAGAGAGAATGGTCAATACGTTTGATAGAGTGTGGTGGGATCCTGTGGGTTAGTCTATTACATACTTACACCAAAACTATACTAAGCTTATACCAGCTTCCTCAGCCTAGCCCTAGCCCAACAAATACATTGTGAATTACCATAAAGCATTTAGTGCACAATTGTGTGATCTTAGCATGGCTCAATGAAAAGAAATGTAATGAAGTACAAGTATGTAAAATAACTAATGTTACCTATTAAATGCCCTTCGCAATTATTGTCCACCGTACATTTAATGAATATATTCTGACCATGGTTTAGGTATATAGTGAAGCATTCTGTGCTCTCTGTAAAATCTTCATTTCCTCTCCTTTAGAGCAAATAGGGTTAAAACATTTACATATTCAATAATCCAATTAAGTGAACTGCCTATTGATTCTTTTTCTTTCCACTAACACTGTGCAGAGGATGCTGGACACAAATCTCTTTCTCTTGATAAAAGGGGAAAGAGGCTTATACAGTCTCAGCAGGGAGGCAGAGATGGGAGAGAATCCCGTGGAGCCTGTGGATGGAACAGCACAAGCTTCATTGTATATCTCTAGCTTGCAAGATCAATCTTGAGACCCCTCTTCCCAAGCCAGAGAGGAACAAAGGGTTCTCACCTTCCTTGCCAGCCTCGTTCTCCATGCTGCCGTCTTCAAGGAAGAAGCTTAGGGGCTCACTTTCTCTATTTTGCTATCATTTAATTTCAGCTTCATTCTCCCCCTTTTAAGAGTATTAATGGTAAATTGTTATGTTTTGCATTCAGTAATTCATTAAGGATTCTATGAAATATATAAAACCTAATATCGTGGGTAACATTTTAATACCTTAATCATTAATGGGTATAAACAGATTTGTATACCACAACATATATACTTACATTTTTTTATTAAAACCAATTTTGGAGACTGTAGGCGCTATGCAGTTTTTTTGACAACGATACGAACATTGCGATAATTGGAGTGCCAGACACATGAACTTTCTGTGCTGGAATACGCTGGGTGATCTGTTCAAAAGGATGATGCTTGGAAAGAGAATTGTCTGAGTTAAAGCTGAACTCCGGGTAGATATAAAAGGCACAAGGGAGATAGAAGTCTAACGGAGACCAATCAGTTGTGCTGCAGCACAAGGAGCATGCTGATAGGAGAAAAAGAGGAGAATGATAAAAAGATGAGCTTGTCAGTCTGCTGCTTCTCCTTCACTGGCCAATCACAGGGTAGGAAGTAAGGCATGGGTGCTCAACCGGTGTTGTGGAACTACAAGTCCCATCATGCCTCTGCCTTTGGGAGACATGCTTGTCCCTTTCAGCCTTGCAATGCCTCATAGGACTTGTAGTTCTGCAACTGCTGGAGGGCCACAGATTGAGCACCCATGGTGTAAGGAGACCATTTAAAGAGGAAGTAAAGTCTGTTTTTTTTTTTTTTTTCTTCCCTGTAAAGTAAAGGCATAATTATGTGACACTTACCTGCAAACGAAACCCACGCTGTCCCCATGGCAGGCCGTATCCATCTTCACCCGTCTGCATTCCGGGGCCACGGACTCCAACTCTGGGACTGGCCAGAGCCGCATGAAGTCACTCCCGCAAATGCGGTCACGGCACACACCTCTGAGAAACAGCATGGGTGGCCGTTCCTTTAGGTCGCATGCGGCAATGACATCAGCAGCAAAGTATACAGTAAATATCTCCTAAATTTTTAGGAGATAGTTACAGTACATATAGGTAAGCCTTATTCTGGGCTTACTTATAGGTATAAACATACCAGGAAGGTTAACAACCTTTGTGTTGCAGAACTGCAGCAGAGGAAAATTAGATCTTCTGCCCTGCAGGTCAGGACTGTGTGTACTGCTTGCCTGGAGTTCAGCTTTGAAACAAGCTTATAGTTTTAGCAGTTTTAAAAACAATGGCCAATCAAGGGCGTGATCTGGCAGGGACTTAAGCTGGGTACACACTATACTTTTTTTGTTTTTATGCCCAGTGGCCTGAATGAAAAAAAAACATACAGATCATCATAATAACGCAAGCAATGTTAGTACAGTAATCTTCCCCCCTTAGCAGTTGTGTTCTGACTGGGTGGTTGCCCCCACCCCAGAGCACACTGATCAGCACTCGCAGCCATTGGCTCCAAGGAATTGTTGTTGTTGTCTAGTCGTTTAGTCGTGTCTGACTCTTTGTGACCTCATGGACCATACGCCAGGCTATTCTGTCCTCCACTGCCTCCCAGAGCTTGCTTAAAGCGGAGTTCCACCCAAAAGTGGACTTCCGCTTTAAGGGAAGGTGACCCCCTGACATACCACAATTGGCATGTAATTTTTTTGGTGGGGGACCGGGGACTCTGCTTTCACAGGGTCCCAGGTCCACTTCCTCTCCTAGAGCCGCAGCTCCGGAAGGAAGTTCACCTTCCCCCCTCCCTCTTGGCAATCTTCTGGGACATGTCACAGGTCCCAGAAGATACGCCGGCCATTCACAAGGCGCATTGCGATTTGAAGCCAAAACCGGGTGCCCACGATTGTGATGCCGAGGGGAGAAGAGGGAGCCCTTGGGTGACCGCATCACTGGAGCCAGGGACAGGTGAGTGCTGTAGCTGCTGACTTTTAACTGGGTGGAACTTCGCTTTAACTTCATGTCCATTGTTTCGATGATGCTATCTATTTATCTTGTTTTCTGTTGTCCTCTTCTCCTTTTTCCTTCCTTGTTTCCCAGCATCAGGGTCTTTTCCAATGAGTCCTCTCTTTCCATTAGGTGGCCAAAGTATTCCAGTTTCAGCTTCACTATCTCTTCTTCCAGTGAATATTCAGGGTTGATTTAGTTCAAGATTGACTGGTTTGATCTTCTTGCTGTCCATAGGACTTTCAAGAGCCTTCTCCAACACCATAGTTCAAAAGCATCAATTCTTCGGCATTCAGCCTTCTTAATGGTCCAATTTTCACAGCCATAGGTTACTACTGGGAATACCATAGCTTTGAATATATGGTACTTTGTCCGTAGGGTGATGTGTCTGCTTTTTATAATGCCGTCTAGGTTTGCCATTGCTTTCCTCCCAGTAATAAATGTCTCTTAATTTCATGGCTGCAGTCACCGTCTGCCGTGATCTCAGAGCCTAGGTAGATAAATTCTGTCACTGTTTCCATTTCGTTTTATTCTACCACTCACTACAAATGTAAGGGAGCCTCCTATCTCCTACTAACCACCAATGTAAAGGTGACTTCTTTTCCCACAACCACCAATGTAAGATGCCTTTTCCTCCTACTGATCTCCAGTGTAAGGGGGCATTCTTCCTAATTCTGAGGACAGTGTCTTTTATACACATAACGAGTTGTCATTAGGAGCACCTTATTAAATTGATAGGACTAATTTGTGTACCACATGAGAACATACTGTAGCCAGTCTGTAGGAGCCAGAATTATTGTCGGTTGGTAGGGGATCAAATACTTATTTAGCTCACTGCAACTCAATTCATAACATTTGTATCGTGTTTTTTTCTAGATTTTTTGTTGATATTCTGTCTCTATAATTTAAAATACAATAACAATTATAGGCCCTTCATTTCTTTGTAAGCGGGCAAACTTACAAAATCTGCAGTGGATTAAATAATTATTTTCCCCACTGTATGTGGGTTACTCCAATGTAAAACTTTTGGGAAAACCCTACATAACTAGAACGTGTAATAGTTAAAAAAAACATATTTGCATAATTTACAGTTTGCCATGTACATTTCAAATGACAAATAGCAAACTATCCACATCATTCTTAAGGACCTTTGTCAACAGGCTTTGAGCTTGTGTCAATGGCATCAGTTTTACATTAGGTTGAGATCCCTTTTGAAATCAATCACAATTTACTGACAGGTTAATTTAACCTGCAGTTGACCCTCTTTTGACCTGCTTCAAGTGTATTTTGCATTACCTAGTGTTACTAAACCCAGGACCCTGCATTCACTATATCTGGTCTCCCGCAGTACACAGAGCATGGAAATGCAATTATTTTAGTAAATATAAACTGCTAAATACCTTTTCTCATCAGCAGTATATAACAGTGTTGTGACTTCTATCAGTGTCTGGCTGAGCACTGGTTAAAGCTTGTAGGAGGAGTTTTCATTCTTCTCTGACTGTCCTATGAAGCTGCATGACCCCTGACTCTGTCTGGACAGTGCTGATTGGCCCTGTGCTGATCACATGCATAATCCCCCAAATTTTTTTTTTACGTAATAAAGAGGTGCATTGAGATAAAAAGCATTCTGTGTGCAGCAGCCCCCCTCAGCTCCCTAATACTTACCTGAGGTCCCTCTAACTCCAGCGATGTTGTAGTAATGTCTCAGCTGTCGAGGACTCCCCTCCTTATTGGCTGAGACAGCAGCATAGCCCATTGGCTCCCACTGCTGTCAATCAAAGTCAGCCAACCATTGAGAATAGAAAGGGTGCGGGGCTGGACCGCAGCTTCGTGTCTGAATGGACACAGGGAGCTGTGACTCGGCTCAGGTGCCCCCATAGCAAGCTGCTTGCTGTGGGGGCATCCAACAGGAGGGAGGGGCCAGGAGAACCGAAGAGGGACCTGAGAAGAGGAGGATCCAGGCAGCTCTGTGCAGATCCACTGCACAGGGCAGGTACATATTACGTGTTTGTTATTTTTAATTTGAAAAAAAGAGACTTTAAAATTACATTAATCTGACTCACTGAGAGACTGCAAAACTGAAAGTAACATTGAGAAGACGTGTCCAAGGTGAGTGCACTCCCTGCAATGCTTTTATATAATGGTTTTGTCTGAGGACTAAGCATGAATGAAACTGAGAAATTGCTTGGAAATGTGTTTTTCTAGATGTGGCTTGAAGAGCATCACCAGGCTTGCAAAATTACATTGGAAGGGTTTCTTAAAGGTGGAGTGTAGTGAAATTAGGGCTCAATTTTGCTGTGAAATTAAATTCATCATTCATTCATCCCTACTGAGCACAAAATACTTCCTAATTGACTTCAGGTGTGGGAAGTAAAACACTGAGGACAATGAGAGGACATGAGAAGAAGCATGGATGACCCGTCATGAGGTTACCAACTGAAATTGATGCAAACTTTTTGCTGTAGACCAGAAAAGATTTTCAGGTATTCACATTCAGTGGATAGATAGAATCTACATTGAATCTTGATTTATGGTTTAATCATCTCTATTTTTGTCCTTGTAGCCAATTGCACTCTTAAAGCGGTTGTTTACTAAAAAAAGAAAAAAAACCCTGTAAGGTAAAGGCATAATAAGCTAGTATGCTCCGACGGTCTGCCCGGTCCCTGCAGAGGGAGCTGACATATCCTTCCCAGTTCGCGCCTCCAGCGCTGTGAGTGACTGGAGCCGCATGCCCGCTGGAGCCCGTCTTTCTGGAATGGTCCGGCGCTATGCGCTGGGCCTTCGCCGGGATATCACTGCGCTTGGGCCATGACATCAGCAGCTGCATGCAGGGCGAATATCTCCTAAACCTGCATGGTTTAGGGCATATTCATTTTACCCACGGGTAAGCCTTATTATAGGCTTACCTGTAGGCAACAATAAAAAAATAGGGTATGCAACTGCTTTAAACAACCTTAAGGCCCAAACACACGATCAGAAAATCGTATAAAAAATACCACTTTCGAATCGATCTTGTGATAATCTGATAGTTAGTACACAGCTTTTGGGAGCTGATCACAACAGTTCATCGGATATTATCCAAATGGACAAACACGAACATTTGTCTCGTATGATACCAGATCGTATGATTTCTGTTTAATCAGTACAGTTGTCGTCCGAAAATACAAATACAATGCAGTACATTACATCACTTCCGAATTTTTATTTTGTGGTACGAAAATTTTCGTAACTTTTGTAACTTCTTTTATTTTGGAGACTAGAATGCAAAGAAAAATGGGCGATCATTTGTCCGATAATCTCATTGTGTGTACCAGGCATTAGATTGTAATGTAAGTGTAGAGAAGATTTCTGTTGTCCAAAAAAATTCATTTTGCAAAATCAAATGTTGGCATTGTTCATAAACCTATTGTTATAGGTTTACTGAAACTTTTGTTGCTTTTACTGTTTAAAATAAACAATATGTTTAATGCAGGTTAGGTCATCTGATGATCCTCTAAGCTCCAATCAATCAGGTGGATTGTACAAACCCTTGCTTAATTCTGGGCTGGAGATTATCTTTACCTAATAAGAGATTTTTACAGTGGTTGAATTTATTAAGCTGTTTTTACACCTCCCTAGAAGAAACAGTTCTCAGTGCAGTCCACTCCATCAAAAAAAGTGGATTGTAGCTATTTTTTTATAATGAAACTGCTATATATATATATATACATAGTGAATGCAGAGAGGTGATATAATACAGTTGTACATTTTTAATGTAACACCAATGAATCCATTGACACATGTGCATGTGTCCTGTTCAGTGACTATATTCCAGTGTTTGCACTGTTTGTGAGTGTAGCTAGTAACACTTCCATATAATCGCATTTGTATCTGGATGATTTCATCATGTTACCCTGCACTAGTGACATACAGGGATCTCAGTTTCTCGGGTTTCACACGGTCTATATAGCATATGTCTGAATTTGCCAAATGTTGATCCATTTTTGTTAGACCAAATCAGATAAAGAAATCTTTCAACGCTGACCTCCTTTGGAAAATACTTTTTTGGCCTTACTCTAAAACTCAATGCTGATCTCATGGGTGTGCGCAGCCTATTGCATGAGGGTGTACACCCCAGAGCACAAACACACATGCATGTATATCAGCAGAGCAGCGGATGGTGTTAGTAGAGCAAAGATTGGTGTCAGTGAGGCAGTGGACAGCATCAGAAGTTTATTTGTACACATTTTTTAAAATCATTTTTTACAATATTATTTTGTATTTTTTTTTTTACAATAGGTTTAGGAGCCCCAGAGGCTTTGGTGAAATATCAAGAATAGCCCCTGATGTCTCACTTTTGCGACCCCGGTCCCTTTCTCTGTAGCCTCAGCTGCACTGGACAGTGAATGAATGGGAAGTGCTCTGTGCTCAGCGGCTTCCTGTTCATTCACAAACTGAAGCATAGTAAACATAGTTTACTATGTTTACCTAGTTTACTATGCTTCATTTAGGAATGACCACAGAAGCGATCAGTACAGATCACTCACCATGTTCATTCAGAAAAGGTAGGGGTCGGTAAATGAAATATTTACCGCCCCCTTCCTCCACTCACCATCCTGAATCATCCCCTGCAGCATACGGCAGGAGAGGAGGGAAGCTGACAACACTACAAGGGGGAGACAGGGGGCATCGGCACCACATGGAGTGATTAGGGTGTGCCCAGGCACACCCTGCACACCCCATGCACACACCAATGGCTGATCTAGAACAAGAATACGGGGTCAGTGATCTGGAAAGTACTGAAGCCATTGGATCAGCATGAAAGCAAGGAAACGTTATTTTCAGAAGGTGCAATGGAGCAGGTTATTGTGTTTCGCATTACAGAAAAGATCCCAACTGTACCTGAATTTGAGGGATTGTCCCTCTTTGCAACCAAATCCCTCTGTCCCTCATTCTGTTTTGATAGATAGACTTTTTTATAAAATGTACTATTTACCAAAAGTGTTCTGCACTGAACCTTTCATTAAAACTTCCATATTATTCAACGTATTATTTTGTAAAGTCATTATAAAGTAGGAGTGATGGCTAGAAAAAAAATACTTGTGGATTTACCCAATTATTTGCTGTAGATGTAGGATGAGGTACAGTATGTCTCTTGCCTTCATACCTTGTGGTAAAAGATGTCCTTCTATCTCCTCTCCTAAAGTTGGAAGGCAATTGAAAGGTTTCCTTCAAAGAGCATGCTGCCCAAGCTTCATCTGGAAGCTTTATGCTATGTGGGAGAGGTTTGGTAGTGATACGATGGATATGTTAATGTAGGTCTTTTAGACAGGTAATGTTAAAGTGATACTAAAGTCAGTTTTTTTGTCATACTTACCTGCTCTTTGTAGTGGTCTTCCACAGAGCAACCTCGATCCTCCTCTTCTCAGGTCCCTCTTAGGCACTCCTGGCCCCTCCCTCCTGTTGACTGCCTCCACAGCAAGCAGCTAGCTATGGGGGGCACCTGAGCCGAGCCGCAGCTCCCTATGTCCATTTAGACACGGAGCCGTGGCCCGGCCCCACCCCTCTCTTTCCTCATTGGCTCACTGAATATGATTGACAGCAGCAGGTGCCAATGGAACTTTGCTGCTGTCTCAGCCAATGAGGAGGGAGAGCCCCAGACAGCCGAGTCTCTTGTGCAACATCGCTGGATCAATATGGGACTCAGATAAGTATTAAGGGGGCTGCTGCACACAGAAGGCTTTTTATCTTAATACATAGAATACATTAAGATAAAAAAAATTCTGTCTTTACAACCACTTTAAGCTGTAGCTTCAGTGCCATTAATCTATAAGTGTATGTTCAATTTATATAGCATGGGGAAGGATCAGGATTTTATTTGGGTTTTTAGGCCTCATACACATGAGCATTATGAAAAACGAGCTGTAAACCTAGTACTGACTCCAAGAAAAAAGCCATGTTAAAACCGTGATTTTATCAGCATTTTGCATTGGCGTCAATGCGCGTTTATCTGCGCTAGCTTTTAGCTGTGTTTCTCTGTATCTATTCAAAATCAATGGTTCTCTAAAGGAGCCTATTGATTTGAATAGAAGTGGCACCAGAAGTCTGATCATGATGATCTGACTTGCGGTGCGACTTGTGTGTTGAGGATCTTGAAGGGGAACCCCCGCAAAAATGAAGAAAAAAATTTGCGTGGGGTTCCCCCCCAAGAGATACCAGACACTTCGGTCTGGTATGGATTTTAAGGGGAACCCCCACGCCAAAAAAATGCCATGGGGTACCCCCCAAAATCCATACCAGACCCTTATCCAAGCACGCAGCCCAGAAGGTCATGAAAGGGGGGGGCGAGCGAGCGCCCCCCCCCAGACTATACCAGGCCGCATGCTCTCAACACCTTGTCCTCATCAACATAGGGACAAGGTGCTTTGTGGTGGGAGGCAGGACAGATTCGCACAGCTGCAGTTTATGGGCGGGCGCGTACCACCGGTGGCATGCTCTCATGCCCGCTGCACGCTGCGTGAGTATGGTCGGGGGTCAGGCGGACTCGATGTCCACCGGCGACCTGTGTAAACACAGCGGTTCCCCATTCTATCAGTGGGCATGACAGTGATCTACTGATCTCTGTCTTCGGGATCAGTTAGATCTGTCATGCCCCTGCCAGCCCAGCCCCCACACAGTTAGAACACGCTGTGGGAACACACTTAACCCCTTGATCGCCCCCTTAGTGTTAACCCCTTCCCTGCCAGTGACATTTGTACAGTAATCAGTGCCTATTTTCAGATCTGGTCGCTGTATAAATGTCAGTGGTCCCAAAAAAAGTGCCAAAACTGTCCGATCTGTCTGCCACAATATTGCAGTCCCGCTAAAAATCGCAGATCACCGCCATTACCAGTAAAAAAAAAAATAATAAAAACGCCATAAATCAATTCTCCTGGTTTGTAGATGCTGTGGGGTTGATTTACTAAAGGTAAAAAGACAGTTCACTTTGCAAAGTGCAGTTGCACTCTGCAAGCACAGTTGCTCCAGAGCTTAGTAAATGAGGTAAAGAATACCCAATCACATGCAAGGAAAATTAAAAAAAAATAATTTTTGCTTGAACATGATTGGATGATGGAAGTCAGCAGAGCTTCTGCTCATTTACTAAGCTCTGGAGCAATTGCTCTTGCAGAGTGCAACTGCACTTTGCAAAGTGTACAGTCTATTTGCCTTTAGTAAATCAACCCCAATAACTTTTGCGCAGACTAATCAATATACGCTTATTGCGATTTTTTTTTTTTTTTTTTTACCAAAAATATGAGGAAGAATACATATTGGCCTAAACTGATGAATACATTTGTTTTTTTATGTATTATAGCAAAAAGTAAAAAATATTGGGTTTTTATAAAATTGTTGGTCTTTTTTGTTTATAGCGCAAAAAATAAAAACCGCAGAGGTGATCAAAGCTCTATTTGTGGGGAAAAAAGATGTCAATTTTGTTTGGGTACAAAGTTGCACATCTGCGCAATTATCAGTTAAAGTGACGCAGTGCCGAATCACAAAAAGTGCTCTGGTCAGGATGGGGGTAAATCCTTCCGGTGTTGAAGTGGTTAAAACGCCACTTACAGCTCAAAAACTTTTGTGTGTGTGTGCATGGGGCCAGTGAATAACATGGAGAGGCGTTTTTAAGCTGTAAAAAAAGCTCAAAAACTCGGCTGTAAAACGTCCGTGTGTATGATGGCTTACTGTTAGCTAGTGCTCTATTGGATTCTGCCTCCCTCACTGTCCTAGAGTCAGCATTTTTACCAAACAGGAGGTGAGGGAAAATCTCCGACAGTGACACAGACAGCAATACAAATCCGACATGGGTTCTAGCCTTTACTTACATTACTAAATATGTATTTGCAAATATGTAATAACCATTTTCCACCCAGCTCTTTTGGCAAAAGTCGATTGCAAAATCGATTTTTGTCAAGCCAGGTGGTGCTGACAGGGTTACCCACGGCTCAAATGTCATCCAATTCAGCAAAAACAGGACACAATTGCAGCCACCTATCTCAGCCTTTAGAGCCAAAATGTCTGCCATCTTTATATTGCTCTCTGCATTCTTACTGGTGCAATTTTTTTCTCACTTCCTGTCTCCATGACAAAAATGCAATAAATGGGTGGTGTAGGTGGCATCGGTACATCAAGGTACACTCAACAATAAAAGGTTTTTAGAAATTCTTACCCTTCCCCAACCTGGTACAAAATATTTTTGTTCTTATACATTTCTCTGCTAGAGAGATTGTCTATCAATTCCTATAACTACAGGAAGTAAGGATAATTCTTCCCAAATGGGACGCAAACAGCAGTAAAAATCTGACAAATACTCTAACCCCCTCCCTACTCTGTCCAAACCTAAAATAAGTTTTGGCTGGTGTTGGGCTATAAATAAATCAGCTTTTAATACATTACTACACATTACACCTATTTATGGCAACTTATTATTGTCAACCTATCTATTTTCCCACAATTCTACTTTAGCATCCTATTCTTTTTATGCGCTAGTAATTCAAATTCAGAGCAGTATTATCATTTGACCAGTTGCTGGAAGAAACTTTTTAGTACTGTTACACAAATCTTTCTGTATGTGTGAGAGAGCTAAAAAACTCGCAATGGATGGGTTTGGGATCTCGTCTCCTAAATCACAAGCATGGGTTCTCAGACCAACAGATTACAGAAAAACGTGAAAACTAAAGGTTATTTTACAGACCCCAGCAAACCCATATTTACACTCAACGTGAACATTTTAAAAGTTTGGCCTCTGATCAGAAACATCTATAAATCCCTACAGACCTTTGATGGCATTCAACAATGATCTCAGGGATCTCAAGCAGACTGCCTTTCTGCCTGTTATCCTGTTGTTTCCATCTGTTGTGGCTTGTACACTTGTAGTAGATACTGGGGTAAAAAGTTTATTTGTGAATAGTATCTTTGGTAATGGCTCACTGCCATTTTAAATGGTAGTTGGCTGGAGTAATTGCTATTTCATCCCAATGTGCACATTAACACGCATTGAATTATGGCAGCCCGTTCCTTTTCAATGTGCCCTATGGCTAGGTTTACACTGGATGCGGTACGATGCAGTGGGATTTTCATGCACTTTGGGGTGGAAATGTATGATGTGTTTGACAGCTGTGATTGTAATGTGATTTTAATAGTCTATAGAGCTTAAAATCTCACTACAGGCGGTCCCCTAGTTTCAAATATCTGACTTACAAACGACTCCTACTTACAAATGGAGGGAAACCACAGGAAGTGAGAGGAAATCCCCCATAGGAAGGGAAATTCGCTCCTGTAAGAGTTATTATGGGAAAAAGGTGTCTCCACTGATGATTTATCACCAAGGTTTGTTTCCACAAAATTTTCAAAATCCAATTAGCATTGGGACAGGAAGTGAGGTGAAATTTTCTGAACAGAAACACAGACAGCAAAACAAACACTACAGAGGTGTTACCCTTTTTCTATGCTTTCCAAAAAGCTTTAAAATAGTTTTTTTGGCTGAAGCTACACTTAAAAAATGTACCTGTTCCCACTTACAAACAAATTCAACTTAAGAACAAACCTACAATCCCTATCTTGTTTGTAACCCGGGGACCGCCTGTACACTGCACTCAACACGCACAGGATCCTTTTTTAACCACATCAGAATTGCACTGCATAGATGCAAATGGCCTTCATAGAAAACGTTAATTAAAAATGTTATTTACCTTGACAAGTGAATCTATGCATTCTGAAATGCATCTGAACCGCATCATATTCACATCAGTGGGAACCAGGGCGTAAGAAACTTCAACAAATGAAATAATGCACCTGCACTGCTTTTTATATAGTTGCTAGACAAGGACAATTGGGGGTAAATTTACTAAACCCAAATAGACTCTTAACCACTTGATCCCCAGGCCTCTTCTAACACTGCTCACATAAGTGTATTGCTAGAAAATTACTTAGAACCCCCAAACATAATATATATTTTTGGGCCAGGGCAATTTTTTATGTCACATGGTATTTGCTCACCGGTTTTTCATATTACATTTTTTGGGAAGAAATATGCTTTAGTGAAGTTTAACTCACAAAAACACAATATAATACCCAACTGTTTGGTTAAATTTAAAAGATGATGTTATGCCAAGTAAATAGATACCTAACATGTCACGCTTTAAAATTGTGCATGCTCAAGAATGGCACCAAACTATGGTACTTTACGACACTTTATAAGCCTTTACAGGTTACCAGTTTAGAGTTACACAGGAGGTCTGCTGCTAGATTTATTGCTCTCACTATAACATTCTTGGCGATACCTCACATGTGTGGTGTGAACACATTTACATATGTATGCAAGACCTACATATGCATTCCCCTTTATGCACGAGCAGGGGGCAGGGGTGTTTTCATTTTTTTTAAATGTATTATTTATTTTATTAAAAAATTTTATATTTACGCTGTCTCTTTATTTATTTTTTTTCATCAACTTTACTGCTATTACAAGGGATGAAAAACATCCCTTGTGATTGCATGGGCAGTGACAGGTACTCTTTACTCAGACATCTGGGGTCTAATAGACCTCAAATTTCTCCTCTGCCCTCCAAAGTATCTGATCAGACTAAGACCAGTTTTATCAGATGCTTGATCGAGCCGGTAATTGCTTGTTTACTTTAGACCGAAACCGGAAGTGATTAAATCCTTGCCGCTTCCGGTTTCTGATGTCATACAATGGGAGGAACAGCATCAGTTCCTCTCACTGTGTCCCGAGAACAGGATGCTGCCAGTTGCATCCTTACCGGGCTCCCCGGTCACATGGGAGAGCCTGGTAAAGGCAGCGGGAGGGAGGTGGGACCCCCATCCATCACCTGTAAAAGTAATCCAGAGGCTAAATAATCTTAGCCGCTAGGATTAATTTTTACATTGAAGGGAATCAATGGCTGCAGCGATGACTGTGATATCACCCTTCCAATCCAGCGATGTACTGGTCAGCAAGTGGTTAATTTTGCATGGGAAGTTTTACTTTGTAAGGGAGTTTTACCCAAAGCGTAATGAATGAGGTGAAGCTTTGCTGACTTCCATCATTCATCAAAAATTATTTTTTTTATTTTTCTTGCATCTGAGGGTTTTTTTTGCAAACTGAAACCTCACCACATTCACTAAGCCCTAGGGAAAATTCCCTTGCAAAATGAACAACCTATTAAGCTTTAGTAAATCAACCCTTTGGTGTCCCTTCCTACCTGGCACCAAGTTATCATTATGAGAAGTCAAAGAGATTGCTAGAAAACCAGTCTCCGGCCAACCTTTTTATTTTATCTAGCTTTGAATAGAGTTGGGAAAGCTTAGTACTTCCCCTTTTTCAGGTTTTTATTGCCTTTTGTTCTCCATTGGAAGACCTACCTTAATTATTTTTATTGGTGGCCATTGTCACTGGGACAGACACATCCAGAATTTTATGGTTGTCACGAGAAGTAATGTATGGGGGATATCTTCTTCTTGTTCTTGACATCTGTTCTTGTGACAGCTGTCAAAGTTTCACCTCCCTTTATCACTACTTACTGTTGAAATTGTGAAATAGAAAGTGAAGGTAAATCTCCCAAGCGATATCACAGATAGCAATAAAAACCCTTTATTCCATGCTAAAAAGAACAATTAGCTGAAATTCTACCATACCTTTCCAAATGTCCAGGTCCCCTGTGACACCATTTGTGACCTTCTGGAGGTGCACCAGTGAGAATGCTTATGCTTCATGCATAGAGAGACTCAATAATATTGTCTTGTGTGCAAGCCTTCTTTAGTCATTCTTTCTTGCAATGTTTACTAAGTGTTTGAAGGTCTGTCTTTGTGAGTTGAGCTGATAGAATGTTTTCAGTTCAGGGATAAACAGTATGAATGCTTCAGAAAAGACAAGGTAAGTGAAGGGCACGTTCCTTACAGCTTGTACCTGACTTCCTCCCTTTTCAGCTCATTAAGGCAGCAATGAAGGCACAATTGCCTGATACTGTAAATTGGCAACATTTACTATGGTTCTTAGGTCAATTTAGTGGCATAAATGGACCGTTTGTGCTTGACATATGGCACAGGGAGAAGGGTAGTCGAGCCAAACTCATTTGCCCTCCCTCTTTACTGGACTCTGGTGGTTTGTTAACCGGCTGTTAGCTCTCTGCTGTAAAAATAATCCCTATGTGTCCTAAAGTGTCAGACTCATTATTACTCCATTGTGCTACTTAGCCTGGTGCAAGGGCAGACTGGCAGCATTTTGGCTAGAGGCAAATAATAGCCAGACATCAAGCTACATTCACACGTCCACTGCCTGGATTGGAAAGTAGAGATATAATTGCACGTTTACTCAAGACAGGTGGAAATTGAAGGTGACTGCTGAAGCGAAAAGAGCCTAGCTGTCAATCAGCATTCTCTTTTCGAGTGCTGTTAGTGTATATAGGCTTTTATACCCAGTGCCCACAAAAGATGACGTCATACAGCTGACAGCAAGTGAGATCCAACAGGCTCTGCAGCTGTAGCAGAGTGAAAGACAGGTGGACCTGTTCCTTCCCTTGTAACACTCGTTCCAATGCCAGCCCAGAACATATAAATACCATGCAGAAACATATGGGCTACTGTTTGAATATCTGATATAACCATTAGGTATTTATCACAAATATAATTTATAATTCACAAATGTTTAATTCACACAAAACAAATCAAATCAAAACGAATCAAATCATCCTGGCTGTTTTTATTCATTCATTTATTTTGATGACTCTTGTGTTAGCACAAAAGTTCCTGTCTTTTCCCCCCTTACCTTGAAGCCTAATTTCTCTTGCTGAATAATCCTCCATGATATATGCTGTATTCCTGATATAAACTAAATGAAAAACTCAACAGCATGTCTTAAAGTGTACTGTATGTAAAGTCAACCTTTTTTTAGTTTTGGATAGAGAAGAGAATGCACTTTGTTTCTTTGTGTGTCTTGTTAGGAGAATTCTCTCCAATTCTGTCCAAGAGAGACTAAAGGAATTAAAGCGGAACTTCTCCAAAAGGGGAAGTTCTGCTTAGTTGCCTCCTCCCCCCTTCTCTTTACCATTTGGCACTTTGTTTTTTGGGGAGGGGGAGCGGTACTTTGATTTAGATAGATACCCACACCCACTTCCACCCATATCATCAGAAGTTCACCCCCCCCCTCCTTCGCCTGCGGATTTCTGGGACACATCACAGGTCCCAGAAGGCTGCGGGACCATTTACAAACCACAATGCAGCTCACACATGTGCAGTGGGAATCGGCCTGTAAAGACACAGGGCTTCGCAGCCGGTTTCCCTTACTTAAGATGCCAGCACTAGGGACCCCAACCCAGTGAAGAATGGGCTTGGGCGAGAACAGCGCAGGACCCCTAGACAAATCCTAGGCAGGTGTCCTCATATTAAAAGTTAGCATCTGCAGTATTTGTAGCTGCTGACTTTTAATTTTTTGGGGAGGGAGACTGAAGCTGCTCTTTAACCACTTCAACACTAGGCCTATTTTGTAGACTTGGTGTTCACAAGTTAAAATCATTTTTTTTGCTATAACATTACTTAACCACTTGCCGACCGCCAACCGCAGGTTGACGGCAACAAGGTGGTTCGATATTGCATATGACGGTGGCTGTGAGATTGTGCACTGTGTGCGCGCGCGCGCTGCCGGAGGCTCGCTCGCACGCTCACTGTGTCCGGGGGGGGGGGGCCAGGGGGGCGGGTGCGGCGGACTCGATTTCCGCCGGCT
>BLSH010116711.1:1740864-1753840 GCA_018402905.1 Glandirana rugosa
TATTAAACCTTGAAACAAGGATCTTTCTCCATCGACCATAATTTCCCTTGGGCAGTGGTTACCCGTAAACACGAAGTCCTAATGAACTCAAAATTTATAAATATACACGAGAGAGGGACAGTCTCGTCCTAACAGTCCAAATCACGGTCAGACATTCTCGTGGAATATGGGATAGACTCGAATCACGATTATAGTTTGTAAGTTCTTGACGGTATATGTTTTCCACGACAGTCAAAATGTAATTTTTTGTCGGTCCGTCTCGTAGTCAATAATCGAAATTTCTCTGTGAAAACGGAAGATGGTAGAGGTTAGTAGAAGTGGTTGGATTGGGCTTTACACAGACACTGTCATTTTTCCCTGATCAAGGCAAAAGTGTCTCTTTAAAGCTAATAACTGATGCTCTGCCTGGCTGTTTTTTAATGTAAAACTGACAGCACCTTTTGTATATGGCAGTTCTTGAATGTTTGATATTAGCACTAAGCTCAGATAGGGTATAAGGTGCTCTTACAGACTGGCACTAAACCTGACAATCCTGCTCTGACAGGGAGAGAGCACATATAAATATTTAAAACTCAAGTAATCCTGAAGCACAAATGCCCATTGGTGACGGGTTCCCTTTAATACCAGCTACCTCTTTCTAGGAACAAAGTTCCAAATTATTTTTCTAAAGCATATATTCTCGTGCACGTTTCTCATGCAGCTTAGACAATATTATTTTCTTGCAACAAAATATTATTGGCCTTCCATTGTATGTCATCTATTTCACCATATAACAAATGATGGAGTTGTATACCTTATTACTGTATAATATGTATTGGTCATGCTCGCCTTATTGGCCTTATTGGCTAATTCTGATTCAAAACGTTTCCATGTAATGCATATTTGTTGAATGCTACTTTAGTAAACCTGAATATTCTAAGTTAGAATAAAAAAATGAAATTGAAAACAGTCTGTCCACACATAAAGAGAGCTTTGACATGCAGCAGTTCTCCATCGGAATGCAAAATATATGTGTCATTGCTTTCAGTAGGATTTGTTATGATCGTCACCATGCTGGATAATATATGCTAAGTCAGACTCTATAACTTTAGATACAGCAAAATGTTCCTTGTTGATTAAAGAGCTGGAGCTTTCACCCAGCAGGGCGCCTGTTGGACCTGGCAGAAAGACCAGTGGGGGAGATTTACTAAAACTGAAACATGCAAATTCTGGTGAATAGAAACCAATCGGCATCCAGGCTTTATTGTAAAAGCTTAGTTGAACAAGCTGAAGTTAAAAGCTTATTGGCTAGCTGCACCAGATTCTGAGTTTACCAGTTTTAGTAAATCTCCCCCAGTGCTTTCAAGCACAGAGGGTCCTCCTGTGCAGCATGCTCATTTTAAGACTGGATTCACAACTTATTCATGTTGGTACCCTGCTGGGCCATTTATTCTTAATGGCACCCTAGCGCACCTTCCAAATGCTCCTGAGCAACACACAGTAAGACACTGCCATGTGTTGTGGTCCACCACGTTGCTAAAAAGGTTGCATGTACCGTTTTTTGTACATTTTTTGCAATATAGTGTGCACCTTACAGGTGTAAATGGCCTTAAGACTTTGCACACCTATTGTTTTAATGCATTTAGATGATGTAAACTAAATGTTCAGTTAGCCTTTAAGCATGTGTAAACTGTAACTGAATGACAATAAGTTTGCCAGAGCACTCTGTATCATACACAATTATCATTTTTTATTCAAAATATTTGTTTTTACCTTTTTTTCATCCTTTTTGTAGTCACTTCCTGTCTATATGCATGCACTTCAGCAATGGCTGCATGTCAGGTCTCCTGATAATGACACTAGATGACTGTATAATGTGTGTTGAAAAGGACATTTGCAGTCTCCACCCTATTTTGGCCACTTAGGTAGCAACTCTGTGCAGGCAGATGAGCAGCAGTTTTTCTGCCCTCACTAGTGACTCTGCTGCTGGGGAGTTGCTGTCAGTGACTTCCCTTATGGCTGTCTGCTTTGGTCGTTTCACATGTCACATGACCTAATCAAGGAAATCATAAGGGAAATCATGGGTGGAAGACTTTCCAGTATCTGCTGACCAGGCACTGCCCTGAATGGAAGGAGTAGGCACTGTTGAGCACATTTTTATTGTGCAGTATTGAACCCAGTGCTTGGAGTTTAAATATTGGGTTCCAACCATGCTGATTATGAGGCCTGGTTATTTTATTTACCTGCAGTGGTCATTTTATCAGCTCCCCTGGTGGAATAATGGCCATGTGACAATGCAGGAGCACAGTTGGCCGATAAGGACAAAATGGTCTCAGCCAAAAACAGGTAGTGCCTGAACAAGGACCTTCATGGGAGGGTCACCAGAGATTATTTTAATGACAGCTGCAGATTTAAAGCAGAAATAAACCCCTTCTATCCTTTACAGCAAAGGAAGCTGCCATCTTAGCCTCTGTTTGATCTGCCATTGCCATGGTGCTACACATTTGATCACTTGACACTGTTGAGAGCACAAGCAATCATGACAGTTATCGTTCGCAGCATGCTTTGAATGTAACTGTTTTGGGAAACAGTTAAATTGATGGGTTTTAGTTCAACTTTAAAATGATTGAAAATGACACCTGAAATAACACTAATGTGAGATTTTAGTCATTGGATTTACATATACTTTAAAGCAGGGGTAGGCAACCTGCGGCCCTCCAGCTGTTGTAGAACTACATTTCCCATGAGGCATTGCAAGGCTGACGGGTACAATTACTCCCAGAGGCATTGGGGGATTTGTAGTTTTGCAACAGCTGGAGGGCCGCATGTTGCCTACCCCTGCTTTAAAGTATAACTAAAGGCAAAACTTTTTTTTTTAGTTTTGGACAGAGTGGAAAGGGATTAGACCCCCTGTCAGTTTTTATTGCTGTCTGCACACCTGTTAAGGAGATTCTCCCTCTCTATTGATCCTGTTTACCGTTATAATTGAAAGTGAAGGTAAAAAGAAAACCCCAAATTTGGGTTGTCCCCATAAAAGTAATTGATGGAAAATCTTCCAATGGAGACACTAGTTCTGGTTAGCTGGGGGTCCCCAAAAAATTCCTTTAATTTGCTGAGATATCCTCTCACTTCCTGTTTAGCTATGGGACAGGAAATGAAAAAAAAAGTTTTGCCCATAGTTCTACTTTAAGGCACTCCAAAGAATAAAGCTAAAGTGTTATTTGCAGTAGCCCATAGCAACTAAGTCAAATGGCAAGAGTTCTTGCTGGTTCCTGTGGGTAGCTGCACTTTGTTTTAGCAGGCCTGCGAGTTCTACTAAGATTTGACTGGTTAGAATATACTGTATTTTGCATATAAGGCACAGTTCGCAAAGCTAACACACCAGAATAAGGATACTTATTTTCAAAAGAATGACAGTGATTATCATCTGGGTCCAATGAGGTTTGAAAATCACATGGCTAAATTAGAGATCCGTATCCTTGTGCTAAAGCGGAACTAAACCCATCAAATTTAACAGTTTCCCAACACAAGTACATTCAAGGCATGCCTTGAAGGATAATACACAGTTGCTTTTTCTCTCAACCAAACTGTCAAGCCATCAAAGGATTGATGTCATAACTCATCACATGTGTAGCACCATGGCAACTGCAGAACAAACAGAAGTTAAAGCAGAGCTATACTCACCTCAGCTCAAGCGATGCACCATACCCAAGTTCCCCTCCCAGCCCCTGACATCTTTGGGCAGCCACTGTCATTGGCTGGGCGAGGATGACGTCACTCCCAGACATTCGCGAGAGTTCAGTCAGATTTGGCATTGCTGAATTTGTACAGCTCCACATTAAGATGGCAGCTTCCTTGACTGGATAGGAAGATAGGAAGGTATAGTTTTGTTTTAACTAGTCCCCAACCACGCTATAGCCAAAGGATGGTTACAGCAAGGTCGTCCAGTTCTGGGAGGGCGCATGTGTGCCATCACAGCTGATCACACGTTAACAGACTTATCGGCATTCCTTTCCTCACACTCTGTCACAGCACAAGGAAAGGAGAGAGGTAACCAACAATTCTGACAGGGGACCTTTACAATGAGAATCAGGGCACTTATCATCAGTGCCCTGATCATCAATGCAGCCCCATCAGTGCTCATCGGTGCAGCCTATCAGTGCCACCTATCAGTGCTCATCAGTGCAGCCTATCAGTGCCCATCAGTGCAGCCTCATTAGTGCACATCAGTGAAGGAGAAAAAATACTTTTTTGCAAAATTGTAAAACAGAAAATAAGAAAAACATTTTTTTTTCAAAATTTTTAGTATTATTTCATTTGTTTAGCAAGCAATAAAAACCCCAGTGGTGATTAAATACCAACAAAAGAAAGCTCTATCTGTGTCAAAAAATTGCTTGAAATTTCATTTGGTTACAGTGTTGCATGACCGCACAATTATCATTCAAAGTGCGATAGTGCTGAAAGCTGAAGATTGGCCTGGGCAGGAAGGGGGCTAAAGTGCCCAGTATTGCAGTGGTCAATATGGAACTAATGTTGAAAAGTAAAAAACTGCAAACAGTCTCTTTGATTACGTTATTTGCCTGTTCACAATCTTCTTTAGACCTTGTTCAAATGGGGTGTATCAATACCACGTGTGAGGGCTGCTTTCTGTGCATCACCGTGCAGGCAGTCACGTTGATATCAACTGGGACACAGCAACTGCATGGATATGGCCGCTGTTCACAATATGACATTTGTGCAGGTGCCAGCCTTGAATGCAGAAAGAGTTCAGGGACATGCATCACACTCACATGGTTATTATAATGGGGGCAGTGGCTGTGTCTGTGCAGCCACTATGTCACAATTGACATTAGTGGGACTGCCTGCTCAGGGGGAATGCACAGAATCCCTATGCAACCCTGTGCGGGTAAACATGGCCCTCACACAGGGTATGCATTGATACGTCCAATTTGAAGGAGGCTTTAGAATGTTTACAGACTTGCATGCTCAGCTCAGTGTACATTCTTGACACGCCTCATTGTGGGAGTTCCGTCATCCCACGCTGGCCAACCAAGACCCTGTACCTAGATGAAGCCAGGGTGGAAGATGATGACACTGGCAAAGACGTTCTCACAGATTTCACATCACTAAAGCAGAGGTATTTGTGTTAAAACTTTGTAAATTGAGCTCATAGCGCTTTGCATTGTGTTACAGAATAAGCCTGGATATGTATGATTGGAGAAAAGTGATTGCAGCATTATAAGATCTTCCCTTTACTGTGCACCATAACGTTTCTGCATATTCTGACAATTTCTTGGCCTTGCAGTGGGCCTAACATTGGCCATAACGGTTTCCTATCTGAGGCCCTGAAGGGGATATTTTCCCTCCATTTTTCTATTACATTCACTCTCCAAATTACCATCATGTTCTCTTGCCACACTGGCTGAAAATGTTAAGTAAAAAGACTGAAAGAGAATAAAAAAAGAATAGCCACGCATAGCTTTTCAAATGAGTGACAAAGCAGATGCCCATTCACATCTCCACTCTAGCTAGGGTCTATTAACAGCAAGGCCTCCACAGCCAATTGCTGTCAGCAACATGTGGAGGTATTGCTATAGCAACGAGTGGATAGGCCATGTGCTGTAGACGGGGGGCTCAGATATAAGGACGGGTCTCAGCCCTGCCTGCACTTTTCTGTCATCGGCTATGACAATGAGACGAGGTAACACATGGGTAGTAAAGAGCACCTGTCACCTGAGCCAGGTTTGGCTTCTCCTAGCAGATCGAGACACTCTCCAGGGTACTGAAAGCACCTGCTGCATGTACGATGCTATCCTTAAAATGTCCTTTCTCTATTGAGGGATCATCATCACTTTGAGAGCCACGGGACAGCAGCTGCTGAATGCCAGATTTTACCGGATCTGCCTTGTGAGTTCCTTTTGTCTAACTCCCTTTACTCCCCCCTCTCTCTTTTCTGTCCCTTACTCTCTTCTGCTCAAGTGGAGAGTGCCATGCTCTCCAGAAGTTTCATACAGATGGAGGATTTAGTCCAGATTGTGTTTTTGTTCTCCCCAAAAAGTCCAGCTTGCTTGCCAGAAGGAGACATAGACATACTTTGCTATCACTTCAAGGGGATCAGGTAAAAAAAAAGTGCAGGTTCTGTGATTGTAGGCATCCAGTTCTTTACCATTATAGCCTACACAATAGTGACATTATGTATCATTCTATAAACCTCTATGTCTTATTATTTGTGCTAATATACCTGCAAATGTATGTGAAATTGAAATATCTAGTTATCGATCGTCATTTATTATATTAATATAATAATTACTACTACTATATTTTAAAATAGTAATTACTACTACTTCCGCTAATTTTATTTTATTGTTATTATTGCTGCTGTCGATGGTATTATTAGCATCCTTATTTATATGATTATTGTTAATTATACAGTTACTATTATGTCTTTTAGTTTTATTATTCTTTTTTTATTTTACTAACATTATTACCATATAGCTTGTCATATTCTACTACTGTCGCAATTTATTTTATTTACATAATATTTTTTCCCTTACTATTATGCTGATGTCCGCTGTGTGAAGTGAAGCACTTCAGCGTTAATCCTGTATGTGAACATGTCACTTTAACGTTGTTGGAAGTAGTAGGTGGAAAGAGAAGGGAGGGGGATGTTAGGAAGTGATGGGTGCATAGACTTACTAATACCCTTCCTAGCTCATACAGTGTATTAAAGATCTTTTAATTAAAAGGCCCATTAATATTTTATGCATCTTTATTTGTGCTCAGGACTCGGTGTATTTATTTAACATATTTTCCTCTTAAACTGTCCTGAGCACATGAAAAAAATGAACTCTCCTGTTAAGACAAGCTCACGATAAATTGTGATAACGATATCACTTAGGGGGAAAAAAAAAAATCATAAATGGATTTAATTTGCCAGCTGCACATATATTTATTTTTTAAAAGAGAAATGGGTACATTTATTAAACTGTAATTTTGTAATAAATGAATATAATAATTTCACATTTTACAATGTATACAGACCTTCATTGCAATATATTGAAACGATAAGGGTGCAGCAATTTTGTACATGACAGGCCAATGCTCTGTACCAGAAATCTTTTATGTGTAATACACGGTAGTGTATTAAACATTACTATTATTAACTGTTACTTGTCTTTACGTTATTCAGTATCACATTCATTAATATATTTCAGAGTTTTTTGATGTTAGAGCACCATTTCAGGATGACACATAGATTAAAAAATGGTATTAATGTTTATTAGGTTTACATCGGTATTAAATTAAAACAAAATCTTGTACAAAATGGAAGGTATGTCTTATTAGAGGCTTTTTTAAAAAAATAGAGTAGTCTGGCATACAAAATAACATCATCCAATTTTTAAAATAATATTAATCAGAAACCATCTTGGTTACAGTTTTATTGACTAAGGTAAATTTATTGACAGAAACTCAGCTAAAATAGTGATCCCTGCATCTGCAGCAGTTACTTTATATGGTTGTAGATTTATGTGTTAGGTTTTTGATGTTTTTTTTTTTTCATTTGTAGCGGGTTCATCACTCCTCCATGGCTTTGAAGTGTTAGAATTCCTGAAGTTCTTAGCCATTGTTGGGACTGATAATTCCTAGAAGCTGTGCAGGGTGTAATGCAGGAATTGGCTGTGTTCACCATCTTGTAAGTTAGAGAGATGTGGATAGGACTGTAACTTTAATACTCTCAATCAGCTACCACTCTGGATCCAATCATGTTGCTGGAATCTTTAAAAAGATAAAGATTGATTTACTATGGTAGTAATTTGTATGTTAACCTAGTGTACCTTCCTTTAAGATTTTTTTTCTCTTTAACCTGATTGGGTGTCTTTAGCTTGGGTTCATTATTATATTGTAAAAGTAACCCTTTAGAAAACTATGCATCTATCTGTGATATAGATGTAGCTTTATTTTTATTTTTATAGTGGAACTTATTTCAAAACCTCACATATGTATGTCCATAGTTTAGATTAATGATCTTTTTTTTTTTAATCTTTTTTTTTGTCTTTTTTTTAAGCAGGCCTAGAATTTGATATCATATATGTTTTTATTGTAATATATGCATTGGATCAGTTTGGAGGCCAGATGTGATTTGTAAATTGTACTGAAGTTTACAGGACATGTCACATTTAATATAATATAATATACATATATATATATATATATATTATACTTATAAGAAGATAGGTATTGTACAGAGTACAGTAGGCACAGAAAGCATGTTACCAATTGCTGACCTCCCCCATGCCCTTTACTTGTTTGCAATAGCCAAGGCTTGGTGGGGGCCTGTGAATAGTGGATTTGCAAGTACAATTTGTTCTGCACAGCAGAACAATGCCCAGCACAGCACAAAGAAGCTTCACACCCGGGGTACACAGCCTTTCCCTGCCTCCTGCCCCATCTGCTAACAGGGAGGCAGAATACTGAGACCTAGAGCACAATCCCTGACACCTCACCTGCTATCTTCCATATGGGGAGTGCTGGGGGAGATTTATTAGATGTGGAGTCATTAGTACATGAGGGACGCCTCTTAATAAACCATGCTAATAAAAAAAAAAAGTGTGGCTTTGCCCATGAATAGTGAAAAATCCCTATTTAGCATCCTTAATTAAAGAAAAATCACTCGTATTTACTGTACCTAAAAGCTTTGCTGTCTTTTTATTTATGTAAAGTCAAAATATTGACAGGGGGAACATTTATCAATATCTTAAATGTGACATTTAGCCTATATCTCTGATCGCAGGCTCCATCCATCTCTAATATTGCTGTTATAATTCACCAAATACATAATTCGGCAGACAGCATATTGCAGGGTTGCCTGGGCTGTTGCTGGGTGCCAGGGCTAATTTTGAAATACCCTAATGCTTAATTTGAAAAAAAAAAGGTTGTTTTCTTAAGATTTTATTCAAAAAGGGCATTTGAATTGTTAGGAGAAACATATGGTACACCTAGAATGTAAGGAAAATACATAAACTGTTTATTTTTGTCACGCTAGTACTGTAAGCTTTGACTAAAAATAAAAGCGGGAACCTTCATTTGAGTACTGAGCCTGTGGAAGCCATGTTGTCTCCTGTGGGGCTTAACATATTTTACTCTATCGCTGTCTCTTCACCATGATTAGTAGCCCAAAAATCTACAAGGAACACATACTGTTATAATACAGCAAAATATTCCACATGGTTAGAGAAATAATATATGATTTTATTACCATAATGCTATGAAGCAGGGTGGCAGGCTGACCTAGCTCTGAGGAGAAGTGTTCTACTTTAAGAAAACATCTGACTGTAAATGTCATGTTCATTAATATTTAAACAGGCCTCTCACAATTTTGAGCTGATTCCTGACAGGATGCCTCTAATTAACCCAGGCTTCTCCCCAGTACAGTCCTGATTACATGATCCACATTTTACTTCAGGAACATGGGCAAAATGGAGGAGCGTCACATCTTCGCTGACAGAGGGGAGACGTAGGAAAAATGAGATGTGCACTAAAATAATCACAATATTTAGCCGAAAAGACAACACGCATTTGCTTATAGATTTTTATTCCTGTCAGTAATGCTTAAGCAACCTGGACTGGGCGAGGTAAATTAGATATATACAAAGGGATAGATAGATAGATAGATAGATAGATAGATAGATAGATAGATAGATAGATTAGGACAGATAGCTTGACTGAATAGCTGTTGAGTTAGGATTGCGGATTAAGATAAACTGTCAGTGTTTATACATTCCCTAATTAAATATTAATAACAGTTATTATTATTATTATCATAAATTATATTAGCTATATATAGTAAAAAAAAAAAACAACACAGCAAAGAGCTTTGCAGCTATAGTTATGTTATAGTTATAGCTATTTGTTATGTATATAACCTAAAATGTTATTTATATTGCTATTTATAGGGTTTTGTATCTGTATTTATAGACGTACATATTCATACCCTGCACATACTGTATATCACTGTTAAAATGTATCATTGAACAAATATCATCATAATTGTGAGTCTCCCTTTTGCATTTCTAGGAGAGGTCCTTTAAATCCTATTTTAAATAATTTACTCTATAGAATGTATATATATAAAAAACCTCTGGCATGCTTGGTATTGTGAACGTACAAGTATTAGTCTTGCCAGTCATTGATTCTCAAGGTATTAGTGGATATAGACCACCTATTGTGAAATACAAGTATTAGTCTTGCCAACCATTGACCCTCAAGGTACTGGTGGATATAGACCGCCTATTGTGAACTGCAAGTATTAGTCTTGCTAGTTCTTGACTCTTAAGGTACTGGTGAATATAGACTACCAATTGTGGAACTACAAGTATTAGTCTGGCCAGTCATTGACTCTCAATGTACTGGTGGATATAGACCACCCATTGTGGAACAAGAAGTATTAGTCTTGCCAGTCATTGACCCTCAAGGTACTATAGACCACCTATTGTGGAATTACAAGTACTAGTCTTGCCAGTCAGTGACTTTCAAGGTACTGGTGGATTTAGACCATCTATTGTGAACTACAAGTATTAGTCTGCCAGTCACTAACTCTTAAAGTACTGGTGGATATAGACCACCTATTGTCAACGACAGGTATGAGTCTTGGCAGTCACTGACTCAAAAGGACTGGTGGAGTTAGATGACCTGTTGTGAACTACAAGTATTAGTATTGCCAGTCATTGACCCTCAAGATACTGGTGTATATAGACCACCTTGTGTGGAACTACATGTATTAGTCTTGCCAGCTATTGACTCTCAACATACCGATGGATATTGATTACTTACAGTACTTTATATGGTACAAACAGGATATGTTGGGACTCCTAGTTCACTAGTATTAGCAGGGAAGAAGACTGCTAAAAGGCTGAGATCAATTGGTTCCACATAGTGTAATTTCCTCTTCCTCAGTAATATAATGCCTTGTGGATCTAAATCTCAACATTTTATTGGTTAAACTGCTAAACACACCCAGGTCAGATGTTATCTCCTTCAGTGTCTCCAGTCCTCTGTGTGGCTTATACTGCACCTGCTCTGCTGACATCACTATGATGCTTATTACAGCTGAAGATGCTTCTTGTCCATACAAAGCCAGGATATCAATTTTAATTCACGTTCTGGTTCCATATATCTCTAGTAGTAAGATATTCCCAGCAGAATTCCCAGATCTGTCGAACTGCAGAGAACTTTACAAAGCCAAGAAAGGGCATTGCTCTTCTCTGATAGATTCTCTATTATGTAAGCTGAGCAATATGAGAGCTCCAATCCACCACTGATGCCTGATGGCAAGGGTTAGACAAACAAAAACCACTTGTGGGAAAATCTTGCTTCAGGGGTTATTAAAGGATATAAAAATCCAGTGATGCTACCCTTTAATACCCAGCCAAAACTGAAATATCAGTTTTAGAAGGAATCAGATTTGTGTACATTAAATTTTTTTGTTTGTACTGCGTCTGTTTCATTTATTACAAGTATTTATATAGCGCCAAAAATATACTACATGCACATTAGTCCTTGCCCTCAAGAAGCTTACAGACTAAAGTTCCCACCACACATGCATACATACTCATAATAGGGCCAATTTAGTCAGGAGCCAATTAGCTTATGAGCATGTCTTTGGACTATGTGAGGAAACCAGATTACTCAGAGAAAACCTACATAAGCACAGGGAGAACATGGAAATCCCATGTAAGTAGTGCTGTTGGGAGGCAGAAGTGCTAACCACTAAGCCACTGTGCTGCCCATTAGTTTCCATATTTTCAATTAGCCATTGTTACTTGCACGATCACTTGCAAAAATTGGCACAATCACATGTTAATACAGGAACTATCACTTGCAAATCATTTATTTTCTCAGAAGTAACATTTTTATGCAGGAACTCTGTTTTGAGTCCAATTAGACACCTCTTTCTGCATTGATTAGGCCCAGATGAAGGGCAATCATTGGCCTCCAAAATGCAGTGGCTGCCTTTTGTTTCCCTATTGCTTCTTGTGGTATTATTAAAGGTCTTTGGACTCTTGAAGACTGGGGCTTTTTTGACATTTTTACGCTGCAATTTCTTGTGTTGAGTAACCCCCACTTCTTGGGGGTTCCTGCCTTTATGGCTAGCTGCCAAACCTATGTCATTAGATTCAACCAATGACTCATTCTCACAGGTTGAAGATCTGCATTCAGAGCCTCACCACCACCTTATCGTGCATTAGTTCCCATGTGTAATTTTCACTTGGCAGGTTTAAAAATATACAGAACTATTTTTTTTTTGTTATTGCATACACAAAGCTCATTGGCAGTCTAGAATGGTAAAAAAAAAATAAGAGCAGTGATTTCTTACATGTGGCTTCAGTAACAGAGTGCAAAGAGCAGTGATGATGCACAAAGTGCAACCATTTATTTGTATTAATGGTGCCTATAATTCTGATTGGTTACTATAGGCTGCTTACCTTTCTGCCAAGTACCTCAGCATTGTTCTCAAGAGAATAAAAGATTTGGAGATTATTTCACAACTTCTTAGAACATTAAAATTATATATTATTTGTATCTTGTTAAGCTTTAATACAGTAATGTACAGTTTTATATGAATTCTCATCAGATCAGCACTGTTTTAGCACTCTTCTGGGTTTTAATATGAAGGGTGAAAAGAGACTCTATATTAATAGAAAAATAGTGCACTGGCCCATGATCAAAAATTTAAATCAAAATGAAAAACATTTATTGTTAAAAACAAACATTGCCCATACATATTGTAAAGTGAATGGCAGGCTTGTCAATGGCCAGGCTGGTAGGGAGTCATAAAGAGTACTGGTGTCCAATGGAGTCTGTGGCTCCTGCTTTATCAGTCCTGGGTAGATTGAAAACCTCCATGTTTTGACCTGATCACTGTGATCTGATATCCATTTCTGTAGAACAGAGACGTGACTACAAGAACTACTGTAATACACCCACTTCCTGTTAGCAA
>BLSH010116711.1:1756309-1768325 GCA_018402905.1 Glandirana rugosa
GTAATTCGATATCGACATTTCTTTCTTTTTGTGAAAAAAAATGTAAAGTGACACCCAGGTGTTCTTTATTCGTCTTTTGGGGACGTCACATACCTCAATTCGTGGATATCTAGCATAGAGGTCTTTTGGAGACGGGGTCGTTCGTGTTCAGTCTCAAGTGGTAAAAGATAGGGGACTCGAGGTGACCCTTACTTGTTTTGTAGTCCCACTTTCCAATATTAGACGTAATTTTATCTGTTCAAAAAAAAAGAAAAACTTTTCTCTTTCTCGACACACAGTGTCCGTCCAGAACAAGTTATTTCCGCTATAGGTGCTTAACTCCATACACTGCAGGGGTTTTCTGCTTATTTCTTGTGGACCCACAGTGAAATGTAAAAAAAAGTGTTTTTCTTTCTTTACAGCTATAGCTTAATGAAATTGACACCTTTATACATGAAATAAACCCATATACCCATACCTAAGCAAGGCTGGTCTTTTGTAGTTTCATATTGCTATATTTCTGGCTCTGGTTTGGAACCATATCCTGCGTTAGTTCAGGGATGAAATGTTGGCATGCAAACAGCAAATTAATTCTCACAAACAATCCTCTAAAATATGTATACTATAACTAGGGAAGATCTGCTTTGTGCTCCTCTTTTCTTTGAACTTGGCCCAGGTAGTCTTTGGCATCTATGAGGTCTACTTTTGAAGGTCAAGATTATTATTTTGCTGTTTTTTCATGGAAAATTCATTTTCAAAGGTTCTCACTTCTTATAAAGCTACTTGGGGCAGTTCCTCTTGTTCCAATCTAACTAAAATAAGGTGAAAATACCACAACCATACGTAGCTGTGGTTGTTGATAAAATACTTTGTCACCAAAATGGCAATAAATAGGACATAATCTGTTTTTTTTTCCAGTGACAGGTGACTGTAGAAATAACTTTCCTCAATGCGGCCCAGTGGGTTTTTTTTCAGTTTCAACTTGTTTACCGACTTTTTGACTTTGATATTGTAGCTTTCTATGTTCAGTGCTTACAATTTTAAGGAAAATGTGGTGGTAAAGAAGAGCGGAATATGGGATGAAACCTATTTAAGGAAATTGTATTGAGGGAATTATGGAATGTCATTGTGAACTGGCATATATCTTGCTGATCCAGAATGTCTTCTGGGACACTGATCTGGAACAGGTATGCCATTCAGGAGCTCTTGATGAGCAGAATGCTTGCTCCTGGTCAGCAAAGTCTGCAACAGCCAGGCAGCTAGCATTATCAGAAGAATGTCAACAATGAAAGCCAACATATTTTGTTTCCCAAACCTATAGGTGTCTTTCACATAGATAGATAGATAGATAGATAGATAGATAGATAGATAGATAGATAGATAGATAGATAGATAGACAGATACATAGATATGTAGATAGATAGCAGACTTTGAGAAGTTATGACATCTCTCTTTTTTGCTTTCTCCTTCTCTTACGTCTTTACCTTTCCCTTTCTTCATCCATTCCTCTCTTCCCTACTTCTTCCCCCTTCCTTCCTTCCTTCCTTCCTTTCTTCCTCCCTCTTTCCTTACATCCTCCATTCTTTTCCCTCTTCATTCCTGCCTCTCTTCCTTAATCCCTTCTTTCCTTCCTTTTTTTCTCACTACCTCCCTTTCCCCCTTCCTTCTGTCCTCCTTTCCCCTTTTTTCCTTTTTTTTCTTTGGATACTGTTCATCAAAAGGATACTGTTTCTTATTGTATGATACTGAGCATTGTCGCTACACTCTGCTTTATTTGAGCGGTTACTTACTATTCCACACTTACAATGGCACGTTTTCCTCTTCAAAGATACATTCAGGTTGTATACATGCTTTTCTCATAATAATTCCCTGCTCCTGTTTAGATGCTCAAGACCTCACAGCACTCCTCAGCTGCCCTGGAAAAGACACATTGTATGGCAAGAAGTGTCCTGAAAGCAGTGGCACAATGTAATTAGGTTTCATTCATTGGTCCTTGAACATCCACCGTGCATTGTCCATGTAGATGACCTGTTTGGAAGCTATAAACACAAGCAGCCAACATGCTATGAAGACCTCTGTTGTTGGTGAAGTTTAATTTCTTGTGAGCATGAGATTTAACTGCTTGTTCCCAATTGAAATTAGTATGTTGCAGATGAGGCATTTGTCAACATGGGGTTACATTTCATGCTCATCAGGGGTAAACATTTCACATGTAGTTTAACCCTTTATACAAAGTTGGCTGCTTGTGTTTATAGAGGTAAGCCAACAGCAATTATAAGGTAGCATTTACTTTTCAAGTTATTTACTTAACCTCCCTGGCGGTATGATTATTTCAGATTTTTGGTGCTGAAAGCGGTACATTATTTTGCATGAAAATGTGGCGTTTTATATTGTAGGCCTGTAATTCTTAGCAATAACTCACTTAAATCTGTCCAAACAAGAGTCTAGTAGACATCCCGGGTATGAAAAAAGTTTGAAAAATGAAATCATAAATTATAATATAATAAATAACTAAAAATAATTATCAAAAATAATAACGTAATAGTAATAACATTTATTCAATAATGTAATCAAACCAAAAACGCAGAAATTTGCTCATTTGCAGAAATGTTGCTGTCGTCACTTTCAGTTTCTGATGATAAATTTCCCCAAAAATCAGTATCACTCAATTCTGCAAATGATTCGTATTTACTATCGGTGTTTTCTAGCTGATCAGAAACCACTTTTGACGCAAAGGGACACTTTTTGGTTGCTATGGACATTCTCATGTTTCCAGGCAGAAAGAATGACATTTATTATATAAAAGTGCATGCAGGGCACTGGGCAAACCACTAGGGACAAAGGGGATGTGAAATGTTTTCATACAGTAATGTAATCTATAAGATTACAGTGTACTGTATTGCTGTATGTGTTTCACTTTTTGAATTTCCCGCCGGTCTCCGTCCCCGTGCGACGCGGCGCTCGCAGGGAACGGAGCCCGGCACACAGGAGTCATCTGGCGGTGGACACAGCCCGCAGACACAGCGGGGGACATCGCTGGATCCAGGGGACAAGGTGAGTAGCGCTGCCTGGATCCAGCAATGCAATCCCGAGTGTGGCTCGGGGTTACCGCTAATGGCACTGAAATTCCACCCCGAGCCACACTCTGGAACACCGCCAGGGAGGTTAATGACCACGTTTGACCACTGTAGCACTTTGGAGAACTTTTAAAAATGATTTATTGCCCTCCCAGTAGAACTGTGTGTTTAGTACAGCAACTAAAAAAGAGAAAAAAAAAGAAAAAAGGCCAAGGTATTCAAGATATGGGTGTGTGCCCTGGACCGTTTTTTAGATTGCTGTACTGTACACTTACTGACCATGAGGACGGAGACCTGCTGCTCTGATTTTACAGGTCAGAAGTGTGGGATCTCTAACTACAAATCTTAAATATGTCCTAGTCTGAGCTTCCTCCAGACTTATGGCCCATACACACGGTGCAACTGTCGTACAACAACGGTCTGTTGTACGATAATCTGACCGTTAGTATGCGCGATTACAACAGCCGGCGTCCGACAGTCGCACAACAGAAGTTGGCTGAGCAAACTAGAAAACTTTTGTTGGCCAACAAGCCGTTGTATGACTGTTGACTCGTGTGTACAGAAGTTGGCCCAACAAAAGTTGAAAGTGCAAACACGCATGCTCTGAATGCAAGAAGTGCTCGGTCGTGTAAACCTATGTTCCTAATTCACAAATCACATTCACCTGAACTTCCTTGTTATACGCTCATAACACGTCACTACATTCGGCTTTGTTGACCAATTACTTGACTCATGTCAGTACACTAAACACAACCGCCAACAGCCGATTGTTGAACGTGCGGTCGTACAACAGTTGCACCGTGTGTATGAGGCATTAGGCTAGCCATACATTATACAATTTTCTTATTCAGTTTCTTTTAGATTTAGCTACAACTATGTAGTGCAAGGGCCTGCCTGCATACAAATTGAGAGTGTTTAGGTTTGACCTCATATTATATGGTCTTGGTAAATCTAAAGGAAAGTTGTACAAGAAAATGGTATAATGTATGGCCAGCCTTACTAACGGTTAGTGGCGCACATCTGTTTTACTTGTAGAACTGTATGTTTTTTTCCACACGGGTGTGCTATATGCATTTAGCCTAAAAACAACAAATGCAATAATATAAAGGCTGGATGAAGTGTTTAGTGTATCGTAACCATTTTGGTAGTTACATTATTAGAGGTCTGTATGCCTGACCAAAAAGAGGGACAGCAGAAGAGGAAAGCGGCACAGATGGATTTGGCGCCAAATGAGAAACAGTCCCTCCAAATGAGAAATAGTTAGATGGCTAGATGTTTTATCTATTTCTTTAGGGCTTATTCACACAGGCACAAAGAGCCATACGCCGTGAAAAACAAGCATATACCTGCGACCAGAAGTGACAGGTATTTGCGTACAGCCATCTGTGCAAATCAATGACAGGTTGCATTGCAGCTGTACGCAGGTAACCACACATTTGGGTGTCCATCCCTGTACATAAGTAAATGCTCTGATGTGCTTCTACCAGAGTACAGCTATAGCCTGTCATTGATTTGTACAGGTGTCTGTGCGCAAACACTTGTCTCTGCTGAGAGCTCGTTTTTCATGGTGTGCGCATGTGAATGAGCCCTTAATGGGGAAAATACAGTGTGTATGAGAACTGAGAACACATTTTGACCTATTACTGTTATGTTTAGTGGACAGTAATTTTAAGTGTGGTAAGGGTCTTGTAAATACCCCCTTAATTATGTACTTACTTTGTCCTGTGCTATAACTTAATTTAGAGTGCCAAATTCTCTCTGTATGCCAAAAGAGAGTCAAACTGTCAATATTTTATTTTGAATTTGGTGCAGGTGTTGCGCCACAATGTAAAACTGGCACATTTAGAACCACCTACATTTGGTTCACAAGTCCCTGTCAGAACCAAAAGTGTTGCAAATACTTCATTAATTTGGCCCAACAAGAGGGAAAGTGGTCCCGTAGCTTTATTAAATTCCCTCCATTGTTTTTAGTTAGTCTCAGCAGACTGCTAGCCTTACACTGAGAATTTGAAAAGGAGTACTCAATTATGGTGATACATTATTAAGCACTGTGCTGCGTATGTAATGAGGAAATATAGCTGGCCCTATTTGCCCATATAGTTACCATCTATTCATCAAATCTATTTTTATAGCATTTTGCATACACATTTATTTATTACACATTCTTATATAGCACCGTCAATTTATGCAGCACTTTTACATATATATTGTACACTCACATCAGTCCTTGCCCTTAAGGATCTTATGATCTAAGGTATCCCTTACTCACATTCATATATACACATACTAGGGTCAATTTAGACAGGACACAATTAACCTCTCAGCATGTCTTTGGAATGTTGGAGGAAACCAGAGTACCCAGAGGAAACCCACGCAGGCACAGGGAAAACATGCAAATTCCAGGCAGGTAATGCCGTGGTTGGGATTCAAACCGATGACCCTAGTGCTGCTAGGTGGAAGTGCTAACCACTTAGCCACTGTGCTGCCCATTATGATCATGTACATTACAAAATGCTTACATTTACTTTGCTCCTTTGGATAGTCACCATTTGTGCTTAGGTGTACTTTATACATACTCGCTAAAGGGTCTTTTTAGCAAAACATCATTTCTACTGTAACCACAGCTAGAGTCATCCAGCTGCTGTTACTTGGGGTAAATTCATTTCAATGCTGCACACTGTGCTCAGGTGTGATTACTGCACTTAGCAGTAATAGCGTGTTCTGCAGCGACATTCACAGTAGAGATAAATTATCTGTAATGTGATCACAGGTAACGAGTGTCAAATGCGCTAAAATGTAAACACAGACTAGCACAAGGAATGCATCCTGATCACCATTCTGCGCATGCTGTTACCTAGTCTAAATGTGCAGAGATTTATTTAACAGAAGGCTTAAAGTATACTCTTCCACATCATCCAATTATATTCTTGCTTTCGTGTTAGTAGTGCAGTATGGCAGAATGAAAAGAAAAATTTGACTGGCCAATGCGCTTGACAGGGGCAATTTGATGCATCAGGCGTAGAAGCATTCAAGTGGACAACCTGTACTTTTCAGCTAAAAAGGGCTTTTTTTATTCCCAAATCAACACTAGGAGAATTACACTGTAGCTCTGGTTGGGTGCAATTGGCAACGCCTCCAGTTTTAATTTTCTACACTTTTTTTTTTTATCCAAAAGGACAACTTTATTTAACAATAAGCCAGTACAACATAGCCAAGCAGTACTTTCCAATACAAGTATACAAATAGTCAGAGCCAGTAGAACCCTGGCCCACAGCCTACATGCCATTGTAATCAAAACTCTTACATTTAACCTGTTATCTCAAACACAGACATGTGTAAATCACCATGTTTAAGTATACAGCGTTCATTCCCAATAGCCTATCAATTTTCTACACCTTTAATTAGCAAATACTATTTGGAATAGCATTTCCAGGTCTCCCACACAGTGTAAGGCAAATGGCGTTTTGTGGCCTGAATTCCAAGGGACCCTGTTGCTGCTTGCACTATGTGTGTAATCTGGATAAATTTGGGATTCCACAGAAAAACAGTATGAAGTGCAGTAAAAACTGAACACAGCAGTAATCCACACCAACCAAGCAAATTTCAGTTTGCCTTTTCATTCAAAATCATTCCAACTGGTTGCTATGGAGCACTGTACTTTACACACAGTCAATTTACTTTGCACTTCCTTATTGAAAAAGCCCAGTTGCTTAGAATTAATTGCAAAATAGTAAACTGTATCAATTTCCCAATGTAGAATCTTCTGCAGGGCAAAAATGGTTCTCAAAAGGCAATTCTGCTATCATTTTTAGGAAAAAAAGAATTGCCAATTATTCTCCTTTATTCCCAATATAACCCAAATGCACCCACGCCCCTTGATTGAGAGGATGAATAGATCCCTGGGCTTGCATGTAACAGTCCAATGACTCTGCTTGGCAGGCAGAGGAGATGGTGGACAGGACTGTGTAGGTGTGGACTATTTTAGAAAGGAAAATCGTTAACTCATGCCAAGCCAGATTTGTGCTGGTATTAGGTAGATTCCCACATTACATCAATTTGTTAATATCTGCAACATACAGCAACCCAAGGGCAACAAAGTGGAGTTCAGCTTTGAGAATCTCAAAGTAATAAAAAAATGATTTTTTTTTTTTTTAGTTCAAACAACTGACTTTTGTACAATGTTATGTTCATATAAACTAAAGGTTATTAAATTAAAGCACTTTTTTGTGCATAATTGTTTTTAATAGTGTATACTTGTGATTAGAGAATAATTTTTACTTTAATTTATACAAGAACTGGTTGCATTATAGTAGGGTTTATCCACATAGATAGTGCATATTGTAATGACGATATGCATGTGCATTAGTATACAATTAGATTTCACTGTTCATCGGTTCGCTGCAATCAGAGCATTACAAGATGATTTTTGATTGGTTGCTTTAGTTAAGCCATAGATTGGCAGATCTAACACTGACAATGGGAAGCAGTCAGAGATTTGTCCATCCTTGCTGGAATGGTATGTCATCAAATCTGGACCCGATATGCTCTTCTCACTAATGGGTGGACACAGTTCAGCTTCCTTTCCTACATTAAAAAAAAGGAACAATTGTAAATTGGTCACTTTGAAATTTTATATCATGCCTGAAAATCTTTGCCTGCGATAACTAGCACTTCTCTTTCGGAAATGCTCATTATGACGCTCTACTTATCATATGCATGGACTGACTGGTGCAAGTGAAGCTTGATTCTGTTACATACCTTGATTGTATGAAGCCACATCCTATCACCCTTACTATACACAATCAGTGCTTGTGTACATTTTTTCAGTATACTAAATGCAAGCATTGGCTACATCCCTTATTAGTATTTTAATGGACGAAAAACTCATAAAATAGGGATGCAATGCGAATGGTAATTTGAGGTTGAATTGCTGCCTGCAAGTCATTCTGTTCCACAAGCATTTTCCATCAGTGATCTTTGTATCAAGCACAGACACGCTTCTAGTTTGGCTGTTGGATACTTCCTGCTGCCTTCTGTGTGTTAAAGAACTCACGATTCTGGTAACGCTACAGTAAACTGATCAAATCTGAAGGTGTAAATCAATGCAACGTAGCCAATAATTATCTCATCAACAATAAAGGGTGATATAAATCTTGGTGAAGAGGAGGATCGCCTTGGGCATTGGCAGAATGTGCAGTGACATCACTATATAGGATCTGGCAAAGTTGTCCCTTTGTAGTGGTTGCTGTGTTGGGGACCGTTGAGCTATTCCTGCTACAAGAGACCAGTTCCACACAGAATGTTAATTTTAACCCCTGAACAACAGCAGGGCTGTGAATCACTTAGAAATAACAGTTATCCAGCTCTGGAAAAACAATAGTGAGGAAGGGGTGGATCACAATAAGGGATCCCCCTCTGCTCAGTGACTGGGTGACAGTGTTGTATGGTCCAGGGGGCTGGCTGTGTTTTAGGGGTACACACCCATGGTTATAGCAGTATGTAGTGGGGTAGAGGGGAGGATCGCTCGGCAGGGTGGGGCCACTAGAGACTTGTTCTGTGCCTCTGACAATGAGGAGGATTCTACAAGCACACATGCATCTCAGATTCATTCTGCTTAGCTTTAGAAGGGGTTTTCGATCTCTCCCCTCCCTCCCTTCTTTTTTATCCAACTCCCGGGGCTGCCAAACCTAACAATCCTCCTCCTCCTTCTCCGAAATCAGCCGAGAAGAAGCTTGGGAGTCTTATTGAATGTCCATTTCCATTAACTCAGCCTAGGCAATAGCTAATCCACTGCACTGAAGGCAAGGAGGCTAATTAATGACAAGCTTTTACAGTCAAGACTGGCGATAATTGCTTCGGTGTCCTTTATGGTGCCAAGATAAAAATGGACCGGGTCTCACATAAGAGGCACTGTGTACACTGCAAGACAGGAGGACATTAAGAGGCTGGCCGCCTGAATACGGAGCAGAAAATTACTAATAGACAAGAGATAATGAATAGACCAGGCAGGCATTCATGGGGAAAAATCCATTTTGTTAGCACGCGAAATGAGGTGCTGGAAAAGAGTTTGCTAATTGTCCTCATCTTGTAGCAGGCAGGGCTGCTCCCCCAATTCATTTCTCTGCTAATTGTGAGTGGGGAAGGGTGCCCACAGCGCCCTGCAGCAATCTGCCTGCCCAGGCTTTTCACTTTTTTTTTCCTGTTGGGTTTTTAATTGTTGCTAATACACCTTTATAATGAAGCTAATGAGGGGGAATTATTGGACAACTTTACGCATGGATGCAAGGAGAGAGCAGCACAGGGATTGTGTGCTGCTCCTGATGGCTATTGCACTCTCATCACTGGATTGGTACTGCCTCTCACTGCCTCCTTTCACCAGGTACAAGTATGCTTCTCAATGCATCCCAAAACCTGGATTGTAAAATGTGTGACTGGTCAATACCAGTTTAATTGTATATTCTCTGTTTACTCTGTATAATCACTTTTAAGTGAAGTTACAGTGTAAAAAATTTTCATATTTGCTGTATATAATAAGGCTGTTAATAAAACAGGTTTCAAAATCTTGCACTTTAAAATACCTGGCATCACAGTACCAGTTTATTTGTACAGTGCTTTTCTATTTACACTGATTGTTTAAATTTGCTTGGAGTTATATTAATAACTACATGCATGTGTTTTATGTAGAAATAATATTTTAAGGTTGATCATTTCTCAATGTCTGGCACTTTAAAATGCCTGACCTTTTAGTACAAGATTTCCTTGCACTTATGGTTATGCAGTGTATTTCCGTATTTTTGTCTGATAAATTTTCATATCCCTTGCATATTATTTCAGGACTGTGAATTAATTATTTTATTATTTTTTATGGTTTGACACTTTACAATGCATTATATGTCTCTAGCAGTTTACTTATTACTACCTATTTATTTCCTTAATTTCCTTCACACTACTCAATAATCTGAAATAATTCATAGTTTCCATGTTTCTCATCTGTATATTTTTTTAAGGGCTGTGAAAATCGATCACTTTAAAATGACAGATGATGGCTAGTTAATAGTACGATGTAGATAATTGCTAGTAAATAGTGACTGCTTTATTTTGTTTAAATAACATTTTATTTCGGTCAGTGTTAGATCTTTCGTAATTTTTCTATTTTTTCTTAAGCTGTCTTAGGTCTGTAACATTTCCCTTGCTCCTTTTCCTTTACCTGATAGTATAGTGCTTGATGTGATAACTCATAATAGATTGAGGAGGACTTATTTCCTCTTCTGCCATTCTCCACAGAAAAGTAAATTGAAGCTATTGCCTCATCGCTTGGAGGAAGAAGATTCTACTAAATTTATTATCCTCACTCTCATCTCCATTGCCTGTATCATTGGGATCCTCTCTGGGTCCGGGGTCATCTACTGCCTGCGCCATCGGTCCCATCACAAACTCAAGGAGAAGCTCTCAGCCTTGGGAGGTGACAGCAGTACAGATGCCACCAGCACGTACCAGGTAAGGATTATTTTCCATGAACCTTTATGATTAGCTTATTTACTGTGATGAAGCTTAATTCTAGGTCTGTACACAGACTGAAGGCTTGAATTGCTTTTTATTAATTACTTAAAGTTATATGACTTTCTTTAAAACTCTTGCTAATATGAAGCATGTTGTTATTTATCAAATATAGAACATATCATACCATTTACTGGTATCAAGAAATCCTGTAAACGATTAGCTTTGGATTGCAGTCCCAGCAAGGTAGAAGTTCAAGAGCAATAACTCTTTGGTGAAATTTGATAACTTTGCTGTGTGTAGTGATATTAGATCATGCACCTTGCAGGAGATCATGTATAATATAAATACAGGTTCTTCTGAATAATCCCTGTAATGAGCACTAATACACCATTATCTTACATGTCTCATTTGTGGTTTTACTGCTACTGCTGTGAATGAGAGTGTAGAGTGTTTGCTAAATAGCAGAAATGTAGACAAAGTTTTCTCTGTTTGCATTAAACAAATATTTTGTACATTTATGCAGAAAAAAACACACTTTGTATACTGACATAATGATCCAATCAGGTTCAAGGGTTTTCTATTATTATGTGTTAAAAAATATATATATAATATATTTACTTTTAAAAGACCGCAGGCTCACTTGCCCACTGTAAAAATTGTACTGTTATCACATCATTTTTAGTTTGTGATGCTTTCAGTGTATAGATAATTTTCTCATTTTTGTTAGGTTATTGCATTTTTTAGCCCTGCATTTATGTATTCATGATCGCTAAAATGTATATACTTAAAGGAACTGATTTACTAAAGGAATAATTTTCTCCTTAGCCTCTCTTATTTTTAATATCCATTAAGTAAATCACCCCAAAATAACATGTCTGCCTATATATATGTGATTGATATATATGCATATATATATATATATATATATATATATATATATATATATATATATACTTTTGTATATATCTCAACTACTCATGTATAGTACATCAGTAATTGACTAAGATTATGAGTGAAATTTGGTATATGTAGTTGCTCTAAAATTGCTAGATTCAAGGTAACAAAGAGCCAAAACCTGAAATGCCTTTTCATGAAAATTAACAGGGCACAAAACCTTCTTTTGACAGCTTCAATTAATAATATATGTAATTAAAATCAAACCTAGAAAAATGTTTTCTATGTGACCTTTTGGCTATACCTCCTGGGGGCATATTGGTTAGGCTGATATTGATTTTATAATGAGTAATGGTTTGTTTAATAATCTAGACTCTACACACTACATACATTATACTGGAATTATGGCACTAGTGACAACATGCCCAACTTTGAAAATAAAATTCTTTTTGACTTAAATCTTATTTTAAAACCCATGCATAATATAATAAATATTTTTTTTATGCTTTTGGGACTTCCACAGTCTGTGACAAAAACAGACCAGCTTACCCATAAATATGCACAAT
>BLSH010116711.1:1792897-1809063 GCA_018402905.1 Glandirana rugosa
GTTTTTCACAACTGGATGACGAAAAGTCGTGTCTTCTGGATGGCTCAAATAAACAGAGAACAACCTCATGTGCAGACTATTAACCAAAGTCACTTTATTGCGCCATAAAAATGTACTTACAGGATGACAGATAAAAGAATGCCTGGTATGCAGTAAGGTGTCAGCAATGGCGTGTGTTCCACAGTCTCCTGCCCCTGGAAGCAGAAGCGACACAGACGACTGCGGCGGCCGGAAATGACGCCATCCAGAAGACACCTCTCTGTACGAAGATTCAGTGTTTATTCCAGAGGTCCGGACATCCTGTTGTTCCATTCCAGTCTCTCCCCACTGACATAAGCTTGTGTGACCTCTGACTGAAAAGCAGTAGGTCAACACTTTTTGGTGAGTGGGGACACATAGGGGGTCTGGCACAGTTTTGTCACGCTGCACCTGGAATGATACTTGAGCACTTTCTTTGAGCATCTTCAAGCACAAGTCACTTATTGAAGATTATGGATTGATTTATGTGTTTACATATAGCACCAGCACTTTTGGACTGTGGACTGTCTACATGTCATTTCATTATCACGTGATTATATTTTTTTGGACTGATTGCAATTATCGTTTGTTTGAATATATACATCTCCACTGTGATATTACTTTTGAGGGGAGGCGCTTATATTTCAGCATTTGTCATTTCTAAGCGGACTTCTGTCCGAGGAGAGCTGCCCCCCCGTTATAGGTGTGTGGGCCCGTAGTGGGAACACGCACATATTTCAACACTATTTGAGCACTGTTGTGTGTTGAGGGGGCGCTGTTTTTTAGTCTGTACATTATGCTGTCAGAATAGACTAATCAGAGGTCAATCTTTAGATGGGCTTCTGTAAAACAGAGAGGGCTACACACAGATTGGAATTTGGTTGGTCCCTGCTGAACTGGCTAATATTGGATCCTTGTGTACCCAGCTTTTTACAATGTTACCATATCTGTGGTTGCAGCAGACCTTCACTGGTCAACCATACTTTGACAGCAGAAATTTGGACAGGTTATCAGATTAGATAATCAAGTACTTTTGTGTCGCCTGTAATAACAAGCATTGGAAGTGTATGGCCACTAATCAATCCTCTGGCCCTCTTCCCCTTCAAAAAAGCAGAACACACATGTTCAAAAGACAAAGAGTTTAAAATGAGCTTGGTATATCATTCCAGCACATTTGACCGCCCGCTAATGTCTACAGGCACCCAAAGCTTACAAATAGTTCATGACACATGTTAAAATATTTTATATGTTTGTGTTATGGCACTAATTTGATGTGAAGAGCTTTGAATAAATTATAGCGACAAAGTCAAAGACAAATAAAAGTTGCACAGTGCAAATGTACAGGTTTGTCCAAAGTATGACATGGTGCAGTAAACCATTCAGCCGCTAGGAACTGCTGAACATTTGGCTTTGTTCTTTGCACAGTTTTAATAAATGAGCCCTTTCAGAGAGTATTTTACTATAGATGATTTATGTAAAAGTTTGTATACATGCAAAAATACACATACCCTACTACAAAATGCTTTTGAATCTAATCTAAAAATTGCTTTTTTTTAACTACAGAAAGGAGAGCAAGGCATATCTTTGATGTTTATAATTGGCATCACTGAAGACCTCCAGGCAACGATTTATTTTAATTGATATCAATATTTCATACTTTGTCTTTTAAATAGCTAAAATACGCTGTGATATGAGCTTTACAGCCAAACACAAATCTAAGAGCCACTCTAGACCCATAAGGAAAATAAAGTAAGCTGCTGATTCTACCTCAGCACCTATACCAGATGGACTGCCAATATACTGAATGGCTAGCCGTCTTCTTCAACATCATGGGCATGCTACGTTAATAATTACTGTACTAAATATTGATCATGTGGACCTGAGTAAAGTGATATTGCAGAAGGATGCAGATCATTTTTCTTTTTTGAAAGGTGTATTTATCCTTCAAATTAGCATTTTATCTTCACATGTATAGTAAATTTCATCAACACGCTGTTATTGGGCAAGTTTACAAGCAAGGAGAAATGTAGAAAATCATCTGGGTTTTTGGAGATGATCTGAATTCTATTCAGGAAGTAGCACAGATGGCCTGCTTTCTATCAGTCTATCAGGGAGAGGATATAAAAACACTGATATAGTGGGAGTCTGCTGGATTGATCACTGAGGATAACACCAAATGTGCAGATATAATACTAGCAGTGGAATGGGAACAAAAAAAAATTGTCAAGTAACTCTATAATGATCCTGTAACTTTTTAAAGAAGGAATAGGAAGCTGGTGATAAAACAGATCATGGTGTGAAACTTCACATATGCTCTTAATAACAATCAGCAAGGTTAGGTGCATGTGGCCATCTGAAATTCAGTCTTTATAAATTACATTTTTTGGGAAAGCTGAGCCCAGGAGCCAAATTTACCAACAACTATGCAGTGCAAAGGCCCACTTGACTGGTTAAAAATGGCATTGATTGTTAAAGTGGTTTTAAAGCTTAATTTTTTTTTTTTGCTTTTTTTTAAAAATAACAAGGATGTTATACTTACCTGCTCTGTGCAGTGGTTTTGCACAGAGCAGCTCCAAGCCTCTTCTCTTCAGATCTCCAGCCAGCGATCCTGACTCCTCCCCCTTAAGCAGTGCCCCCCAGAGAAAGCCGCTTGCCCTGGGGGCACTGCTGCGTGCTTGCTTCTGAGCCCCCGCTCTCTCCTTATTGGCTCACTGGCTGTGATTGACAGCAGTGTGAGCCATTGGGCTCCTGCTGCTGTTTCAGCCAATGAGGAGAGATAGTCCAGGGACAGCTGAGGCTATCATGAACATCGCTGGATTGGAGGGAGCTCAGGTAAGGATTGGAGGGCTGGGGGGGGGGGGGGGGGTACACACAGAAGGTTTTTTACCTGTATAAACCTTCAGCGTTTAGAACCACTTTAAGGTATGCCCTTGTATTACAGTTTTGGTAAATTACAAAGATATTGTACAATCAGATTGCTCAATCAGTTTGTAATGTGTGTGGCCAGCTTTAGCAACCTTTGAGTAAAGCCAGGTACACACTATTAGTTTTTTTTTTCATGAAACCCCACAGACCAGATAAAAATTGGTTTTATATATGAAGGAATCAAATTTAAATGAATGAATACTTTTTACTCCCCCCTACATCAGGCACCCCCTACATCAGGGTCTCCATCAGAGCCCCATCCCTTATATGGGGGTCCTCATTAGAGTTCCCTCTTAAATCAGAGTTCTGAATAAAATCTTGAAGCGGGCCCATGACCCATGAGCTATAGTTTGAAGACCCCTGATATAGGTGAATGAAGGGCTGCCGAAAGCTGGCAAGGTTTACGTAGGGGAGCAGGCATCTCAGAACTTTACACACCTTTAAGGGCATCCTTCCCAAGAATGTATCTTGGAAATTATTTTAATAGAGAAAATCCATGAAATGCATATTCAGTGTGACTAATTTTCTGATTCCTCCATCAGTCAACTGCTCAGAAGGTGGTTGTAGTTATGCTCTTGGTATTTGGAACACAAGATATAAGAGTTGCAAGACAAGAGTTCTTACCACTTGCCATTGTGTTACACACTGTCCAAATTGGAGTAACCACCAGACATTGGACAGCTTGACTCTCACAGACTATGAACTTATTCTACAATCACTGTAAGAGTATGTAGCTGACACCAATATACAAAAAAGTTTCATCAGAGTATATAAATAGCCAGAAAAATGCATAGCAAGGGGCTTTTAGCTGCTGTGTCTTCTTTACTGAAGGTTTTGGGCCTGCAAAGTACTGGTTTATCCTTCATAGGGGTGTAGAAGTATTTGTGATGACGAAGGATGTCGATTAAGGCTAGGGCTACATTGACAATACTTGTTACCACTCGTTGGGAGTCATGTAATCTACAGTACAATTAAATCAATATATTGATACTATGATAACTCTCAACAAGCAGTTACAGTTCACATTGACAAAGATATTGTCTTCTCTTTTAAACTATGTATAACACATCAAAAAACTATACATATCCAAACATTACCTGCATTTAGTACATTTCACATACGGTTCAGTATTCTAACAATTAGGACTTGTTCACATGGGCGGGAGGACACGTGCACAGCCTGGACCACACACTGTCTACCTTCGGGGCCGCACACTTGCACGGCTGTCAAATTGTCCATGAAGCTGCGACCCAATTGATATGAATAGGACCACCTGCAGGGGGCTTCATGGAACACCTTTGCATCCCTATGTGGGCAAACACGGCCCTTGCACAGGTGTACGCTTAAGTACACCTGTTTAAATGAGGCCTTAAATATGCATAACTCTCTCTCTGAAAATGCCTCCTCTTCCTGATCCAACATACTCAAAAGAAGAGGTTAGCATGGCATCTCCCATATTTCTATTGTGAAAAATTTGCTTTAAACAGTTGACCCTCCATATTCATTTTATATTTATGATGGATGACATTTCTTGATTTGTTCAGAAACTTTTAGATGTATTTTACAATTTTTTTGTATTTTGATTTTGTTATGTCAAACTATACATTTATAAGATATGCTTACAGCAGTGTGTGAACACTGGGGACATTAGTGTCTTCTGTACTTTAGCAGAGCTTTTATCTTAGCTGTCTTCCCTGTAATTGCAGCCTGTCCACTCTGAGTGCAATCCACAATTGGCACGGAACGCAATATTCCCTGAGCCACAGATCTTTAGAATAGATTTATTTTATGTGGGCTATTTAATTGTTCCTACTTGTTTTGTTGTCTGTTCATTACAGCCTGGATAAATCTTGAGTATTTTTCTTAATCTGTTATCTGCCAAACTATAGAGACTCTATTTGTTGTGTTGGCTGTATATTTAATCATTTTATTGTTACTGTTACTGAAGTCTTTTTGCTTGCTAGTATCAAGGTTTACCCTACCAGTGCACCATGATCGTGTGTTGTAATTAGAATTCTTGTTTGGACAAATATGAGCTTCCTGTTTATACATTGTTTTCTTTTACTTTTTTTATACTTCTTTAGGCACCAGCCTTTTCTGCACTGTTATAAAGAGTATTTAAGATCATGAGTAAAATATTTTATCTACAAATTTTAAATGAAAGAGGTATAAGGAGTTATTTTAAGGGTTAGTAAATTTAAATATGTCTCCCATGTGTTCTCCTGCATTGCTACCCTATTGCATGAGTTTCTGCTGGAGGCCACTAGTAGCCACTCACGTTATGCAGATATGGTCAATGTTGTTACCATCAGTAAATCCACCCTGACAGTTATCCAGATATAAAATGGCAGTTGTGTGTGATACACGGTGCTTAAGCACCCTAAATGTAATTTATTCAGCTCCACATTTTAGACCCCCCCCCCCCCGTCATGGAGCCTCGCCCTCATCTATTTAAAAAAAAAATATTATGCATACCTTAAACTGATAAGTTTTATAGCTGGCCATGTGATGTTATGGGTCTTATTTTTTTGATGTTGGAGGTGGATGGTACTTAGCCCTGGATATAAGTGCTTAAGTCTTAATGTGTGACATCTGTTCTGTTCAGGAATACTGTGAGCCTAGGCTGGCATGATGTCATGCCCCTAGGAGGTGTGTCCATAATGGCCTTAAGTTTACAGGACATGGGATGGATGCTGAGTATCATTCAACTCAAGCACTGGATTATAGAACAGTAAGTCAATGGAAGACAGTGCAAAGGAGGAGGTGCAGATCGAAGTGAGAAATGTATATTATATTTATTTTTAGTGCTGGGATAAATGTTCTTTAATTTTACGACATAGAAGGATTGGAGCTTTAAAAACATTATCTGAAGTAAAACGTTTTGGATGAATTCTACACATGCCCTTAATAATGTAACATAAAAGATAAACATTCAAAAGTAAACCATGTCAGCCAATCAGATAGCAGTTCTCAGCAGTTTGAAGGAAAACTGTTCTTTTAACCTTGTTTTCCATAATCTCTCTTTTACACTTTCCATAATCACTTTGCTATAGGATTCTGATCATTTGCAAAATCCTCCAAGCCTCACACCATACTGCCTTCACTTGGTAAGGAATGTTTTATTCTGACATTAAAGGGCCACTATAGGAAAATAACATAATTTTCATAATCTGGTTTATGTAAATGAGATTTTAATAACATTCATGATTTAATATGTTCCAGAAGTTATTAGAACATAAAAAATATAGAAACTGAGGTTCACTTTGTAAGAGACAACGTTTTCCAACAAAACATCTGCCTTGACCCCTAATCCCATAAGTAAAAAATACCATTTTTGTTGCCTGTTTTTTGCCTACAATCAGGGACAGTTTTAGACTAAATGGCCCCCCAATTTTCAAAAGTAGCTAATGGCACTGAGGTGTGTATATATATATATATATATATATATATATATATATATATACATACAGTATCTCACAGAAGTGAGTACACCCTTCAGATTTTTGTAAATATTTTATTATATCTTTTCATGTGACAACACTGATGAAATGGCACTTTGCTACAATGCAAAAGTAGTTAGTCAACCATTAATGTCTAAACCGGTGGCAACAAAAGTGAGTACACCCCTAAGTGAAAATGTCCAAATTGGGCCCAAAGTGTCAATATTTTGAGTGACCGCCATTATTTTCCAGCACTGCCTTAACCCTCTTGGACATGGAGTTCACCAGAGCTTCACAGGTTGCCACTGGAGTTCTCTTCCACACCTCTATGATGACATTACAGAGCTGGTGGATGTTAGAGAACTTGCGCTCCTCCACCTTCCGTTTGAGGATGCCCCACCGATGCTCAATAGGGTTTAGGCCTGGAGACATGCTTGGCCAGTCCATCACCTTTACCCTCAGCTTCTTTAGCAAGGCAGTGGTCATCTTGGAGGTGTGTTTGGGGTTGTTATGTTGGAATACTGCCCTGCAGCCCAGTCTCTGAGGGGAGGGGATCATGCTCTGATTCAGTATGTTACAGTACATGTTGGCACTCATGGTTCTCTCAATGAACTGTAGCTCCTTAGTGCTGGCAGCATTCATGCAGCCCCAGACCAAGACTCTCCCACTGCCATGCTTGACTGTAGGCAAGACAAACTTATCTTTGTACTCCTCACCAGGTTGCTGCCACACACGCTTGACACCATCTGAACCAAATAAGTTTATCTTGGTCTCATCAGACCACAGGACATGGTTCCAGTAATCCATGTCCATAGTCTGCTTGTCTTCAGTAAACTGTTTGCGGGGTTTCTTGTGGATCATCTTTAGAAGAGGCTTCCTTCTGGGACGACAGCCATGCAGACCAATTTGATGCACTGTGCAGCATATGGCCTGAGCACTGGCAGGTTGACCCCCCACCACTTCAGCCTCTGCAGCAATGCTGGCAGCACTCATACGTCTATTTCCCAAACACAACCTCTGGATATGACACTGAGCACGTGCACTCAACTTCTTTGGTTGACCATGGCGAGGCCTTTTCTGAGTGGAACCTGTCTTTTTAAACTGCTGTATAGTCTTGGCCACCATGTTGCAGCTCAGTTTCAGGGTCTTGGCAATCTTATTATAGCCAAGACCATCTTTATGTAGAGCAACAATTCTTTTTTTCAGATCTTCAGAGAGTTCTTTGCCAAGAGGTGCCATGTTGAACTTCCAGAGACGAGTATGAGAGAGTGAGAGCGATAACACAATATTTAACACACCTGATCCTCCACTCACACCTGACCTTGTAACACTAATGTGTCACATGACACCGGGGAGGGAAAATAGCTAATTGGACACAATTTGGACATTTTCACTTAGGGGTGTACTCACATTTGTTGCCAGTGGTTTAAACATTAATGGCTGTGTGTTGAGTTATTTTGAGGGCAAAGCAAATTTACACTGTTATACAAGCTGTACACTCACTACTTTACATTGTAGCAAAGTGACATTTCTTCGGTGTTGTCACATGAAAAGATAGAATAAAATATTTACAAAAATGTGTGGGGTGCACTCAATTTTGTGAGATACTGTATATATATATACTAGAAATATTTATGTACATACATACGTACATATGAAAATTGCAAATATGAAAATTGTAAAGTGTATACATACATACATACACACATATTTAAATCAGAAGTTCAATGGAATGTTTAAGTTCCTGCTACCCCACTTCAGATCCAACAGAATTCCAGAGGAAGTAGCCCACTCCTGACTTCCCTTGCCGCTCTGGCTGACAAATCAAATGACAGAGCTGCAAAGGAAGCCATGAGGTCCGCACAAAGGCCTGACTGGCAGAGTAGTATTACAGCTATGCATGGTCACTGCAGGACTGTGGGCATTGCAAGCTGAGGCAGTGGCCGGGCATAGCTGCTGTTGCACAGGGGGCCCCTAGAACATTAGGGTCCCTGGGAAATTGCCCTGTTTTCCCCTTCTTGATGCCAGCCTTACCTCCAGTGACAGCTAAATTAGAGCATAATCTGTACTGCAGTTATATGCTGGAAATGTTGAAAATATATATTTTTTTGCAATACATTGACTGAAAATGTATTGGATAATTTTCACTTAAAATAGAAATGTAGAACGATATAAAACCTGGGGACTTTGTTCTGTCTCTACCTTTATCTCTTTTAGTTCCCCTCAGTGCATGATTCAGCCAAGCATAAGAAGAGGCAAAACTGTAAAGCCCCATGTACACAGGCCGAATGTCGGGGGACTTTCAAAAAAAGTGTCAGACAGTGTGCTAACGTGTATGTCGGTCTGTCTGACAGAAGCCGGCCATTGGCAGAGAGCACTGATTGGAGTGTTCTGGAGGGGGGTGTCTTCCTGTCAGAACACAACAGTTTAGCAAGGGAGATTGCTGAACTAACCTTGTATGGTTAGGACAGCGGCTTCCGACCAGGGCTGTCAGTTTTTTTTGGGTTGCACGATAAAATAGAGCAGATGGAGGAATCTCCACTGCCTGCTATTGTATTTAGGCAGCAATGGCACTTGTAACTGCCTAAATATAATGGCGCTACCAAACACTGGCTACATCTGATATGAGTATGCAATTACTGATAATTTTCCACTGCTCATCCATTTTGGTAATTTTTTTTAAAGGTGCATAATAAAGGTGCATAAAAAGACACAAAAACAAAACAGAAAAAAATACAAAAGTGTCAAAAAGAAAACAAAAAAGACAGCATTGATAGGACACACAGGACCTCACTACCATGAACATTACCTCTCTCACCCATGAAGCTCCATTCCCCTTTCCCTGTGCAGTACCATCCACACCCATGCTCAAAAATTGCATATACCATAATAAAAACACTATCTTCATAGCCATACCGCCAAAATGAAATTCCCTTAACATACATCAAACACAGGCTCTGGCAATGTAAAAGCATAGTAGGAATGTCAGAGATATGAACAAAGAGTATCTTCCACAAACTCATCCATTTTTAACATTAACTTTTCATGAACCAGGTGGTGCTTACAGGGCCACCCACACCTCAGCAGGAGTCAGACAACATTCGAGCCACCTATGGCCAGCATAGAGTATTGCTTAGTGTAGGGTTGAGCTTATTTGTGTATTTCTGCTCCTTCGCTATCCAATCGCAGGCTGGGGCAGCCGTTGACTAAGCTGTATTGCTTTACCTGCAGTAGAGAAAACTGAGGTCAGACTCAGAAAGAACCAGTCTATTAGCTGTGTCTGGATTAGAAAAATTATTACCAAAGCTACACATTTTTGGCAGCTAAGAAGTTCACATATCTGTATTTCAATTGCAAATTTATCTGTTTGCTTTTACATTTAAGTAATGTAGTGTACAGTAAACCAGTGCAATTCATTGTCCAATAGTTTTACTTCACTAAAAAGAAATCTGCTTGGTTGCTATGCTCTTTTCAGCATAAATTGGCCTATACACATTATTAAATAGGTGGTAATTTAAAACCTGTCATTAAAGAAATATAGGTGCTGGCATCACAGGCCTCTGTCTACAAATTCTAGTTTCATTAAAATCTTAGGTGTTTATATATTATTACCGAAAATGTAGTTACACTTCCACTAGTTACTATTGGTTTTCGTGCACCACTTTTCCTTGTGATATCTTGTTATCCCCGTTGAGTCTTGTTCACCTGCAAAACTGTCCACAACCTGCATTAACATCTTGCACACTATGGCTCAAACATAACTTAACTAATCTTCACTCTCTTACAATAAACAACAAATGTATGTCATTCGAACAGCTTCAATCTATATACAAATTTCCAGCAACTGAACAGGAAAATTATAGACTTATCAAAGATTTTTTTTTTTTTATATTATAGTACTACCCTCCACACCCCTTTCACTTTATTCGAACAGAAATGCATCGCATCACCTAGGGGCAAAGGTCTGATCTCATCCTTTTACAGATATATTAAGGAAAACTCCCAATCAGAAAAAAACAAACCCATGACCCATTGGGAGGCCGAGTTAAATTGCTCCTTTACCACCAATGAATGGCAAACTATGATAGATAATCTTAGAAGAGGCAACTGCTCGGTTTCCATTAGAGAAACCCCATTGAAGCTATTCATCAGATGGTACATGACCCCTTCCAAAATACATTTCTTCTACCCAAACTCATCACCAAACTGCTTCAGGGGATGCACAGTACCGGGAACTATGCTCCACACTTTTTGGAGCTGTAGTCACCTCCAAGACATCTGGCAACAAGCCACCAATCTAGCTTCTAGGATAGCGGGCAAAGATATTATATTAACACCACAGATATGTCTTTTGTATGGTACCATACCCAATATACCATCACCATGCAATAAACTAATCCACTCATTATGTAGTGCAATTCAATGGATGATTGCTTTTAACTGGAGATCTACATCCCTACAATGGTCACAGGTTTTATCTAGAATGGAGCGCATTAAGAGAACCGAACATATACACTTCCCCCTCAATCACAACTTAACTAACTTTCACAAAAAATTTAATTTTTGGGTTAACCCTTAAGTGGTTGAACAATGTTCAAATCTCTCTTCAGTTTAGAAACAACTTGATGTCTATTCTGTATCATATACTGTAAACATATACAATCTTGTATCTAAAGTCTGTAAGTTTTCTTGACCTTCTAAATAAAATATCTTTTGTAAACAAAAATAAAAAACATCTTGCACATAATCTGAGCTGCAGGAAATGCAGCTTTCCCATTGTGATTTAAATAAAGTGCTACTACTTGCTGGATGGCCGGTGGCCCTGACAAGGAGCTAGCGTCACACAGAGTCTTGGCCATGTTTTATTATGTTAGGCTAATTGATTCCAGTGCATAAATCTGCAGGGCTGCAGAGCTAAATTGAGCTTTAAATCAATCATAAATTCAAAAGACAGAAATCTGGAATAGGGAAAAGGAAATCTAATTACCAGCAGCTGTAATTACTGGACTCTTATAACGGGGGGCAGTGCAAAGAGTTATGAAGTTACAGTAACTGAGAACCCATAGACATTCTTTTTCAAAAGTGCTTCATGACAGGTGCTGTACTGTGAAATGCTGGCCGATTGTCACGTACCTGATGTGAGGCCGAGATGTCAGAGGGCTTCCCTAAGTGCAGTGCTTCCCTGGAGGTGAGACAGGGAGAGCATTGACCAAAGAAGCACGGGTTGCCAGTAATGGTGAAGATGACTTGTACACCCAGATGTCACAGGAACAGTCAGGTGGATAGTAGAGTGGCGTGCTTGTAAAGTCCTGGATGAGTGATATAAGACAAGTCCGGAAGCTGAGCAAAGGGTCATACACAGAGAGACAAAGTTAATGCAATCAGGTCATACACAGGAAGACAGATCTGCATTAGAGTCAGCGAGCCAAGCCAGGGTCAATAACAGGAACAAGCCAGAGGAGAGTCAGAGATACTTGCCAAGGTCAATCAGGAGAGCAGGATCACAAGTCAGAAACAGAAGGTCAATCAGGAATCACAGGAACGTAGGAATACAGGGAAGTTGAGAGATAAGCCAGCAAGGCACCATTGTCAGCAGCAGGTTTAAATAGCCCAGGAGAAGTCAACGTCTGTCACGTTGGCGATTGAGCGTTCGCGTCGGCGTGCGTCCTTGCGCATCTGCATTCACCAGCGGGCATCCTCGCACCTCTGCGTGCGACACTGCTAGTGCCATTTCTATAAGCACACTACAAATGCATTGCTGAGTGCCCAGTGCTCCCTAGTTTTCTGGGTAGCACTCATCAGGTGTTAGGACTGCAGGGCTTTATGGCTACATACTTGCCATAAAGATATGTATGCAGTTTTAACCTAATTGTCTTAAAAAAGAAACTGGCCACGTGACCTCAAAGCAATTTCACGAGCATAAGACTTCTCTCCAATAAAAAGAAAAGTGCACAGTATAGTTTAAAATTCTCTACAGAGTCTATATGACCCCAACTACACTTTTAAAAGTCTATCCCTTGCTGTCCAAATATTTTGGAGATGCTTTCAAGACTCAGCAGACTATATCCACATATTCTGGAGATGCCCCTGTATTCAACAGTATTGGTCTACAGTATTGAACTTTATTGCCTCGCTGACTACCGTATATGCTCCCTTAAATAATGAAGAGTGTTCCTTGTGCTCGGTGAAGCCCCTAACTGCAACTCACTCTGCCAAGACCTTCCTCTGCCTTCCCCTGTTCTACACTCAGAAGGCCATAATACTTTGCCAGAAGAACTCTGAGGTACCTTCCCTGGACTTTCAAAATCATTATTTAACATGGCTCTTCCACTGTACAGAGCATTGTATGAATCCAGAGGCTTCTTGTGTAAATTCTTCAAGGTATGAGACTCTTGGATCAGCTCCAGTGTTACCATCACTCTGAATCTCAACTTACAGTACATTCCATGAGTCCTCCTGGTTTGTGGTAAGGGTAATGCACCTTTGTCATCTGACCCAAAATTGTTCAGAGACACACAAAAATGTAATATATTATCCATAATGCCCCTTTAGTTGGGGTGGGTAGGTGTAGTTGATGATGCAGCGGGGAGAGATATTGCAGGCAGGAGAACCCCTAAATAATATGAGTGTACAATCCTAAATGTGGGCCCTACATTGATTGGGTGACATGATGGTTTGGACTGTACTTTAATGTTGCTTTGTACTTTTTGGTTCAGAGGAATGTCCTAAAGGCTTTTTTTTTTTTTTTTTTACTACTTTACCACAAGCTAAAAAGAAAAACATAAATAATAAGTTTATGGCAGGTGTTATGTGTTTGGATGTTGGCTAATTAGGGGGAACTTCCCAGTAATTGCATAGTTTCACGCAGATCTCATGTCTGTTGATCTAATTGAAAGATCTGCTGGTACCCTCCCCTGTTTACCCAACCCCCACTTCTCTAGCCCCCAGCCCTCCTCTGCCTTACCCCTTTTCACTACCCATGCTCCTGTTATTTTATTTTGTATGTTATGTGTCAAACTTAAAAATGCTAGCTTACATGCTTCTCTAATCCAGTTTCCTGGAATGTAGCATTATTGTTTGCTGTAGCAATCCCCTTTGGATATTAAAACATGCATTTAATAGGGGAAATATCTACTGATATATGGCCAGCACATGTACAATTACTTGTCTATTTACGAAGTATCATATCTCTTATAGTAGCCATGTATGTTATTTTTTAATTACAATACCGTTTTTCTACTGCTGGGTAATGTGGTAATTTATATATGGTGCCCAGAAATTAAATACAACATGAAAATATTATTTTGATACATTTTTTTATCATAAAAGATTGTGCATATAAACTTGTTTTAGTTTTGGATAGGGGGTGAGGAGTTAGAGCCCCAATCTGGTCTTTATTGCTTTTGTGTTCCTGTTAGGGAGGTTCACCCTTTATATACTGTATGTCCCGTTGATCATTATAATGACAGAATGCAAGCAAAGAAACAACACTTTAGGTTGTCATTGAAGTCTGAATGAAGGGGAAATCTTCCAATGGGGACATGTGTTCCAGTTAAAACCTTTTTTACAATTTTCCCCTAGCTTCCCATTGAGTCTACAGGGCAGGATGTGAAAGAAAATGTACCCACCTTGACACAGAATGAAAAAAAAAACCTGGCAGGGGGTTTTACCTATTTCCTATCTAAAATGAAAATGTTTGGGCTTTACATTACGCTTTTATGCCTTACATTTTCTGTGGTTCATTTGATGGGAGTCCTATATGAGTTTTAAATTCATTTACCTGATTTACTATTACTTGCTATGGAAGGTGCATTTTTCTGGATACCACCCTAAAGATGAAAAAGCGTGACCTTTCATTTTTTTTATTTTTCATGTAGCCTTCGAACTGACAAAAAATACAAAGCATGTTACAATCTGTTGGAATGTAGTGATTGCATTTCCAGCCATTATGATACTTTTCCTTTCAAAAAATTATATATAATTAATTTAACAATTTGACCTAAATGTGAGTACAGTAATCGGTATCAGAAGATGGGAATTATCTGGAGTACACATTTTCATGCGCTAATATGCTTGAGAGCAATGGAGTCAACATACATCATTTAGCAATTTTTGTGTCACGCCTTGCAAATGAACAGATCAATGTTTATCTCCATTTTATTTAATTTTCTGTGTGCACAATTCCCTAAAACTTTTATATGATTTCTTAAAGTTAATCTCAACTTTCATTAAACTATATCCTTGAATAACCAGAAAGGATATAAATCCACTTTGTGTGCATCAAATGCCTTTGAAAACCCAGATAATACCTTGACCGGTCCTAATGACAGGAAAAATACACACGGTTCTTGTATTTAGACAATATTTGCTAATCCTGGAGTCCAGTTTTTTATTAATTCATAGTTACACAGTTAAAAAAAAAGAAAAAAGACACCAGTCCATCCAGTTCATGAATATTAACTTTTACATAGAACATTTAATTAAAACGATATCCTTTGACTTTAAAGACCCTCTAAAAAGTTTCTGTATTTGAACCATGTTTTCGGGCCCTGAGGGGTTTAGTCAAGTACAAGTGGTTCTAAAGCCTAAAAACCTTCTGTGTGCAGCAGCAGCCCCCCAGCCTCCCCTAATACTTATGCAGAGGAGCAGTTCGGGAGCATGCCTGCTTGGGTGCCCCCATTGCAAGCTGCTTGCTCTGGGGCACTCGACAGGAGGGAGGGGCCAGGGGTGCCGATGGGGGACCCGAGAAGATCAGGATTGGGGCTGCTGTGTGCAAAACAAAAAACAAGAATTTAGTATCACTTTAAGGTTACCTTTACAACCATTTTAAGGGATTTGGTCAATCAGACTGTCAATCTCCCATGCATAGGTGTGCGCAGCCTATTGCATTAGGGTGTGCACCCAAAGCTCAAACACATGGTACCAATCACTCACTGTGTTCATTCAGAAAAGGAAGGAGCCTTTAAATTACATATTTACCATCCCCTTCCCCCACTTATTGTAAAACATCCCCCTGTGCGTGCCCACAACAGAGGAAGGAATGGGAGGGAATCTGTGCTGCACAGGGTGATTAGGGTGTGCCTGGGCACACCTGGCACACCCTGTGCGCACGCCTATGCTCCCATGCATGCACTAGGGATTGCTGGAGCATTCATACAGCCAACCTTTGGTTTTGCTGGCCTACAGCCTCTTGCCCTTAGTGTCACTTTAACTTTTGGTTTGCTTTTTTTATGAGACCAAATATATGCCTAGCTAGGTGACTAACTCAAATTTCGAATGAAATGTTACTCCAACATTTCATACTCCTGATTAGTGTTGAGCGAACCCGGACTGTAACGTTCAGGTCCGTACCGAACTTTTGGGTGTCCGGGACCCAGACCCGAACACGGACGTTTCAAAAAACGTTCGGATTCGGGTTCTGGGTTCTGGTAGTTGATCACGCATGTTGAATAGCTGCAGGGCAGCCAATCAACAAGCGTTTCACTGGTTTGCCCTTAGAAGCCAACACAGCCATGCCTACTAATGGCATGGCTGTGATTGGCCAGTGCATCATGTGACCCAGCCTCTATATGAGGCTGGAGTCACAGTGCTGCATGTCATATGCTCTTGGGTTAGTGTAGGGAGAGGATGCTGCCGGTGTTTTTGTGAGGGACAGATTGCAGACATTTTAACATCTGATCCTGCATCCTGAGATTACTACTACTGTTGCTCTGAGGGACAGATTGCAGAAATTTGAGATTTCACATACTGCTGCTTTGAGTGACAGATTGCAGATCAAACTCT
>BLSH010116711.1:1840807-1872246 GCA_018402905.1 Glandirana rugosa
CTTCCATTCTGTAATGTTTACCTTTACAGACCATGTATCCTCTCGACCTTAAATCTTTTTTTTTCACTAGTTTCTACTCGAATGGGAAATTTCGTTTCGACAACTTTTAAATCTGTTAAGAGAAAATACGTCACTACATAGATTATTTTTTTTTTTAGTTTCATATTCACATATTCCGGGGAAAGTGTACTAGCCGGACGAGTCTAGGTGGACAAGTAAAAAGTCCGCCTAGGCTAGCCCGGTGGCTAAGTGAAGATACCCGTCCGCCTACCGTCACCTCTACACAGGCGACTGTGGATAGACGGATCGGATGGCAGATAGGTGTCAGCGGACACATCTCCACTGCCATCCGCCTGCCCATAGAAGTGAATCGGTGGCCCGATCGGATCCGCCTGAAAAATGAACAGGTGGATCTGAGCAGGCCGATCATGTGAAAGGGGCCTTATACACTTATACTTTGATTTTTTTTTTTATTAGATACATCACTGCATAAAAGAGAATTGTCTAAATTTTCAACAGCTTTGCTTTAAAGGGTAAGCTCATCTTTGATCACTTTTTTTTTCTAAATTCCAGCTCTCCTATGTACCAGACATTTCCATTTGTAATGTCTTACCTTCTGAAGAGACTATAGATCATGACACAAGAAGGAGTTGACCAGCTGACCTCATTAGCACACAGCCTGCATCATTCACCCTCCTACCTACCACCCACTCCCAGCTGCACGTTTTTTTAAATGAAAAGCAATCAATCAGTGGTCACCCTTCTCACTAAATCCACAATATACAATCAGATTGCATAGTGTATGACCATCTTTATACAAGCATATAGGAGGGAGTAGACATAAACACTCAGCTGTCAAGCCCCGTTCACATCCCTGCATAGTGGGAACTTGCATTCCCACATGTTTTTTTTTTTTTTTTAGCGAGGTGGGGAGGCGTTTGAGCATTTTCACTCATTAAAAAAATAGGGCAGCCCATCTACCTGAATGGGCCACCCTACATGCAGCAATCGCCCCAAAGAACCTTCAGAACTTTTTTTTAGAGTGGAGCTTGGTGCGTTGTTTGCTACGATTTTTGGTGCAGTGCATTTCTGAAATGCAAGGAAATGCACAGATGTGAATGGAGCCTCGCTGTTCTTGTGTTAACGCACCAATTGCACTTTCAGGCCCCATTCACATCTTGCATAGTAGGAGCGCACATTTTGTGGCTCGTTTTTCCTGTGACACGAATAGGGCAGCCCTTGATTGGCATTTTGTGGGTTGTGTGTTTTTTACTGTGCGTTTTGCAGCATTTGCCCCTTGTTTTTTCACTTGGCAAAATGTGTGTTTGCTTCTGTGTTTGGTGTTCTGTTACCAATTAATGGCACTGAAAGCACAACTAGTAATTTTAGGTGTATAAAAGTGGCCATACACTATACAATCTGATTGTATATTGTGTATTTGGTGAGAAGGGTGATCACTGATTGATTGCATATCATTTAAAAAATTTGCAGCTGGGAGTGGGTGGTAGGTAGGAAGCTGGATAATGCAGGCTGTGTGCAAATGAGGTCAGCTGGTCAACTCCTTCCTGTGTCATGATCTATTGTCTGTTCAGAAGGTAAGACATAACAAAAGGAAACATCTGGAAACATGGATGAGGACAAGTAAAGTAAGTGCCTGTAGATTTAATGGAAAGCGTTGATATTTTTGCAAACAAAAAAGTACATGAATGCTATACTGTTACATAGGGGAGCTGGAATTTAGAAAAAAGAAAAGTAATCAAAGGTGAACTTTAAAGTGGACCTTTTATTATTAAAAAATAGAAAACAGAATATTATCCCTGTGCTTACATGATGCTAATCTTGCTTTATAATAAAAAAATGCTAACATTTGCATTACTCACAGATGTTAAGTAGCAATGCTGCTAAAAGCAAAAATGTTATTCCCGCTCTCACCCTGATTTCTACTTTGCTGGTATGTTTGAGATTTTTTTTCAAGTATGTTAGGGTTGCACCGTTATCGATACTAGTATCGGTATCGGTGCCGATACTGAGCATCGTGCAAATCCTCCAATACCTGGGCAGTCAGGGACGACCGTTGCGGGCAGTTACAAGCACCGATCTCCCTGTATAGATTGCAATAAGGCAGCTGACAGCTGACAGCTCCTCCTCTCCCTCCCAGGGCTTTCAGTTGCCTTACTGAAATTTATACAGGGAGATTGGTGGTTGTAACTCCCCCCACTGCCGCACCAATCGTCCCTGATTGTCCCCTGTGTCCTCCTCTGGTCCCCCTCTTGTGTCCTACTCAGTGCACCTGATGTCCCCCTCCAAGTCCTCCTCCATTTATGTCATCCTCCACTCCCCTGTCTCCTCCATGTCCTCCTCTTCTCTGCCTCCGTGCTCCCCTCCCCTTACATGTCCTCCTCGGTCCCCCCTGCCCCAGATCTTTCAGGATGGAGAGCGGAGGAAGGAGCCTATGTCATTTACCAGCTACTTCCTTTTTTGAATGAACAGTCAGTGATCACTGACTGTCCATTCATAACTGAGCATTGTAAACTGTGTTTACGATACTTCAGTTTATGAATAAAGAGGACCCTTTGTCTTATGTCCATTCATCTTCAGTGCAGCTGAGGCTGCTGAGAAAGGGACTGGGGATTCTCCGTCCTCAGTCCCTTTCCCTGTTTCAAAGGGTAGATGTCAGGGATCTGTTTAGAACCCTGTTATCTCACCAAAGCCCCCCACAACAGGGTTGATAAAAAAAGGAAAATTTGTAATAAGTAAATATTTAAAAGTGAAATTGTAAAAATAATTAAAATAAACACTGATAATGTACACCCCCCCCCCCATCAAAAAAGCAAGCATTGTAAAAAAAAACAACTGACACAGTCCACACCTCATCAGTGCCACCTATCAGTGCCCACCAGCGCTGAATGTTAGTGCCACTGTCACATGACATTAAAAAAAAGTATAGTTGTACTTGGTCTAAAAAATCAGTGCAACCCTAATATTTGTCTGTTTTTTATTTTTTTATTTTGTAAAGGGATTTAATATGCCTTGTAAGTTAAAACAAAAACTGTCGTTTTGGTTTGGTGTTTATTTGTACCTTATTTTCTGGTTCTGCTCAAACATCCTTATATGGACACATTTGAGTTGTGTGATATTTTTTTCACCGCAGTTTCTGCAGCATAAATATACTGTATCTGTGATGTGTTTTAAAAATAGGCACCGTTTCATAACAGTGCTTGTTTTAAGGTTATGTTTAAACATGGATGCAGTTCAATGAATTTTTAATGACCTTTTCCCATTAGGTAGCTGCAGACTGTTTTCACATTATATTTCCTCTTGTTTCACATGAGTGATTTTGTGGCATGACCAGATTGCATGTGTTGTTATTGTGTAATAATTGTTCATTTCACACAAACGATTGTTGCAGCAGAGATTACAGCTCCCAAGTTCAGGCCAGAAATATTGTGCTGGAGTTGTTATTGCAGACAGCAGTTCCTGGTAGACCTATAAAGTTCTGTAAGGGCTCCGATGCTCCATTGTGTTCTGTCTATATTAAGTTTTGTCTAGTCTTTAAACTAACTACTGGAGCTAAGCATGAAAACAACTTTTTATGCCTTAAAGAGAAGCTACCCTTTCAAAAATCAGAATATAAGATTAAAAGCTGTGTTCCATTACATGTAACTGACGAACGTTGTACCGTCAGCATAATAGATGTGCTGAGATAGCAGAATAAAGTTCAGGACAAATTTCACTGTAGAGAAGCATTGAAGCTTAATGATATGGTGATTGAGATTTGACCAACTCTAATGGTGGTAATAGTCTGACTGAACAATGCTTGACATAGTTGAATAGTGCAGGAGGAGTTCAGGGACTAGTCCCTGTTATTGGTTGTAGGCTCCCTGGAACTGATTATTACTCCATTACTGTCTTACAGTGCCTTGTTCAGCACTTGAGTAGGGTCGCCATTTTGTTAAAGTGGCAAGGTTTTGCTTCCTCATGTCAAAACTACTTCTGGATGGCTGGTAAAGTGATGATCAATAAGCAGCAGGCAAAGCAGAAACAGGAAGATCTTTACATTGCAGATCATCAGGTACACTTCTCTCCAGAAAATCCTCAAGTAACAATGAACAGCACAGCAGTGACACCAAGTCTCACGCCAAATCTTGTGGGACTAAATCTTGCCATAGAGGTTTCTTTTTTTTTTATTCAGCCAGCAGGCTGAAAAAACACAGATTCCTCCATCCACACAATTGAGGTGGATGAAAGGAAACACCCCCAAGGGACATTGTATTCTAACAGTGGGATCCGTATCTGTCCAATTACACGAATCAATGGCTGCAGCCAATCAGTGAGATCAGCCAATCAGTGCGATCAACTTCTATTGAGCAGGGGTGGCCACACACTGATTGAAATTTGGCCAGTCCTTGCTGACTCGGCTGAATTTTAATTAATGTATGGCCAGCTTATAGTGATTGTACAGGAAAATGTTATATTTAATGTGTAATGGTTTTGCACAGAGCATTCCCAATCCTCCTCTTCTTGGTTCCCTCACTGGCGCTCAGGGCCCCTCTTCCTTGTCAAGTGCCCCCATAGCAAGCCACTCACTGTGGGGGCACTTGTCCTGAGCTGGCTCTCTGCACCCATAAGACACAGAGAGCATGACTCAGCCCCCCCCCCCCCTTTGCTCCTGCCTTGCTGGCTGTAATTGCCAGCAGCGGGAACCAAAGGCTCCTGCTGCTGCATCTCAGCCAATCAGGAGGGAGAGACCCGGGAGAGGCTCGGGTCTTGTGCACATCGCTGAATCAAGATCGGGCTTAGGTAAGTATTGGGGGGAGCTGCACACTGAAGGTTTTTTACCTTCATGCATAGAATTCAGCTTTACAATCACTTTAATACTCACAGGCAGCAGTACAGATTTCACAGTGCAGGTTTACAGTTATGAGGCTACAGAACAGGAGTACCTTGGCATAATCACATGTCAGGATCTACACTGCTATATTGCTATATTTCAAGAGGAATTCAAGATAAAAGTTACATTTTTCAGGGTACTACTTAGGAACAATTATTTCTTTTATGTTATGTTTGTGTGTATGACTGGTAATGTTTACTTGGCCCATCAAGCCATAAAGAAAGATTTGTCAGGCTACTCTAAAGACCCTAAGTAAAAATGAGTGTCTCACAATCCACAGCTTTCTTTTCTTTTGGCCTTCAAACAGGTCAGCAGGACAAGCCAGCGGGGTCAACTTATTGATGGCCTTTTTGCTGCACATATGTACCGTTAATTTTCTGCTCAACTGCTATAGGGAATGGGGGACATGTGACTTACTGCACAACCTCACCTCAGGGCTGACCCTACTATGGGTCCCGCTGGGTCCATTGGACCCAGGCAGCACTTTGAGAGGGGCAGCAAATTGACGGCCAATATTTTTCCCCAGCAGTTTTGTGTGCCATCCAGGGGCGGACTGGGCAGGGTGGCCACTCTGCTGCCCTGTGAAAAGGCCACCCTGCTGCTCTCAACACGCATATTCATAGTTGCCAGGCATGAGGGTGCTCACACATAGCTGTTAAACACCCGAGCACCCACAGGAGACAGAGATCAATGAAAGATCCTTTCCCCACCTTCTCAGCCAGCAGTCAATGTTCAGGCGCAGCTTGCGAGGTTTGAATTTCTGTTGGGTGGAACTGAAGGAGGGGGTGTGGCCAGCCTCACGTCCGACCTGCCTTCTTCTGCCCTGGTGCATGCGTGAGGCTAGGCATTGAAGACTGTAAGATCACTGGGAGAGAGCAACAGAGAGGTTAGTTTAGGTAAGATAGTTCTGAGTGACAGGACACACAGAGTGTCCGTCATTTTTTCTAGTTGTGGCTGCTATTCTGCTAGATGGCCAAATGTTGCATAACCTGTCATGCTCAAAAATCATTATACAGCCCTAACCTTCCAGTATGCTACCCTAGCCTGCCCCTATACTACCCTAGTTTGCCCCTATACTACCATATCCTGCCCATATACTACCCTAGCCCATCCCTATACTGCCCTAGCCTGCTCATATACTACCCTAGAATGTCTATATACTACCCTAGCCTGCCCCTATACTATCCTAGCCTGTCCATTTACTACCCTTACCCTAGCCTGTCTATATACTACCCTATCCTGCCCCTATACTACCCTAGCATGCCCCTATACTACCCTAGCACACCCCTTAAAATTGAACATAATGGTATGTCATATGATTTTGCATATAGATGGGTGCTGTTGCATGTAAATCTGACTTCCTGATAAATTTAATTTTAGTTTTAATTCCCATGATATAAAATAAGGGATGTGGGGGCCTTTTTGTGTGTGTGTGTGGGGGGGGGGCAGCATTTCACTCTTGGACCCAGGCAGCACAATGTCTTGGGCCAGCCCTGCCTCACCTCCTTATATAATGGAGATGAGGATTATTCAAATCAGGATGGCAGTCTAGGGTAACAACGCTGCTCCTCCATAGATACAGTACAGTGATAAAGCGTTGTCACCCTAGGAAAGGAAGTGTGTTACTGGCAGGAAAAAGCTTTACAAAATAAAACTAATGCAGACACCGCATCTAAGGACTGATAAACTGCAATAGGTTACATTTTTGTAGATAAGCTTTATGTGCACAATCCGCCAGTGAACCTTACATACCCTGAAATTGAATAAGCTGCAGGCTTTAGAGCAGCGTCAGACTCCTTTATTAGTAAAGTTGCTGGAAAACCTTTAATCAAACTTCTTAGACTGTGTAGGTTTTCTGCGGGAAATAGGCTTACGCAAATTTAATTCAGCATCATATTTTTTTCATTTAGAAACATTTGGCTACAGTACAAGAGATTCTCATTGGTATATAAATAAACATTATATTTCTCTTCTCATTTATGCCGGAGTGGTTTTGTTTTCCAACAGATTCTACAATGACCTTTACAGGAAATATATTTATCTCCTCTGTAAACAGCTGGCAACATTAAAGGTTTTAGCTTGAAAGCATTTTAGTTTTGTTCACAGATTTTAAATTGTGCATTTTAACACTAGTTTACTGCAGGCTCACATGGTGTCAGTAAATCTCTACTCATGTGACCATGCAGAGCGTCCAGCATGGGAACTAGCATTGGAGAGGTAAAGGTGCCCTGCGAGAGAACACTATTTGAAATGTATTGGTCATCTATAAATAGGTAAAAATATACTACATATGCGAAATAGATTGCTATAAAAGTGGGCCTGTTGCTGTATAATACTGCAGAGAATCAGGGTTCCCATTTATCCAGGTCATAGTGTAGCTAGTAGTTGCTAGTCTCATTCAACTAAACTTGTTCTGCAATGTTGAAGATGTTTCTTAGCTTCTCCAAGCCATTTCTTCAGCTCTAATGAGTGTCAGAAAGGTATCCTAGCATTTATATTCACACAGGTAGCACAGACACCTTAATCCAATCACCATGGAATGTGTCCAAGATGAAGATGGGACCTATTGAGTTGTGGAACCACCCCGTTTTAGTTACTTAAAGCAAATTTCCACTTTTGAGAAAACCTCATTATGTGTTTGTTATGTGTTCCAGCATGCCTAGACATTTTTTTTTAAATATTTCTTACCTTTTAGGTGTTTTTCAGTAGGAGGTGTCATGGCTGACTCCACGTTTCTTTTTAAAAATGTTAGAGTAAGGCTGGCCATACACAGAGTGAATTTCTGAATATTTGCTTGATACCCCCATCAACACAGACAATGTTGATGTGGGAATCCCTCCTGCTGGGCCATTGTCTTCTCCCAGCAGGGGGTGGGGGAGGGCAAGGGAAGCCTTCCCTGCCAGGAGAAGACAGTGATTATTGCTAGCGGCAAATTGATAGCAGCCGCTAGCTATTATCGCAGGTAAAACCCAGCATGTTGGTTGTACCCAAGTTGATCAATCAATCAACTTTGTACATTCAGCCTGCCCATACACTGCTGAACTGGCTGAGATTCGAACCATGTATGGCCTGCCTTAACCTTTATGTCATTTTGTTGAAATGGTTATACCAGGGTGATGCCTGCAGCCAGAGGCATCACCCCAATACCATTTTTTAGAGTGAATGGTTGGCTTTCATGTGATAACCACCTATGTGGCTAAATAGCCGCTCAGCCGTTATCACAAGCAGTGAGAGGGGAGCTACCCCCCTCCTGCTGCCTTCCACTGCTCTGCCCGGGTCTCCCGACCCACTGGGAGCGACCAGCTGGCACATCCGCCGGCTGGCCTGTGTCCCGAACTAAGCCGGAGTTAGCTTCGATCGAGTCTCTGATGTAGTAACCTTCACTTCCGGTTTATTCAACATCGAATGGCGCAGATTTTTAAAAAAATCCAAGGTATTCAAAAATGCTGATTTTGGCGTTTTAAATATTTTGAAGTGCAGAGGAGGGGTTTGGGGTCTTTTAGGCCCCAGATCCCTCCATAAAGTGTACTTGTCACTGCCTATTACTGTCACAAGGGATGTTTACATTGTGACAGCAATAAAAGTGATCAGAATTTTTTTTTTTTAAGGAACAGTGTAAAAATAATAGAAAATAAAAAACATTTAAAGCGTCCCCGTGTGCTCACGCACCAAAGAAAAAAGCATACATATGTTACGCCCGCAAATGTAAACAGTGTTCGAATCTCGCATGTGAGGCATTGCTGTGATCATTAGAGTGAGAGCAATAATTTTAGCAAAATACCCTCTCTGTAACTCTAAACTGGTATCCATTAAAACATTTTAAAGCGTCACCTATGGAGATTTTTATGTACCGTAGTTTGTAGCCATTCCACGAGTGTGCGCAATGTTAAAGCGTAACATGTTAGGAATCTATTTACTTGGGGTAACATCATCTTTCACAATATATAAAAAAGTGGGCAAACTTTACTGTTTAGCTTTTTTTAAATTCAGTGAACTGTATTTTTTTTAAAAAAAATTGCGTTTGAAAGACCGCCATTTTATTCTCCAGGGTCTTTGCTAAAAAATTATATATAATGTTTGGCGGTTCTAAGTAATTTTCTAGCAAAAAATACTGAAATTTTAGAAATAGGTTTGGTCTTGAAGTGGTTAAGCCCCTACACACGGGCAGAATGTCGGAAGACATTTGCTGTTTCAAAATAAAATGGCGGCCTTCTGCCTGTGTGCATGTCGGTCCGTCTGACAGAAGCCGGCCCGTCAGATGTGCATGCTGAAAAACCAGCAGCCGACCGACTCCCGATTAGCACTCTCAGCCAATGGCAGAGAGCGCTGATTGAAGTGTTCTGGTGAGGGGGCCGTCCCCCTATCAGAACACAACAGCTCAACCGGGGAGTTGGCTGGACTAACCTTGCATGGTTAGTACAGCGGCTCCAACAGGAGCTGGAAGTTTTTAACAAAAACTTTAGTGTGTACCTGGCTTTAGCCTCTCCCAAGTCTTTCCTCAGGACAGACAGTGTTTAAATCAAATATGGAATAAGAAACGAGTCAGCACTAGAGAAGGTCTACAATTAGACCTAATTACAATTAATTATAGGTTTGTTTGCACCATTTTAATATTCATCATTTTTTCATGTATTCCTGGGTGTATCCATTATAGATGATATGGCACAGACTTCCTGTGCCCTGAAACCTGTATTGTATAGGAATGTTAAAAGCTCATTAAAGTTGGTAAAACTTTAAAGCTTGATTTCTGGCAATTGTTAAAACTTTCATTGTGTTAGCGTACCTGTCACTGCCTATTACTGCCACAAGGACAGCAATAAAAGTGATCAGAACATTTTTTTTCTAAAGGGACAGTGTAAATATAAAAAAAAAAATGTAATAAATAGGGGGAAAAAAATTAAAGCGCCCCCTCCCTCCATGCTCTCGCTCAGAAGTGAATGCATATGTAGGTCACACCCGCAAATGTAAACAGTGTTCAAACCACACATGTGAGGTATCGCCATGATCCTTAGAGTGAGAGCAATAATTCTAGCCTATGGAGATTTTTAAGTACTGCAGTTTGTCGCCATTCCACGAGTGTGTGCAATTTTAAAGCATTTTTTTTTAATTCATGAAAGTGTAATTCTTAAAAAAAAAAAAAAAAATGCATTTGAAAGACCACTGAGCAAACACAGTCTGGCATAAAATATTGCAACGATCGCCATTTTATTCTCTAGGGTTTCAGATAAAAAAATATATATAATGTTTGGGGGTTCTAAGGAATTTTCTAGTAAAAAATATGGATTTTAACTTGTAAGCAACAAATGTCAAAAAAAGGCTTAGGCATGAAAGGGTTAATCATCAGATTCCCCCTTTTAACCGCTTGTTGGATTACTTTTACAGACATGTGAAAAGGTATTTTATGAAGAGAACTGTCTGAAGGCTCTGGATAATTATATACTACAGCCATTATGAAGTTTGTCACTCGGCTAAAGAACTTTTTTTTTCTGGAGACTCAGATACTCTCTTTAGTTTAGTATCATAAATGTCATGGCTTCGGGAGATACCATAGATCACTTTTTATCTCTGGTAATTAGTTGTTGTTCATGGTGGCAATAATTGCCTAAACCCATTAACACAACAACATTCTTCTACAGTCTAATCCCATACAAATCATTTCTACAAGGCTTGTAATGTGTTTAAATAATTTTACAAATACTTAAGTCAGCAACTGAAATTGTGGCTGCCAAAAGCTAGCTATGAAAGCTTTCTCTTATGCTGCAAGAAGACAAAATACAAAGCTGTAATTACATGTGGTAACTAGACATGTGCATGACAAAAAAAATTGTTTTGTTTCGATTCGTTAATCTAGTTATTTTGTTTAGTTAAATTGAGCTGATTCATTCAATTCGTATTCAGAATTCATATTCAAAATGTTTTGAATTTTCTTCGAATTTACAGATTTTTTTTTTTAGAAACGTTCAAATCGATAAATTTTCGAATCAATCGAAATGAAAATCCTATATTTTTTCAATTTATTACAATCCAACATGTACAAAAAGCTAAAAACAGACTCCAAGAAACAATGGAGCATATATGTACCCCCAATTAAGAGGGGACACATACAATAATGTCTGCAAGATTATATATGCTGCACAATGCAAAAAAGGTGATACATAATACCAAAACTCAGAGCATATGAGCAAAGCTGGAATAGTCGACGCGTTTCGCAATGAGCTTCCTCTGGACTATGCTCTTGCAGGCTTTGTGGTGGCCAGGGTTCCTAAAACAATAGGGGTTCTTTTGTGAATCAGGGGGCGGACACAGGGGATATATATCTGGTCTGACACAGGGCAAATGTGTAGATATCTGTATCCTTACTGTCGCCGGGGTATTCGTTCCACCTAAATCTATAACTCCATTCATATGGTTGGTAATCAAGGCACCCTCCCGTTTGTGACCCGTCAACTGTGAGTCCCAATTGGGGTGTGAATCAGTTGTGCAGTTCAAATCTAAAGTCTTTAGTCAGGGCGTATGCCTCCGTCCCAGGACAATGACACCTCCGAAGGGTGGATAGAGTCTGATGACCGTCCAACCTTGTCTGCCTGTGTCTGCACCCGAATGCCCAATTGGGACTCATAGTTGACGGGTCACAAACGGGAGGGTGCCTTGATTACTAACCATATGAATGGAGTTATAGATTTGGGTGGCTAACGAATACCCCGGCGACAGTAAGGATACAGATATCTACACATTTGCCCTGTGTCAGACCAGATATATATCCCCTGTGTCCGCCCCCCTGATTCACAAAAGAACCCCTATTGTTTTAGGAACCCTGGCCACCACAAAGCCTGCAAGAGAATAGTCCAGAGGAAGCTCATTGCGAAACGCGTCGACTATTCCAGCTTTGCTCATATGCTCTGAGTTTTGGTATTATGTATCACCTTTTTTGGCATTGTGCAGCATATATAATCTTGCAGACAATATTGTATGGGTCCCCTCTTAATTGGGGGTACATATATGCTCCATTGTTTCTTGGAGCCTGTTTTTACCTTTTTGTACATCTTGGATTGTAATAAACACAATCAATTTTATGTTTTATAAATCCCATTGGTCTTGTGTGTGCCCGTAAAGTCCATCTTGATTTATATGGGGTCATCCCATAGTATTGGCTTACACAAAGTCCTTAATTTCAGAAGTATGTTTACAATTCAAATTCAAATGGAATGCGATGTAAAATTTGATTCTAATTTCAATTTGAATTTCGGAAATTCGGACGAATTTCATTTTGTTATTCGGAACATTCAGTAAACTTTGTTCATGCTGTAATTTGGATATTTGGATATACACCCGAATCTCAGAATAATGAAAAATTTGTCCAAATATTAATTTGGAATGAAACGAACCGCATATGTCTAGTGGTAACATACAGCCCAAAAAGCAATCATTATGGGGCCCCTCTTGATACTCCACCCTGTACATTTAAGGTAAGTTGTAAGTAACATATTAAATTGTTTTAGAAATCTGGATAAGCCCAGTACTTAACTTTGCTTATGAGCCCCTTAAAGTGTAACTAAAGACAAAACTTTTTTTTTTTTTTCATTTTGGCTAGAGTAAGGCAGGGTTATGATCCCTGTCAGTATGTTTCACATCTGTGTTCCATAGGGGAGATTTCCCTTCACTTCCTGTCCCAAAGTCAAAATAAGAAGTGAGAAGAAATCCCTGCAAAGTGAGGAAATGCCGGCGTGTCACCAGAACTAGTGTCCCCATTGGAAGATTTCCCCACTGTTACTGTTCTGGTGTCAATCCAAAATTTGGGATTTTCAGTTTTGATGATAATGGTAAACAGGACAAATAGAGAAGGTGAATCTCCCTAACAGAGGCACAGACAGCAATTAAAATGGAAAGATGTAATCCCTCTCTACTCTATCCAAAACTAAAAAAACAAAAGCAAAAAAAGCTTTGCCTTTAGTTAAATTTTAACAGTTGCATGGTCAGCTTTTGGTTACTTCATTGATTCAGTGGACCCCATAGATTGAAATGGTAACTGGGAATTGTAGTGTTGAGTGTTGGCTCTATTTTCACTGTCCATCATGCTTCTTGTCACTTATTTAGAGAGGTTAGATCACTAAATAATGACACTTTAGTCCACCAGTAAAATCTACAGTATTTTCTCTCTGGCAGATGTGGTTGAAGGTGTTTCTGAGCACTGCAGGAAAAGCATGTGAGTATGCCCCTAAGTCTAAAACTACAGTTACAAGCTTACCTTTGGCAGTTGATTTTCACAGCACTTCCTTAAAGCAGAATTTCACCTAAAAGGGCAAGTTCTGCTTTAAGACCTCCTCTCTCCCTCCTCTGCCACATTTGGCATGTCATTTTTTTTTTTTTAGGGGGGAGCGGGTACCTGGTTTTGATAGGTACCTGCTCCCACTTCTGCTCGGATTGCCTAGGTGGAGGTTATCCTCACTCCCTCCCTCCCTGCAGTCTTCTGGGGCATGTCACAAGTCCCAGAAGACTATGGGACCATTCACAATGCGCAGTGCGGCTCATGCATGTGCTGTGGCCAGCTGGCTGTGAAGCTGGAAGTGGCACATCTGGCTGCCCACAGTTAAGATGTCGACACCAGGATCCTGAAGGCTAATGAAGAACTAGCCTGAGTGAGGATGGCGCTTGATCCCTGGACAGGTAAGTGTCCTGTCATTAAAAGTCAGCAGCTACAGTATTTGAAGTAGAGTAGAGTGACGAGCCTATTTAAGTTAAATCATTTGTGTATTCACATTTATGGTATTATGAATATAGTATTGGTGGAGGAGCCCTAAGAGGTATAGTATAGTATATTATAGTAGCTATAATATAGTAAGCTCAACCCCCAATATCACATATACCTTTTAACATGGTAATGTGATTTCAAAAGTAATTTCTAATATTTCCAAATATGCAGCTATCTTTAAAATGATACCTGATGATCCTGCAATGAAGGCTCTTGTTCAGATGCTTCATGTTATAGGTTGTCAGTTCCTGTGCCTGCCTCCCATTTGTACCCATTTGCTGTCATCCTGTCTCATGGGTTTCCGATGGAGACTACGTGCAGTCCTTTCAACACACATTGTGAAGGCATGGTCCACTGTTGTTACCATCATAAAACCCACCCTGACAAATGCCATCACTGGAGTACATGTATGTAGACAGAAAGGGGCTACAAAGAGGTGGCAGAAGATCAGTAGCACTTAGATGCAACAAAGGATGAAAAATGTGAAAGCAATTTTTATGATGCAAGTTCATTTGCAGACTAAATGTGATTCAGCGTGGGCTTGCATCCACTTTACAATAAAGGCTTATATTTTAGTATAAGCTAAACCTCTTTACATATTTAGTTATTAAAGTATGATAGTTACTTATCTCAGAATATAAAATGACTACCTTTTCAGAATGACAGTGAAGTCATGTGGCTACAAGTAGTAACCATTACTAAATTATTACATTTACATGCACGCTAGTGTAAAACTGTAAACATATTAATATAACAAGGTTGCAATTAAATTTTTTTAAGAAAAAAACATTTGAGGAAGAAAACCCACCTGCAATGTTTTTCCTTTCTCACTCTGTCAATGTGTGCCTGCCAGCTGAAATGAGGACAGTATAATCATGTCTCTGGCAATTACAGAGACAGTTGTAGAAGTTGGAGGGACATGTAAAAAGGAATGTGTGATTATGATGTTTATCTTCACAGAGAATGACAAATCAGCAGAGCTGTGTCTAATGATATTTTATGTAATTTTGTCCTGTTTTTTTTAACAATTTCCAATGGAGGTTTGGAATCACATAAGAAAGGTGGCACTAAAAATATGATAGCAAAGACAGTTATGAATTAACACCTGCAAATGCATATTTACTGATTGTGTCTCCATTCTGCTGTCCAGTAAAAAGCTAAAGCAAGACTTCAGGTAGGGGGACCTACACCCACCATATAATACATATGATTGTTCGAGCTTGGTTTTCATCTGAACCCTCTTTGATTCTCAATGTATCTTATAGAAGGTGCAGGATATGGAAATGTTGTATTATCTGCCCTCTAGTGGATTCTCTGTCACAATGTGTCAGGCATACCGACTGCAGGCATCAAATAGGAGGGATGGCCAGATCTGCATAGGTACATTTAGAAAACTGAGTGCAGACTATATATGCTTTAAGTAAGATTTATTTACAGTGGAACTAAATTCATCCACACACTAGCAAACAGAAAATACAGAAAACACGAAGGTATACATAAACCATAAACCAAGTGGCAAATACCTAACTAACAACCTAACTGTAATACAATATATGTAATATATACAAAAGGAGAAATACAGATCAACCAGATAAAACAGGAGGTGTAAGAAAAAGTCAGGAAGGGGGAACCAAGACTGGATCAGAAACAAGAGGGAGCAGGTAGAAGGTACAGGGAATAGATAAAAGGCAATAGCAGGGTCAGGCAGGAATCAGGCTCAAGATCAATAGCAAGCAGTATCTGGCTTGCAGGAAAAAACACTTAAACACTAGGTAGTAGTAAAGGAGGAACTAAATGCCCACCCAGCAGCCAGCATCAGGTGGAGACTGATTACTGGGATCTGCTGGTTGCTAGGAGACACCCACTGGTGGACACTGGAACTACAACCTGTGAACCAAAGGGCCACCAGCAGGTGATCCAGGTCCTGATGTCCCCCCTCCTTCCCAAGGAGCACCCTCTGGATGCTCCACCATGCCCCACCACCGGGGTCTGGAAGCTGACTGGGGATTCCAAAAGCACACTGAAGCCTTAACATTAAAGTCCCTGATCCATAGAGGTACCCTATTGCCAGAGTGTCTCATCACAACTGCACATTCCACATCTGGGTTGCTAGAAACTACTCCACATTTTAACAGTCATGCAGGTCTACCCAAGGCATAGGATACCCAACCTAGAACCCAATCTTCTGCTCTGGGAACCACAGTGCCAACAGCAGGTGATCCAGGTCTTAATACAATATGTGGAAAATTCGCTTGGCGAAAACAGTCTTATATTTGTATTATACTTTTTATTGGAAAAAAAACAACATTTTAAAAAACACTCAAAATCAGCTTTGTATTATAGTAAATAAAGCAAATATGATTCCAATGTTGTCTGTGTGTTGATATGCACCTAATAGAGAGTTTTGGGTTATGACCACACAAATGATTCTTAGTTGTGTGGCTATATGAGAGTGGTCAGTTTGTTTATGTCACATTATGTTTGACATGGGCTGCTACATAAGAAATATTCAGTAACACAATTTAGCAATCGATCACCCTTGATTGCTGCAACTTAAAGTCCGACTCTGGGTTGGGCACCCTCCCCATTGGAGCTCACCTCCTTCTGGTTCACCAACCTCAATGTATTTTTTTTAAAAAATTGGTGCAGGATGGTGGAGGACATGCACACACACTGGAGTGTGGAGAGGGTGAGACCTGCTTGGCAAGCTTTTTTTAGTAGAGTGGAGGCAATTTTTCTTTAAATTAGCTAGATGCAATCTTTAATTATATAGTAAAAACCATTGGCAATTCAGTTATTTTTTTCTCTTTCATAAATGTCAACAGAAGGAGAAGACTAAAAAATATTTAATTTAAGAGATTCTTGAGCTATGTTCCCATACAAACTCTATGATATTTGATGCAATTACTCTTATTTTTGTAAACCCCTCTACCAATCTTAAATTCACTTTTCCCAGCTCTGCTGAGGAGTCTGCACAGCCTATTATCAGAATCTTCACCATCAGGCTGGTGTGCTGTAATCTGCATCCAGAACAACATATTACAGTGCACACAAAATGACATTGAACTCCTGCAAGGCTATTTAAAAGCACCAAAACATATAAAGCAAAATGTGAAAATATGGGGATTTGGTCACACTAAATGGTCATAAAGTGCTTAAGCCCACTACTGAGTCAAAGTACCCCATTTTCAGTGAGTCCTACACTAACCATAGAATGAAAGATCCTCTCTCATAACCATGGGAGAAATACACTCCTCTTTATGCGACAATTAAAGGACTCCTCCTTTAACTCAGGTGGACACTGATTAGAGGTAATGATGGGGGGTGGGGTGCTCCAGCCCAAGGGATCTGATCAGGACCCATATAACAGACAAATAAATACTTGGGGGGCACACCAAGTATTAGGTGGTAATCTGCATTTAGTCACATAGGATTTTTGTACTCCATCTGAAAACGAAAAGAGGAACAAACCCAAAAGGAAAAAGTAGTTGTGTATGAATATTTAGTTCATTATAGCTAACTAAGGTTAACTAAGATTTCAAAAAGGGTTACAAAGGAAAGACTCATACCTGGTATTTTCTGCAGTCATTGTCAAAGTACTCAATGGTGTATATACACTATATTGCCAACAGTATTGGGACACCTGCCTTTACACACACACTTAATGGCATCCCAGTCTTAGTCCGCAGGGTTCAATATTGAGTTGGCCCACCCTTTGCAGCTATAACAGCTTCATCTCTTCTGGGAAGGCTGTCCACAAGGTTTAGGAGTGTGTCTATGGGGATGTTTGACCATTTGAGATGAGAAGGCTTGGCTCGCAGTCTGAGCTCTAATTCATCCCAAAGGTGTTCTATCGGGTTGAGGCCAGGATTCTGTGAAAGTCCAGTCTAGTTCCTCAACCCCAAACTAGTTCCTCAAGTTTGGGGTGGAGGAATTTTATTGGCCTGCACAGTCCTGACCTCAACCCAATAGAACACCTTTGGGATGACTTAGAGTGGAGACTGCAAGCCATGCCTTCTCGTCCACATTAGTGCCTGACCTCACAAATGGGCTTCTGGAAGAATGGTCGAAAATTCCTATAGACATACTCCTAAACCTTATGGACAGCCTTCCCAGAAGAGTTGAAGCTGTTATAGCTGCAAAGGGTGGGCCAACGCAATACTGAACCCCATAGACTAAGACTGGGATGCCATTAACGTTCATGTGTGTGTAAAAACAGGTGTCGTAATACTTTTGGTAATATAGTGTATATTATCCTTGTTAATCAAGTGTTTACTGAAGAACTATAATTGTAGCTTGTCTGTGTCTTATCATTAATTCCTAATCCTTAATAGTAAGCATTAGTTGAGATTTTATCAATTAGTGCTGGCTAGCCTTAATATAAGGCAATCTTTAAAAAGATTTAAAAGGAAAAAGAGTAGAAGATAAAATAGGAAGAGGGGAAAGGGGGGTGAAAGGGGAAGTCCTCGTTGGTTTATAATTGAGTTTCTTTCCATCTTAGACTCTGACCTTCTTCACGAGAACCACAGATAATGATATTATCTGATCTTTGAACGCAAACAACATTTAAAGTGCCTCATGCATTCAAGCTCAAAAAAATGGATAGAGGTTGTGTCTGTAGCATACAATCAGTTTTAGTCTGTCTTATCCACTGAGTGCGTTATCACATGCAGAAAAATGTTCCTAAAGAGAAGTGATTCTAAATTAACAGCCAATCAAATTTTATATTTCTCCTAGAAAATAATTGGGCATACATAGATAAGATGTATTGAAAATCACATTTTAAAATATTAAGTAGGTCCAGAAATATAAGCAGCTGAAGTTTTAGGCCTCATACACACGGGCGTATGAAAAAACGTTGGGGAAAAATTGGCGTTTTCTTCGGCGTTTTGCATTGCCGTTAATAAGCGTTAATGCGTGTTAGTGAGCGTCGGTGTCAATAGGCATTTTTTTTTAAAAAAACATCCCTATGCTATTTTTTAACCTGAAAACGTCGGCGTCAAAAACACCGGTTAACGCCGGTACGGCGTTAGTGAGCGTTTTGCGGCATCAGCGGCAAAACGTTACAGCCTTGAAATGCGCTGGCCGTGGGTTCTTCTTTCAGCTCACTAACGCCAACGCCATCTACAGCTCAAAAACATCAGCGTTTTTAAGGGGCCATTGAATAACATGAAGAGCTGTAAAAAACGCTAAAAAAGCGTGGCTGTAAAAAACGCCCGTGTGTGAGGCCTAAAGCCCAAATCCAAGAATTACAAAAGACACTGCCCTTGCAGGGTACCTCCCCCCCCCTCTTCCGCACTGCAATGTTTAATTGCTTGTTAACTCTAGAAGAGAAGGAATAAAGTGTAAATACTTACCTTGCTAGGGCAGGGTCCTACATTGACTTCTGCTACAGCTTGTGAATGGTCCCTCGCTTTCCTCAAGGACATTGCAGGGCTATTGGCCTTGCATTTTACTTGACGATGTCATTGTGCTACCATGGCCAAGAGCAAGGGGTTTGGGGGAACCATTCACACAAAAGAAGGGGGCCTGCCAGAGTGAGGTGTAAGGTAAGTAGTACACCTGATTCCTCATCACCTAAAGCATTTAATTAGTGAATGTAATCAATTTATCAATGTTTAGTGTAAAAGTTGAGTATGACCCCACCTATCCTATGTGCCTCCATAGTGGTCAGTCAGGCCACTGATCATGTTAAAGGACCAATTGGGACTAGAAGAAAAAAGGAGGAGAGGAAAGGTGAGAAATGAGGAGAGGGGAAAAAGGGGAAGCAGGAAAAGAGATAAGATAAGAGAGGAGGGAAGGAGAGGTAGATAGGAGGACAGAAAAGGGATGAGTAGACAGAGGGGAGAAGGAAAGAAGAGAGGGAATTATAGAGGAGAAATAGATAAGAAATAGTTAAGAGAAAAGGGGGGGGGAAGAGGTGAGGAAGGGAAGAGGGAAAGGGTAGAAACGGGCAAGCATCAAAGAAACAGGAGTAAGAAGAAGCGGGATTAGGCAAGGAATGGAGGGAAGGGAACTAGGAGAAAGGTGGGGAATGGAGATAAATGGGCAAGGAGAGGAGGTGACAGCAGTCATACCAAAAACAATACTTGCATAAATAGGCATATAGAATATGCAATGTTATATAGAAGCATTTATACTATGGCTAAAAATCTTCAATTGACACCTTAAAATAACTAATATGCTTCACTGACTTTTTTTGTAAGTTGTCCTAATTTTTTACATGCGTGGTTACAAAATACTCATGGGCAACATCTACACTATTGCCATGACAACATATGTAAAAATCTGGAATTTGCGATTAAACTCTATGCATAGTTAAGCAGAGCTTGAGCTACTGAACTCCTTCAGGCTGGAAAATTATAAAATGAAATATGCAACATCTTTTTACTTTTTTATATTTTTTTAAAATCCTAACCATAATAAAAAATATATACAAAATTAGTATATATTCCCTTTTCAAAAGGTTGAAATGTCCATGTTAAAACACCTTTAATAGCGGTGTTTTATATGTATTTTTACCTTCAGCTGATTTTATCACTTTGGGTTACGGAGAAATATCGGACTTGCTTTCTAGCGGCATGAAATGCGCCTTTTCATGTTATTCTTCTTTGTTCTCATGAAATGTCAATATTCTGGACTGTGTATTGGAAATGTGCATCTACTGTTACTTGGTCTGTAACTTGGATTAAAATGGCATGAGCATTTCAAGCTGTTGAAAATTCGGAGAGCCTGCGTCACTCCACTCCGGGGATGCAGCCTGCCATCTCACATAGATTTCACCCACTACCTTTGGCAGCTGGGAGCTGCAAGTAAAAAGGATTAAAGTGTTTGCCTGTCACAAGCTGATCCCTGCCACCTGCTGATTGGATTGAAATAATCCTTTTACACATTACAAAATGCCATTATTACAGTATTACGGAAAAGGTGGCAATAATATCGAAGACATCACAGGGTTATTAATCTGAGAAGAAGAACAATTACAATACTATGTATTTCATAGATGAAGTAAAAGAAATTCCACCGTTAAATAGGAGGACTATTCCAGCTGTGATATTACTTTATCCATTAGGTCAGCAAATTGTCCACCTGTAAAGTCTCTAGAATATCCTGGGAATTTGTTTATTGAGACTTTTTTTTGCGTTCATGAATTCATTTGTAATTTTTGGAGGGTAGTGTCACAAAAAATCCGATGGGATGAAAAGATTTTTTCCCCCCAAAAATGCTATGTATCAGTCAGAATCAAGTAATTTCCCATTAAAGCAGAAAAGAGTTTACATATGGAAAGTTTGCAAAGGCTCCTTCTCATCTCCCTGCGCTTACTGTAAGTAGAAATGCAGACCTTAGATCAGAAACTTGTGCTATGGCAGCTAGCTGCGTGCAGTACTGTCCAAGCGTGATGCGGCTTCATAGATGTTAATATATTATGGACAATCCATAGGACCTCATGGAATTGACCCACACTTGCACAGTTCTGTGCCTCGCTGTCTTTCTGAAGACGATCTGGCTGTATTTTCTCTTACAGTGAGTGTTGAGGAATAAGGATAGCTTTTGCAATTTTTGAAGCATAAATGTGATTCCACTTTTTTTTTAGTGTTTATTCATTTAGTTTTGTTTAGTTTCTCAAATGCATTACATAATATGCAAATACAGTGGACCAGAAAAAAACAACAAAAAAAAAATATTTACATGCAAAAATGATCCACAGAAGGAGCAATAGAAACATATAGATACAGAGTATAGTACTGTTGGGCTACGCAGAACCCAAAAATCATCCTAACCTGCTTTAACAAGGTAAACCAAAAACAAGAAAGCACACCGACATGCATATACCACTCATACCAATGCCCCCCCCCCAAATAATAGACAGGAGAGCTAAAGAGCCCATATCAGTAGTACCAGAGAACCCACAAAAATAGGATTATCATACCCCAAATAACAATTGTTGAGACAGCGGGATATCTTTCCAAAAAGAGCCCGCTATGTCAAGCCAGGGCTGCCAGATTTTTGAGAACTTTTTGGGGCAGGCCCAACCCATATAGATCAACTTAAAGACAGGTAGATCTTAATTTACCATACGGTAAAATTGTTGTATTGAGGGTACAGCAGTGTTTTTCCACATCAGAAGGATTCATTTCCTAGCATAAAACAAAAGCATGCAATGTAAAGTTTGAGCTTGTGTCTGAGGTATAAAGTCATTCAAAATACCCAGCAATCCAACCTCTGGGGTGTGAGGTACAGGCAAGTGAAGAGTATTATAAAAAAAAAGAAAACAGGTCCTTCCAATATGTAGATATGGAAGGGCAAGTCCAAAACATATGTAAAAGATCTGCTCCTGCAAGACCACATTGAGGACAAGCAACTGCAGATTCAAATCTCATGCCGGCAAACTTAGCAGGAGTATAGTGAAGATGGTGTATAAACTTGAATTGTTTGAATCTGTCAGAGGAGCTAATGAGATTTTGAAAACAAACTTCCAAAGCCTCCTCTCAACCTTCCCCTGAACCACTGCCATCCATCTACTTTGAGCAAGGTGGAAGGGGTTACCCCGGCCGTCTGGAAGCGGGAGTATACAGTCATAACAAGTTTAGTAAGTATAGTAATATCAGGGTCTAGTAACAATATCTTTAGTGATGATTCCAGGAGCTCCAGGGTCAAACCTCCGAACTGTGCCTGAAGAGCATGGCGTAAAAATAAGTATTTAAGAAAGAATTTGTTGGCCACAACATGGTGGGTCTTCAGATCCTCAAATGAAACAAAATTGAATTTCAATGTAAAGCATGTTCACTTTGCAGAGGAATTTTTGTTACTTTAAAAGGGAGTTTTCACTTAGCTTACTTAATATGGTGGAAATTCGCTTTGCATAGAATACCCAAAGGAAAATGAAAAAAAAATTGCTTGCATATTATTGGATGATGGAAATCAGCATAGCTACCCCACATTCACTAAGCCAAGTGGAAATTCCCTTGCAAGGTGAACATGCTCTACTCCTTTGGTAAGTCAACCCTCTGACTCCACATTCCTACTAATGTTTTTTTGTGTTCTCTGAGACCCTCAAAACCTGAAGAGATCTACCATAAAAATACTGACTTTGCCTTGCAAAAAGACCACTTACCGCCTCACACTGACTGAGTTTATTTTTTAGTTCTTACACATATCTGCTTTTATTTCCTGTGTTGCCTGACATTTTTGTTAACTTAAGACCCATTCAGACCTATGCATTGCAAAAAAAAAACTTTTTAAAGTGGTTCTAAAGTTTAAAAGTTTTTTGCCCTAATGCATTCTATGATTGAGGTAAAAAAAACCTTCCACTACTTGTTCACTCCGCCCCACCCCCCAAAAAAACTCAAAACTCAGCACTCCCCTCTTTTCCTTGAGACACAGGCAGTAGTGGGAGCCATGGGCTCCTGCTACTGTTAGGCTCTGTTCACATTGATGTGATGGGGGAACCCTGTGAATCATTCTGCATTGCACCTGACTCACAGGCAGTTCACACTGCCCTATGCGAACCACTGGGAGTGTCAATACAAAGTTAATGACACCCCCAGATTGGTTCACATATCGCAGTGCGAACTGTCAATTTGGACAGGAATCGGATCGCATGGGTGTGAACACCCATGCGATCCGATTCTGGTGCAGACCAAAAAAGGGTCCTGCATGACTTTGGTCCGAATATGATGCAAATTCAGCCATACAATCTGTATTGCAGCAGCATTGCAGCAGCGTGAACCTGGCCTCAGTCAAATCTTCTGAGGAGGGAGCTGGGGGTGGGGGCATGGCCGAGTAGCACTGTGTATGTCTAAGGACACATACAGCCCTTTTCAGGAGTGTGCCCACATTGGGCAGGTAAGTATAACATCTTTTTTATTGTAATAAAAAATTGCTTAATGATAGCTTGTTTTTCTGCAAAGCACGTACTGCTATGGGTTTTATTGTGATATCAATTATTTTGAACGTCACCCCAATGTCCAGCTAATGAACCAGAGTTGTAGTGCTTTATCAGCCATAGTTTAGGTCCAATTTTAGATCCGTTGTGGTGAAATGTTAACCCATTCAAATGAATAGGCTGCCTTTATGTAAAGCACCTTAACCCCAAAAAAACTTTGGGCCTTTGAGCCAACAAAGCTTTCCCTGTTGTGCATGCTAAAAGTGGGTGAATACAGAAACAGGGTAGAAATAAAAGTGACAATGAACAAAATGCAGTAGCATACACAGATACTTATAAGATCTTATGATCTGTAGTCTTCCAACTCAAGTAGTAGTATTCCATAATGTTTCCTTGACTCCAATAAGAAGGTGTTTAACCTCCCTGGCGGTGTTCCAGAGTGTGGCTCGGGGTGGATTTTCAGTACCAAGAACGGTAACCCCAAGCCACACTCGGGATTGCATCGCTGGATCCAGGCAATGTTACTCACCTTGTCCCCTGGATCCAGCGATGTCCCCCGCCGTGTCTGCGGGCTGTGTCTGCCGCCAGATGACTCCTGTGTGCCGGGCTCCGTTCCCTGCGAGCGGCGCGTCGCACGGGGACGGAGACCGGCGGGAAATTCAAAAAGTGAAACACACAGTACACATACAGTACACTGTAATCTTATAGATTACATTGCTGTATGAAATAATTTCACATCCCCTTTGTCCCTTGTGGTTTGCCCAGAGCCCTGCATGCACTTTTATATAATAAATGTCATTCTTTCTGCCTGGAAACATGAGAATGTCCATAGCAACCAAAAAGTGTCCCTTTATGTCAAAAGTGGATTTTGATCAGCCAGAGAACAGCGATAGTAAATAAGAATAATTTGCAGAATTGAGTGATACTGATTTTTGGGGAAATTTATCATCAGAAACTGAAAGTGACGACAGCGAAAATTCTGCAAATGAGCAAATTTCTGCGTTTTTGGTTTGATTACATTATTGAATGAATTTTATTACTATTATATTATTATTTTTGATAATTATTTTTAGTTATTTATTATATTATAATTTGTGATTTCATTTTTCAAACTTTTTCATACCCGGGATGTCTACTAGACTGTTGTTTGGACAGATTTAAGTGAGTTATTGCTAAGAATTACAGGCCTACAATATAAAACGCCAAATTTTCATGCAAAATAATTGTACCACTTTCAGCACCAAAAATCTGACATAATCATACCACCAGGGAGGTTAATAAGTACCATCTGACAGATGAAGGTATTGCCTCCTGTGCCCTAGTGACTATCATGTCTTGCTGTTGCATAGCAAGACAATCTAATTGCAATTGGTTGAAATGATGGGAAAACTGTTGCAAATACTTGCAAAAGGTTAGTGGTGTGTTAATACCTCTTTAACCAGAGACAATAACCATTTTTTGCATTTTTAATGAATAAGGACGAATCAGAAATTACTTCACAACTGATCTTAAAGCACTAAAATAAAATGTGATAGTATAGATTGCTGTACCAATGTTGCTATTTTTAAATAAATTTAACAGCTTATATGGTTGTTGTTTTGGTTCTGGAGGTCAGCTAATTTGCATTATACCTAAAACATTGCAGTAAATATATGTTCTATTATGCATAGGGATTTTAACAAATGTTCGCTTAAAAGGGAGGGATGGAGAAAATCTGAAAAAAAGGAATGTTGTACATAGTGTCCAATCAAGAATCATCTTTTTTATCCTCAGGAAAGTGAAACATGGGAGCTGATTGGTCCCTGTGGGCAACAGCTCTGATTTCATTGCTTCCTTGCCATTTATCTTCTTGGACAGGAGTTATAATATATACATATATTTGATTTACTTAACAATATTTTTTTTAATAACTACCAATTATGTTGGCCAGTTGCAGAGAAGGAGGAGGTGAAAGGTACTTTATCTATTAGTAGTTGCCAGTTCTTGTCATCAGTGACTGTAACTAAACCAGATCGCAGGGATATTCCTGTGTTAGCAAAAATGCGTTAATCTGGTTCAGCCTTTTGACTGAGCCATCTGTTTTGAAACAGAGAGTTAATTACAATCTGGTTTGTTTGCTACCACCCACAAGAATTATAGAAATCTGTGTATTAACTCCTCTGTCTATGTTAGTCTGAGAAGACAAGGACACAAATGAGGATTTTCAATTTTAGCCCCTTGGAAACTTGCACAGAGGCCAACAGCAGTCGTCCTATTCCGTATAGGTACCACTCTATGGAATATGTTTCCTTTGCTCCCTGTGACCGGGCTCCGCCAGACGCTGCCAACTCCTGTAACAGACATCAGTATTTTCCATGTCTGAGAACTTAATTGAAACATAATTAAAATCAGTGCTGCAAGTGGCATTTGAGGGTACTATGAATTTATTTACCAATCAAATATTCTAATTAGAATTTTTTTCCCTTTCTTTAATAAAAAGGGCGCAGTACTCAACCTCCACCAGAGATGTTTCATGCTGGGGACACAAATTACCCAACAGCAGGTTTAGTGAAGAGGCACAAAAGATGCCAACTGGCACTCACCCATTATTACAATATACCATGCCCCCTAGGTATTTGTCGAGTAGTTTGTGAATGATAACAGATTAATATTACTTTCATATTTAGAAACTGGGAATATTTTTATCATTAGAAGAAATACACTTTGCTATAATAATAGTGGCATGTTATTTTGGGTTAAATCTATGGTTTTGGAAGAAAATGTGTGCACGTATAACACAAGCCATCGCCCAGATATCTGCCCGCACAAGGCGCCTATTCTAGTGTGTTGCAGTAATGTACTAAAACAATGCATTAAAACAGTGTGACAATAACACGGTGATGGCTTCTGGTCACTACATGCTTAATGAACTTTATTCCACCATGTCATTTAAGTGTATGTAAAGCCAATTTTTTTTTTTTTACTTTTTGATAGATGAGGGTAACATTGGCCCTTTTTTCTGTCTGTGTCTTGAATGGCAGATTTCCCTCCCTTTTCTGGAGACACAACAGGAGATAAGGGGAAATCTCCCCAAAGCAAGGCAGTATTGTCAGTTAGCCAGTTGGCATGGGAATAGGTATCCCCATTGGAAGATATCCCCCACCTCCTTTTATTGTGGCAACTTAAAAGCCAATTTGAAGCCTCCTTTGTTTATTACTGTAATTCAATCTGGTGGCATAAACAGTAATAGACATGGGTGTCTTTCTATTTTTGATTAACTATTTAGCCAAAACAAGGGTGCTGGATATCCAGATAGCTGCTCAACATTGGTGCAATGCTCCCGCCCAGTGCTGCAATCAAAAGTGCTCATGGTAGGAAAGCCTCTACTTCTATACCCACACTGGGTCATTATCCCTTGATCTGGTTCCTTAATACTCCTTACAGTATAATTTTTATATTACATTGATATTTATTGGTTATTTATCTCTTGCCAATGATTGCATATCATACAAACATCTTACTGGAATCATACATATAAGTTATTTACCGTGTTTTATTGGTATTCACATGGGACTCACATAAACACATGACAGTGTCATAGAGGTTACAGAAGTACAAAACGTGTTCTTATTTTAAAACTTTTTTACAAAACTTTTTTACAAGGTCAATGCAGACCATGTGATATTGGATATTGTTAGACAGTAAAATGCATAGGCAACACACTACAGATAACATGACCTTTGATTTAAATAAAGTCTTAAGGATCTGCCATGATAATCATGGGAAGTAAGGGAGGAGGGGGACTAGGGGGATCTGGTAGGGATACATTTATGAGCATTATAAGGAGGAAGAAGATTGGGGGAGGATAGGGATGAGCGTGATGGACTGTGGGAAAAAAGGGGGAGGGGTACATATACGTTTATGAATGTAATACGACAATATAAATAAAGATTTTTAGAATAATAGTATATTCGTGGTTCTCGAGCAGCGCTTTTGATTGCAGCACTGTGCAGGGTGTGTGTCAGACCACTGGAGACTTGGACTGGTCTGCTCAGTTTTGAGCAATGGTCTGGATCTCCAGCATTCAGCAAGAACAGGACCTAGCTGCAATTAACAAAAATGAAAAAAGATGCTTACCTCTATTTCTGATTTTGCATCTGAATTGAATAACAGTAATAAAAAGGAAGCTTTAACTGGGCTTCAAAATATAGGATTTCCCATAGCTTTCTATATCAGAGGCAATGGTCAGTGGAACTAATAGAAAAGACTAATCCCCCCAGGGGGAACACAGACAGAATTCCTGGCAAATTAACACTTCTCCACTCTATCCATTTTTTTCAGGTTTTGACTTTACATGTACTTTAATGAATATATATTTTCTGTGAAATGCACATATCGGCTTGTTGTATTGATAACTTACAAATAAACCATGTGTGGGTTACAGATGGTTACGCTTTGCATATCAATATTCACTCAGCAATCAAATGCCAGGATAGATAATCCGATTGCATCTGTGATTGACTGTTGTCCCTAAACAGTAACCACAAAATCTGGATTCTACAGATTTGCACATACGTCTGCATAAGATAATGAAAGATGTAAAGTTTTCTTGGCAATCAGAATAGAGAGGCTCCACAGTGACTTGGTACAATAAATCTCTAAAAGCCAATGCAATGCAATGCATCCTTGTGTGTAATTTAGGTTCCTTCCAATGGAAGACTTATGTGCATGAGAATTCATTAGCCAGTCAAATATTCCTGTGGTCATGGTAGTATTTTCCAGACTTACATTTTCTTTTTCTCTTGGGAAGGAAAGCAGGATTTTTAAAATCAAATAAAATTATTTTTATAATGTATCGATAAAAGATCTTGAATATGTCAACTGAATATGATTGTGCCTGCTCACCCTCAATGGCAGCCCAAGCTTAACTTTAGTAAATTAGGTCATCTTGAGATAAAGTGCCTGTCATACACTGCAAAGCTAACATTACTTCTCAACCAATATTTATTGTATCAAATTATTAGGGCAGTGGCACATAAGCCATGGCCTAGGGCGACAGGACTGCCAGGGGCAGCACATAGCTATCCACAAATTCTGTTGTTAACTGTCAATAAATAACACATTCCCATTATAATAAGCAGTTTGAGATGATTGTCCTGTTCTGTTGTTGGAATGGTGTACTGTGGGAGCAATTTACTAAAACTGGTGCAGCTGTGCTTGGTAGCCAATCAGCTTCTAACTTCCACTTGTTCAATTAAACTTTGAAAAAAAAACCTGGAAGCTGATTGGTTTCTATTCAGAGCTGCACAAGGTTTTGCACTCCCCAGTTTTAGATCAACCCCTGTGGGCTTACATTTCACCCACTCTGGGCACATATACACACAAATGACAGATTCCTAGTAAATTCATAGACTTAAGCCTCGTACACATGGTGCGATGGTCGTACGACCAAACGGCCCAAATCGTATGTTGGCTGTTGTATCTTGCGTACTGACGTGCACTAATCGATCGTTGGACCAAGCCAAACGTAGTGACGTGTTAGGAGCATATAAAGAGGAAGTTCAGGTGCATGTGATTTGTGAATTAGGAACGTAGGTTTACACGAACGGACACTTCTGAGCATTCTTGACTTCTGAGCATGCGTGTTTTTGCACATACAACTTGGACCAACTTCTCTGTACACACTGTACAACAGTCGTACGACCGCTTCTCTTGTTGTACAACCAAAGTTTTCTAGTCTGCTTATCCAACCTCTGTTGTACGACCGTCGCATGTCAGCTGTTCTAATCGCACATACGAATGGTCCAATGATCATACAACAAGCGGTCGTACGACCGTTTGCATATGACCAGCGCACCGTGCGTACGAGGTTTTATTCTCGATAAAACTTGTAATACCAACCCCTCCTCTTCTTCAAAATTATTACAAAATGTGTAGTGTTTTGTTAGTATTATTCCATGGTCATAAGATCAAATACAGAACTTGTATCAGATTTATTTAAAAACTGATTTTCTCTTTTTATCCTTATATGGTTTCAGTAACACTTCAGTTTTTCACTGCCAGAGTTACTGGATCTCTCAGTAACCTTACAAGTCTGTATGAAAAAAATTCCTGACATATCACAAAATACAGCAACAGTTTATATAAAAACTGTACCTTGTATTAATGGATGGCATTAATTAATCTCCAGTCCATTGATTTTGCCTAGGGTGATTGAATGCTACCAGTCTTCTGCAGGAAGAGTAAGCATTTCTATAGTCTCCTTTCCCTCTCCCTCCATCATTTGGGGCTAATCTGTTTCACTGCCAAGAGCTGCACAGGCACCAGATTTACATGTTTGTGTCATCTGTGAGCCAGCATCTCAGTCCTGGAAGTAGATGCTGACCCTGTGTTTGCCTGAACAAAGATGATGCTGATTGCATAGATAAGCAGATATGCACTATGCATGCATGCACAAAAAATCTGATGATAGATCCACTTTAAAAGACTAACCCATGAGCCTTGGGTTATAATACAAATCTATTAGTGTGCTAACAATCTCATGGCCGGCTGCCTTTTGATATTGTCCCACTAGGGGGCGCATTAAGGGTTACTGCGGATAGGAACCAGTACTGTAGCAACAACACAAAAAATGCTGATATACTTGTGCCTTGAAACTTTAGCTTCATCGTTCCATTGATGTCAAGTTATGTTGTCAAGTGCATTTCAACCAAGAATAAGATTAAGAGTGCACTACATAACACTGCTATTTTCTTTGTTTTAGTCTTACATGGAAGACCACTTGAAGAATAAGAATCGTCTTGAGAAAGAGTGGGAGGCTCTGTGTGCATATCAAGCTGATCTGACTGCAACAAATATAGCGCTGAAGGAGGAGAACGTGGCAAAGAACAGATCGCTAACTGTGGTTGCATGTAAGTGTAACTAGATAGCAAGTGTCAGATCATCTAAGACCGACATAACATTTTTTAGCAGACAACAAACCGTTAAATTAACTAATGGCTTCTTTTATTTGTTTGGCACTCAAGATCATTGTGTGAGCTTGCTAGCCTGCATGCTTGCAATAGCCATTACAAGGGAAAATTGAATTTATTTTTTAGACAAAACAAAAGCAGAATTTGGAATTCTCCAAGGTGTTTGGGAACTTCCAAAGCATGAACATGGATTGGAACTAAGCCACAAACTAGAACAGGGAGAATGGAATAACCAAGGGTTATAAGAAGCTAGTGGGTGACTCATCACATTCCTTCAATTTTGGTGGACTGGCCTTTTATTCTTCCCAAGTTTAACAATGGAAGACAGCTAAATCATCTTCCAGCCTAGGGCTGGAAACAGATGGCCTGGGGAGACACAGGTATACATTTTCCCAATGAGTCCAATAACTGTAGGTCATTAAATAGAAAAGAGCCACTCAAGGAGACAGAAGTTTTTTAGGTCTGTGAAACTAATAATCCACAGGGGAAACATTTCACAGGCAAGGACATTTGATGCAAATTGAATCTGACACTGCCAAAGCTAAAAATAACACAGGAGGAATGTGGTATTTATGGAACGAAGAAATTGTTAGCTAATATTATAATAGGACTATTAAAAATGAATTCATAACACAGTACACAAAATGTATAATAAGATGTCAAAGAACATGCAGCTGTGATTTAGATTTAGAAATCGAGGTACATGTATGAATTGGTCTTTCTCCCTTTGGTTAGATGTATCGCTAGTTCCTACATTTGCCCAGCATGAATGCTGTAGCTGGTTTGCTTTTGGGGTCCACTGCTACATGTTGGGTAAATACTATATTCCCAAAAGAGGTGCCTGCTGATCAACTGATATATGAAAAGCCACATATTCACATACTGGCTACTGTGGTGAAGTTGCAAAGTGTAATAAATACTAGTCAGAAAATCCAATGAAAAAACATTTTTTTTGTCTTTGGT
>BLSH010116711.1:1876845-1896174 GCA_018402905.1 Glandirana rugosa
GGGGGGGGATAGGTGGAGTGTTCACAACCCTGTCTAATTGCCCTATAGCTATATAAAACGTACATTTGGTACTGGTCTCCTATTACCTTTAGTTATACTTTGAGCAAATATAAGTACATCTGAAGCCAAAGTGTTTTATATCGTATTGGATATAGTTGAGAATAGTTCAAACTCATGTTTCTGATGGGGGAAATTCCGCTTCACTCTGTCATATAACAGTAGTTAAGAGGAATTTTCTCCTCTATTTCCCACTTTTGTGACAACTCAAAACTCTGGATTCTTACACACTTTCTATCCCAATGACAGTGGTCACCAGGACAAATAGAGAGGGTGAATCTCCGTAGCGTGGACACAGATAGCAATAACAATCTAACAAAAATGGAAATTGAAGTACCATACTGCTAAGAGGTCTGGATGCAACTTTCATGGGGGCCAATCCAAAGAGTATCCAATGCCAAATGCCAAACCAGCTGCTGACAAGGCCTGTGTTTGTAATCACACTGAAAGAAATAAAATTAAAGGTCCCATTCACTTTATTACATTCAGATTGTGTTCAAACATGTCCCAATGAAGGGGGCATTTTTGGACCCCTAAAATGCATTGCATACCCTTTGGACTATCCCCCTGACTTTTATTGAAATAAAGTTGTGTCTGGACCTGTTAGCAGCGTTGTGGCATTTCAGGCCATGGAGATATTCTGGGGAGTAGAAGCCGCCTGCCCGGGAACCATATCATTTACATCTGGGGTGCCCAACTGGTGGCCTGCGGCACCCTCTGATGTGGCCCGCCACCTCCTGCTCTTGGATGGCGGGTTGGAAACCCAGATCGCGGGTTCCCGTCCTGCCATCCCCGAGCACCGGTTTGAAGAACGGAGCCGGCACTAGAGGAAGCAGAGTCGATGCTTCCTGTATAGCGCCGGCACCTGTCACAGGTGGAGTGATATCAAATGTACTCTGCCTGTGGCAGGAGCGATCCAGGAAGCATCGGCTGTGCTCTCTACTGCAGACACATGCTCCTGTCACACTGATGCTTGGGGATGGCGGGTCAGGAACCCACGATCTGGGACATCAGCCACCAGGGATAACGCTGGCAGTACCCACCAGCAGTATCCACTAGCAGTACCCACTGGCAGTACCAGCCACCAGTACCAACCAGCAGTACCCACCGGCAGTACCAGCCAGCCATACCAGCCAGCTTGACTCGGCAGCAGTACCAGCCAGCAGTACCCACTAGCTGTACCCACCAGCAGTACCTGCCCTGGAGGACAGCCAGCAGCAGCTGCCAGCCATACCTGCCTAGGGGACAGCAGCAGCCAGCAATAATTGCAGGAATCCTGAGGAAGAAGTGAAGATTGAGGTCAGTTGAGGTGAAGGTAAATCCCAGTGCATCAGTGTGAAAGCAGCCTTAGGCCCCTTTCACATGATCGGTCCGATCGGGTCCGCCTGTACGTTTTCCATGCAGAAGCAAACAGACTCTCCATTCACCTCTATAGATCAGCAGATGTAAACGGACTTGTGTTCATATACACTCGCCTATCTCCAATCCAATCTGCTTAGTAAAACAGAAGGGGATCTGTCCCCTTCTGTTTGGGTGGATTGGATCGGAGGGCCCATAGAGTAGAACGGGCTGTGTCTGTGTCTGCTCTGCATATGCATAGTGGACACGGACCTTTCCTCCGGCCGCTCCACTCATTGTGGCCCGCGACCGGTTACCAAGTCCCTAAAGTGGCTCTCGCTCTTCAAAAGGTTGGGCACCCCTGATTTACATCAACATCAGTACTTTAAGATAGCAATACCAGTGAGATAACCCTACAGGTTCAGCGCTATTTTTCCATTTTCCTCAGCAATAAAACTCCTACAGGGGTTCTAACCTTTCCTCATTTATCCAAAATGAAAAAAAAAAAGAAGTTTTGCCTTTACATACATTTTAACTCCTTACACCAGTGTCAAAGTCTGAAATGCCAAACAGTTTACTTTATTATGCATTTTTAATATATAAACCTCTAAAGTCATTTTGACTGTTTTTTAACAATTTCTGGTGGGACTGCCGCCTCTTTCCATGCAATTCTGCACTGTGCAACCTCCATGTCTGGTAGAGGTGGAGGGGTGGGATCAGGGATCTCGAGGTTTCTCTTACCGCAGCTTCGGAGTTTGGAGGATTCCAGCATTGATAGGAAACTGATAAGCCTAGAAAACAGCTGTAAAGAAATAATGCCAGAATGAATATTAAAGCTCCATTGCAGAGGGTTGGCTGTGCCTTCCCATAGAGTGGGGATTCACAGTTTTCTTGTTAGACTGAATGTCAAATGTTTAAAGTTGAAACATGTGGCTTTTCTAGGCTGGTCATTCAATTTAAATAAGAAATTTTAAATAAATTCCAAACTATAGGAAAGATCAGTCCTGACATTAAACCGTCTCTCCCAGGGTCAGAGAGTCAGTAAATAAACCTCTTTCAGATCTCAGACCACCCGCAGTTTATAATCCCAAATTAGCTTTCCTTTGCACTAGAAGACATCTGTTACTTTGAAGTTACAAAGAACTTAATGCAACGGCTCTACCAATTTAGGGAGTTGTCACCAAATCAGTCCATATATATGGTGAATACATGAAAGAGCTTCTGAAATGTAAAGCTGGAGACCTGGTCTGCATAGACTGCAGGTAGTCTAAACTAATATACATCTAGTTTGTTGGTTAATTAGTTAGGGACCTCATCGGTTTAGTGTAGTCAGATGAGTGTAAGGTCTGTTTGATTGCTATAGCTTACTGGACATTGCACATTTTTCTGCTCCATAGACATCAAGCCTACCTGTATCATGGGAAGTTGGATGTAATGTTTCTGATTGCAAAGCTGCATGTATTAGAATGGCGTTACACCCAAAAACAAAATGTAATATTATGTAGTTTAGCAATCCTTAGATGTGGTGGCTGAATTTGTTTTCTTTTTTCAGTCTTTTTTCTTTTATTTTACCTGGTGATCCAGCCAGTAACACACTTCCTGTCTTAGGGTGTCTGCATTCTGGATGAAGTAGTAAAACAGACACTTCAGACAACAGCATTGACAGTCTTGGAAGAAGGTAGTGGTAGATAGACTAGCAGATTTAGATGGACTTGACTAACAAATTAAAGCAGAACTTCGCTAACAACTTTTAAGGCAGTTACAGCAAACTTTTTTTTTTTTACTCTTTTTGAGATAACAGTTTTATATAAATAAATAAACGCTGACCATTGCTAACCACTCAATCAGTGGTAAATGGTTTGTCCCAACCTTCTAACTGTTACTTTGTCTGGACAGTTTGGTCTGCTAAAGCAGAATGCCACCCAATAGCGGAAGCTCCGCTTGTTCGCATCAAAACCGGGTATCCGCTCCCACTTCCGGGTAAGATTGCGGCGATCTACGCAATGTCTGGCCCCCCCTGCCTCCCCGCCCACTGTCCTCTGGGAGACACATAGGATCCAGCGTTGTATTTAGGCTTTGTGCTGCCCTAGGCCTGACTAAACTCATGCATCCCCCTAATTTAAATATGGGCCACCCTTTCCTGTCAATGCCACACCCCTTCCTGTTTAAGACTCGCCCTTAAATTTTCTAGTGGGGACACTAGTTCTGAGGGCCTTGGGGGGATTGGAATGGATTTCCTTAAGAGATTTCCTCACACTTCCTGTTTGACTATGGGGCAAATTGTCATACCGGCAGCAAGTGCAGCCGCTTTATGGGGGTGCCAGACCAGACCAGTTTGTCTCCTGACCCAGTCCACCCAATAAGACTAAAAGTGTAGCGCAAGCCATCGGGAAGTCTTTTCGTGCTGCCCCCCCTGCATAGTGCCGCCCTAGGCCTGGGCCTTGTTGGCCTAGGCCAAGATACAGTGTTGATAGGATCCAGAAGACAGCGGGACCATTCAGAAAGCGCAGCGCGATTTGCGCATGTGCAGTAGGAAACAGGCCTGTTTCCCTAAGGCCCCTTTCACAATGCCGCGCAAGTTTTCCATGATTTTACTGCGATTTCAGGGAATGCCTGTGTAAACTTGAGGTCTATGGACCTCAACTCGCATCAAAGTCAGGCCAAAGTAGTACAGGGGCTACTTTAAAGTCAGTGCGACTGGAAGTCGCACAAATATGAATGGTACTCATTGAAAATCATTGGGTATGACTTGTAATGTGACTTTGCAGTCCCAAGTCGCAGGGCAAGTTGCACAAGCGTGACTTTTATTTTATTTTCACCCAGGCTGGAACTCCGCTTTAACCACTTAAGGACTGGAAGGATTTGCCCCCCTTAATGCCCAGGCCATTTTTTGCGATACGGCACTGTGTCGCTTTAACTGACAATCGCACAGTCGTACGATGCTGTATCCAAACAAAATTGACGTCCTTTTTTTCCCACAAATAGAGCTTTCAATTGGTGGTATTTGATCTGGGGTTTTTTGATTTTTTTGCACTATAAACAAAAAAAGACCGACAATTTTGAAAAAAAAATATATTTTTTTTACTTTCTGCTATAATACCTATCCAAAAATTAATAAATAAACAAATGTATTCGTCAGTTTAGGCCAATATATATTCTACATATTTTTGGTAAAAATAATCGCAATAGGCATATATTGATTGGTTTGCGCAAAAGTTATCGTGTTTACAAACTACGGGATAGATTGAGGGACTTTTATTTTTTTAAATTGTTTTTACTGGTAATGGCAGTGATCTGCGATTATTAGCGGGACTGCGACATTGCGACGGACAAATCTGACCCCAAATAACACTTTTTGGGGACAAGTGACATTATTACATTAATCAGTCCTATAAAAATGTACTGATCAATGTATGAATGACACTGTCAGGGAAGGGGTTAACAGTAGGAGGCGATCAAGGGGTTAAGTTTGTTCCCTCAGCATGTTCTAACTGTAGGGGGGCTGGGCTGGCAGGGACATGCCAGAGATCGCTGTTCCCGATCACTGGGAACAAAAGATCTTTGACATGTCCCCTGACAGAACGGGGATCTGCCTTCTTTACAGATCCCTGTTCTACCTTAAGTCTGCCGGAGCCGTGAGCGCACTCCCGCGGCGAGCAGTGGGTACGCGCGCGCGATATATCACATGCAATGACCAACGTACGTGTAGGGTGGTTCACGCTATCCTGCCATCTTGCCGCAGTATATGGTGGGTGGTCAGGAAGCGATTAATGTAAGTTGAAAAATAACATATTTACTTCCTGAATCGCAAAGTGAGAACTAGGGAATAAAGCCTAAAAAAAAAGAAAAATAATGCAGCTGGCACATCTAAGAATTGGTGACCTGCAAATCAGTACATTTTTTGAGTTTAATACTGCTTTAAACTGTCCATACACTGTTGGCATTCCAGTTGATGAACCAGCTGAAATTTGCTTAGTGGGTAGCCCTGTTGGCCCCCTTCCACTCAACACCCTTCAATTGAAAGTTTGAAGGAGCCAGGCAAAAAAAAATTGTAAGCCATATAGCGGCTGCATCCTATCAGATGCAGGCACTGTTTGGGTATGCTGACAACTCACTGTATGGCATGGATGGAAGAGAACCTGTTAGATTTATTTCATTTTAAGCTGCAAAAATATGTGTGCATGATTAACATTATTATGTAAAAAAGCCAGTGTAAATCACAGTAGCAGTAGCAGACTGACTCTTTACCCCTAATGACCAGCCAGCACCCTTGTTTACTGTACATTGCTGACACAGGGCAAATATATGCTTTTATGGTGAAGCATAAGCTGAAGCGTACCCAGGAATGTGCACTACATACTTACTGTAACCCAGCTGCTTGCAACATTAGGGACCAGATAAATGGGCTGGGAACCAAACACAATAACTCCAACATAGTGATCACTGTCCTTTGTGAAAACCTGAGCAGAGCTGGCCATACATGGATCGAAATTTGGCCGGTTCAGCCGTTATCAGCCTGTTAAAAAAATGTCCTCCTGATCAGTGCCACAGGCTATAGCCGGAGGTGCTGACCGGTGTATTCTGACAGCAGGGAAGTGCCCCTGCCATTAGAATACAATAACTAATTTTATGTTGATTATCTTGTGATAATTTATAAAGCTAAGTTATACATGAGCAATACTATATAATATATATATATATATATATATATATATATATATATATATATATATATACCATACTGGCATACCACTTTCTCTTCTCCTATGCTTGTTAGACATGTGCGGTTCATTTCGTTCCGAATAAATATTCGGACATATTTTTCATTATTCAGATGTTCGCATATATCCAAATACCTGAATTACAGTATAAACAACATTTACCGAATGCTCCAAATAATGAAACAACATTTGTCCGAATTTCCGAAATTTGAATTGAAATTCGAATTGAATTTTACGTCGAATTCCAGTCAAATTTGAACTGTAAACATACTTCTCAAATCAAAAACTGTGTGCGTTATTAGCGTACCATTTCAAAATAATGCTGTTTTAGTTAAACCAAAGGTGATTTAAAGGGTCATTGTAATCATTTGCTGAAGATTTTTCTTTTGTTTGTTCATTTTGCCATATTCAAATTGAAAAAAAAAAATCTAAAGTTTTGGTTTCGGCAGACACAAAATTTATCGATTAGAACATTTAAATCGAAAAAAATCGGTAAGTTTTAAAAAGACATACAACAAATTCCAAATAGGAATTCCGAATACGAATCCCGAATACAAATTGAATGAATCAACTGAATTTAGCTAAACTAAATAACTAATAAACTAAATAACTAAATTAACGAATCTAAACAAAATGAAACAAAACTATTTTTTTCGTCATGCACGTGTCTTATGCTTGTATAATGGAAACTTGTACTCCTACTTTTTGAAACCTCAATAAAAACTATTGTAAAAGAAAGAATACAATACCTCAGCAGGAGGGTTTCCCCAATTCACATCGAATGTGTGAATGGGGAAATTGAGTACATTTCTTTTGTTCAACCTGTTAGTTGAATGACAAAAAATGACTCCTGTATGGCCAACGTTATTGCAAAATACTGTTTTGTCACAAAAATATGTTTCCTTCTTTACTATTAAAGCGGTTGTCTACCCTTTGGAGGGATTTTTACCTACAGGTAAGCCTATAATAAGACTTACCTGTAGGTAAAATGAATATCTCCTAAACCTGTATAGTTTAGGAGATATTCCCCCTCCAAGCAGCTGCGGTGTCCCTACGCATGCACCGTGTATGTTCCGCAGCATGCACCGTGTATGTCCCGAGGGAAGATGTCCGCTCCCTCAGAGGGGAACGAGTAGCCCGGTCGGATCTTCGTTTCAAGGTGAGTATTTCATAATGAGCTAGTATGCGGTGTATTGTCTTGCAGGTTTTTTTTTTTTTTCACAGGGTAGACAACCGCTTTAATTACATAGTTACATAGTTAGTCTGGTTGAAAAAAGACACTAATCCATCTAGTTCAACCAGGAGAAAAAAAAATAATAGAAAGCCTCCAAATACACAATCCTGTACCCACAAGTCATCCAGAGGAAGCCAAAAAAAAACAATAAAGCATGATCTAATTAAGCTCCAGTAGAGGAAAACAATTCCTTCCTTCCAAGGAGGCAATTGGATGTTCCCTGGATTAAATATGTTTGGTGTCCAGTTATATTTTGTGTATTTAGGAATGCATCCAGCTCTTTTTTTGAAAAAGGGGAGCAAGGTAGGCCGCCTCCACACTGGAAAACGACGGGGGCCTCCATATTAAAGTGTTCACTTGATTCTCCTCCCCTCCACCCCCAACCGTAACATTTGTGTAGGCAAGAACCATAGCTCTGTGCCCTTGGCCTGCAGAGGGAGGCTTACTACTCAGAGTTTATAGAAATGTAACTACCCAAAAATATCGAAAATAAGGTATTTATGGAGCTATATTTAAATATTCTCAGTAAGAAAGGAATTAAGCAGTCCCTGATGTACCTCGGAGATGTTTGCAGTTTATTGCCTTTCCATCTGCTTTAAGACCATCTGTAGCATACTCAGTAAGCTTTTGCACGGGATGTCATTTATGTAATATTTTTCTATTCTACACTTACAATCAAAAGAAATGTAGATAATTCTATTAATATACAGTATGTTTATATTTATGTTTAATTTTTCTGCGTCTTTTATTTTAAATTATATATATATATATATATATATATATATATATATATATATATACATGCTTCCTACATTGTAATGCTGCACTGCCTGTACGCAATTATGCTCAGCTCCAAGCGTAATCATGTATACATACACTATATTGTCAAAAGTATTGGGACACCTGCCTTTACACGCACATGAACTTTAATGGCATCCCAGTCTTAGTCTGTAGGGTTCATTATTGAGTTGGCCCACCCTTTGCAGCTATAACAGCTTCAACTCTTTTGGGAAGGCTGTCCACAAGGTTTAGGAGTGTGTCTATGGGAATGTTTGCCCATTCTTCCAGAAGTGCATTTTTGAGGTCAGGCACTGATGTTGGACAAAAAGACTTGGCTCACAGTCTCCACTCTAATTCATCCCAAAGGTGTTTTATCGGGTTGAGGTCAAGACAGTCAGTTTCCTCCACCTCAAACTTTCTCATCCATGTCTTTATGGACCTTGCTTTGTGCCCTGGTCTAAATCATTTGGTGGAGGGGGGATTATGGTGTGGGGTTGTCTTTCAGGGGTTGGGCATTGCCCCTTAGTTCCAGTGAAGGAAACTCTTAAGGCATCAGCATACCAAGACATTTTGGACAATTTCATGCTCCCAACTTTGTGGGAACTTCCTGCCCCAACATGACTGCGCACCAGTGCACAAAGCAAGGTCCATAAATACATGAATGAACAAGTTTGGGGTGGAGGAATTTGACTGGCCTACACAGAGTCCTGACCTCAACCCAATAGAACACCTTTGGGATGAATTAGAGCGGAGACTGCGAGCCAGGCCTTCTTGTTCCACATCAGTGCCTGACGTCACAAATGTGCTTCTGGTAGAATGGTCAAACACTCCCATAGACACACTACTAAACCTTGTGGCCAGCCTTACCAGAAGAGTTGAAGCTGTTATAGCTGCAAAGGATGGGCCAACTCAATATTGCACCCTACGGACTAAGACTGGGATGCCATTAAAGTTCATGTGCGTGGAAAGCCAGACATCCCAATACTTTTGACAATATAGTGTATATGGGTGTACACCCCTGGACGCAGGCAGTCTATTTACACTCAGAGCAGCGTATACCCTCATACAGCCATATCCTTTCATTCATTTGGATAGGCGGCTGTACACAACACCTCTGGCTTTTCGGAGCCCAAAAAAATTGACTGTATTTTACATTATATGCCCGAATTCACCTGTGTGCATGTGTCATAATACAGTATAAGAAATCTCTAAGAACATGCATGTAGAATGTAAAATTCATGTTAAAAAATACTTGCTGTTCGAAAATGCACTAAACATCCACTTTAGCAGAAAGTTCCCTTCAGCAGATGCAAGCTTTCTGAGCTATACTGGGATTTAGAAAGGAATGTGTACCTGCTTTCTGAATTGTGCTACCTTCAATATGGAGTTGTCTTACGCAGGTTTAGACGTTTTTATGGAGTTTGACTGATAGCACTAGCACTGGTATATAAAGCCTACTACTGAACGTTTGGTTGCACTTCATCGGTATTGTGATTTGTATGTAGACATCCCCTGTCTGGTGTAATAATACTGTAAGACTGACATTTATGTGTGTTAATCAGAACACTTAATAGATTGAACCAGCAGTCCATTTTCATTTGCTTCTGCATAGAGAGCTATTGATGAGCTTGTTATTGACTTGTCATTGATTAACCAATTGATGCTGCTTCTCTGAGCTTGTGAGAACATGGTCTGGGCATACATTTATCAAATATACCCCGCTGCTTTGAGCAGGTTTATCTTTTTCACAATTTAACTGTATTCAGAAGTTTTCTCCTACTAAGAATTCAAGCCTATAATTCTTTATTTAAAGGCCAGTACACCCAGATGGGACTTTTTAGGTTTTATATGCTTAAAAAAGTGAGTCAGGGGTGCAGGAACCTTGAGTTTTTGTTTGGCTAATAACTATGTATTGTTGTTGTCAGTAGGCTGGTGGTCTTACAATGGAAAATATTAGGCAGACAAATTCTACACACTGGATTTCCAAGGTCACCTTTTTTTTCACACATTTTTGCAGCCCGCGTTTGCGTGGACACGGCAGCCCATTCAAGTTCTTTTCTGCAAAAAAAAAATCTTTTTTCAACCATTTCATTTCCCTGCGGCTACCGCATCCGCCAACGCGCTGTGGGCTGAGATGCGTGGGGGGGGGGGGCATTCAGAATGAATGCCAACCCCACACGTCTCCTAAGAGCAGCACGATTTGGCTGCGGGTGGTTGTGGGTTCGGGAACAGATGCAATTACCGCAGCCACACGCATAGATGTGAACCTAGCGTTAGGATGTAATGAGGATGTGTAAGTCTAAAACTGAAGTGCCACACTATAATTTTTTTCAGTTTCGAGCCCGTGGTGTGGTGCGCAAAAACAAAACATCAAAAGTAAACAAAAAAGTGCATGTGAACACACACAAAAAAGTGCACTTAGGGTATGTCTATATGTCTCCTCCTGAAGAGGAAGGGCCCTTTAACCTGATCTGGGGCATAAGACTCCTGACAGGGTAAAACAGATTCAGGTCAACCTAGCCAAATTTCCAGATGAACCCCGCTCTTCATCATCAGCCAAAGCTGAGCAACAAGTCCTTAGAGCAGAAACCCCCTAAGGCAGAGGAGGAAGGAACGGTCACACTGCCTCACCCTAGATTTCAATTTAGGCCCAGAGAGCCACACCCTTCATTTAAGTGAAAAGGGGAAAAAATATATATATATAAGTGCAGGGTGACACACATGGAGAAAAAAATAAATATGCAAAAACTAAAAAGTGCCAGTGCGAGTGCATTTGTTAGGCCTTGTGGCCTGATAAAAAAAATTGGCATGAGGCATGGTGCAGAAAACGCATTGGTGCCATGACCTAGTGCTGTTTCACACTGAGCGATGTGCCACACCATAATATTCGAGTACAAAACTAAGGCCGGCCATACACAGTTCAGCAGGAACCGTCTGAAGTTTGAACCATGTATGGGCAGGCTGAATGTACCAGGTTGATCAATACATCAACTTGGGTACAACCAGCCTGCCGAATTTTACTTGCAATTATCGCTAGGAGCTGCTATAGCCACTAGCAATAATCACTGTCTTCTGCCGGCAGAACAAGTAGAAGAAATTAACTGCACACCAACATCCGTCCAACAGGTTTATTGAAAGACTGCCACCAGGACTATGACAACAGACCAAGGGGTGACAACGTTTCACTAGGGTTGCCACATGATCCCTTTAATCCAGGACACATATTAATTGCACAGGTTCTGTGGCTGATTAAGGTGGTAATTAAACTCGCTTGGTGCCTTATTTATTTCAGGTACTTATATAGCGCCGTCAATTTATGCAGCGCTTTACATATATATTGTACATTCACATCAGTCCCTATCCTCAAGGAGCTTACAATCTAAGGTCCCTAACCCACATTCATACATATACTAGGGACAATTTAGACAGGATATAATTTACCTACCAGCATGTCTTTGGAGTGTGGGAGGAAACCGGAGTACCCGGGGGAAACCCACGCAGGCACAGGGAGAACATGCAAACTCCAGGCAGGTAGTGTTGTGGTTGGGATTCGAGCCAGCGACCCTTTTGCCTTATCTGCATTAATTAGCCTCAGAACCGGTGTAATTCATATGTGTCCTGGATTAAAGGGATGATGTGGCAACCCTACGTTTCACACCTACATTGTGCTTCTTCAATTGTACTTCTTCATTGTTCTTCTTGTGGTTTGAAGAAGCACAATGTATGTGTGAAGCGTCATCACCCCTTGGTCCGTTGTCATAGTCCTGGTGTCTTTCAATAAACCTGTTGGACGGATGTTGGTGTGCAGATAATCTCTTCTACTTGGTCTACATGTTCACGTTTGCGAGCAGGAGCTAGCACCCAGCCCTTCCTTTCTGGTGGATTATCATACTCACCTGGAGCAGCGATGCGTTTCATTGTTCCTGTCTTCTCCCGACGGAAGACAATGTCTCGTCAGGAGGGATTCCCCTGTCAGCACTGTCTGTGTTGATGGGGGAATCATGCAAATTTCTTTCCTGCAAGCCATGGCTGCAGGAAAGAAATTCACACCATAAATGGCCTGCCTACGTTTATTCCCAAAAAAATTGTTTACAAAAGCCAACGTGTTTCGGGGGCTGTTCTCCACCCGCTCCATCAGGACCTAGAGAAACAATATATTCAAAGAACAATGGGGTGCATTTAACAGTGAGTGCGTTGGAAGAGCATCAGTCAAGCAGCAGGTCTGGGTCCCTGTCATGATCATGAAGCCTACAGACTAAGTGGCCACCACTATTCACATATATCTGTGAGCTCAGATGCAAGTATCTTCTCATTCTTGCCACTGGAATCCCGTGTATCCAGGAAATTGCCTGTGTAAAGGAGATCCTAACCAAGAGCTTTCAAATTACTTATTGCAGTCCATCTACTCAGTACCATAACAAAGTTATTGAGCATAACCTAATGAAGGCTATGAAGGCCCAGTCAGAGTACAGCATTGAAGTAAGGTTAAACAGGTATTTTTACCATGTATTACTGCAATGCACATTAATGTGCAAAGTTAAGCGTGGTGCATTGTAATGGCACTCCAACGCTATTGCATTGTATCACATCACAACAGACATGTAAAACAATCTGTGCATTGCAGAAAACAAAACACACTCCTCTGCCTCAGACAGCACTCCTCCATAAACCCCAAATTTAGGGATCAAGCCTCCAACGGTCATTGGCCACTCTTGGTACTCCAACTCTAAAAAAAAAACAGATCCTATGAGTAAGCTCTAATATGAGTGAAACCAGGAGGAGCTGTCTGTATTTTGGAGAGCCTAAGTGAACAGATTTGTTTTTATTTATTAATGGCACCCCCTTCCCCTTTCTTTTTGAGACTTGTAGTTTGGAATTTGTGCATTGTGTTACACTGCATTGAAAAAAAATACCGCATACCCATTAAAATATGCCTTATAGTGCATTTTGAATGGGCTACCTAACTGTATTGCACCTAATGCTGTACATGAACACATATCCGGTAATGCACCTCAACACATCAGAGCAGCGTTAATGGGCCCTACGGCTCTTATGTCATGCTTGTATTATAGTATATGAATAAAGGGTTATGCTCATGAACTGAATTGAGCCATTGGAGCTTTTTACTGTTCAACTAGAAACCCGCAGCATCTTTATTTATAATGCTGTCATGTAGAAAAGAGTGTAATATTACAAAGTTATATGAGTATGTCGCATCTTCTCAATGACAAACCTGCAAATTTTCCTTCCATGGTATAAGAATTCTATTATCTAAGCCAGGACTGCTACCTTTGTTGTCATACCCTTGTACAAGGCTTATGTTCTTTGCTTTTTATTGTACCTATTTCTTTTCCCTTATGGATGTCACTAGTTTCTTTTACATAACGTGATATTGAAGTCAATTTTATTTAATTTTTTTGCTAATTGAGCTGCTAATAGCAGAACTTACAATCTCTTGCTGTTGTTTTTTCATTTTTTTCCTCTAATCTTCCTCCCCATACTGCCCCCCAGCAGTGCTACCTGTCAGATATGTGGGTGTCCCCTGTGCCTACAGGCAGTGCTGCTGTTAGAAATCATAGGGCCCCATACAGCCTACCTGACAGAGCCGCCCCCCCCCCTCCTCCTGGCCCGGAAGTGACTGAGGACATAGATTTATCAGTCCCTTTCTTTGCAGCCTCAGTTGCAATGATACATTAATTAGAAGCCCTCTGAAACTGCTTGTTCATTCACATACTGAAGCATAGTAAACACCGTTTACTATGATTCAGTGATGAATGGACACAAGAATGATTGGTACCAATTACTCAGTGTGTTCATTCAGGAAAAAAAGGGGCCAATAAATTATATATTTACCGGCCCCTTACCCCGCTCTCCATCCTGAAACATACCCCTGTGTGCCTGCAGCAGCTTCCGGCAGGAGAGGAGAGGAGGGAAGCTAACAGCACTGTGAGGGAAAGGGACACACAGGGGAGCCTGGACCGCAGATGGAAGTAGGGCATGTGCTAGAACCACTCCCTTACAGTGCACCCGGAGGAAGAAGTTGACAGCGTTGCATGGGAAGGCAGAAGAGGATTGCTTTCTGCAATAAGACAGTACAACCGGCCCTCCTGCTCAGTGGGTGCCTGGGGCCCCCTTTTGACCTGATGGGGCCCGGGCCCAGTACAGGAGGGCTGGCTGTACTGCCTTATCAGTAGCCCTGCTTACAGGTCCTATGGAGTCCCCCTGGAGTCTCCACTATGTGCACACTCCTGTTTATAACTCTTTCATACAGCTATTCCTGAGTGGAACACAGAGTCCACTCCATTAGTCCTGGCAAGCACGGGGGCACCCATATACCTGGAATCAGAGAGCATGCCTGGAGGGCAATATGAGGAGGGAGCTCAGAGGAAAAGAAAATGATAAAAACATCAACGAGAGCATGTAAGTTTTGCTATTAGCAGCTCATTTAACAAAAAAAATGACTTTATTATCACTTTAAGGATGGGGCTATATGTCAAATCTTAATCAGTTGATAGCAAGACAATTAGGGTTCAGTTTACTAAGCTATATGAGTTATTCTAATTGTGTTTATTATTGCGGCTCATGAAAATGTTCAATTTATTTGCAAAAGTATTACATAGGTTTGTAATTGTTATCATTTGGCTTGAAGTAATTATGTAACCATTACAAAGGTGGTTTTCTCATGAACTGCTATTATTGTAATCATGAAATGTTATTTTAGCTCCTCTCAAATAGCAATATGTTCTGTTCTCCTCAATTTACCCCTCACATGATTGCACAGGGGTCTGCAGTATGAGGCTAGACTATAGGTTAGAGAATATAAAGAGCACGTACCTACCTCTAGATTAGAGAATATAAAGAGCACCTACAGTAACTTCAATATTTTTTTAGTAGGGAAGTGTTCTCCTGCCAGGTTTTTACTGCTGCCTTTGTTCCTACCAGGAAGATTCACCCTCCCTCATGACCATTGTTACCGAAACACAAAGTAGTAGGAAATTCTTCATTCTGAGTTGTCACCGAAACAGGAGGGGAAAGTTTTTTGATGGGGACACTTTATGCAGAGCCAACTGTCTAGTTGTGATTACATCTGACTTCCTGTTGTGTCTATGTGATAGGAAGTAAAAGAAAAGCCCCCTAATGGAACACAGATGGCAAAAACAAACCCTACAAAGGGTTTTACCATCCTCTACAATATTTAAAAACAAAAAAAGCTTGCTGGTGTGTGCTGCAGTGTGATGTGGTAAAATGGGCATTATGCCATCCTTCACTGCAGCTCACTGCCATCTACCTGCATTTTAGCATATGGGCAGTGTCAATAAGCCCTGGGTCTTTAACTGAACAATGATTAAAGTCATATTTGTAGCCTAGCCCCAGTCTTATAGGACAATGGTACGTTTAGGGCTCATTCACCCTCTGTGTGGAGATCTGCCTTTCTGCAGTTGAAAATGGTTTTCTAGGAACTTACTGGTTCAGAATTAGTTATATAACTTTATAACTTTACTAACTAATGGGATATTGGAACTACTTTATCTTTTATGCTGCTTTTTTGAACTAGATGATCTGCAAGACCTGACTAGTGGAGACTGTGCCCCCAGTCCCCAGCTGAGACCAGTTACTTGTAGTAAATAGTGTATATTTCAACATAGCCTGCTCAGCAGGGCGCTTAAATGATGTATTATTTAAAAGCCCCATCCCAGAGTATATACTGGAGAATTATGTGCCGCAGAGAATGTTGTAGTCCAAGGAACAGGTGGACTTGCCAAGCAGCTAGCATTTCCAGGGAAAGGAGGCCATCAAAAGCAGGTGAAGACATTCATTACAATGGTTTGGTGCATCTTTAAGATGATACTAAAGTTGTTTTTTCTTTTGTTTAAAAATAATAAACATGCTATACTTACCGGCTGTGTGCAGTGGTTTTACACAGAGCAGCCCAGATCCTCCTCTTCTCGGGTCCCTCTTCAGCGCTCTTGGCCCCTTCCTCCTGTTGAGTGCCCCCACAGCAAGCAGCTTTCTATGGGGCACCCGAGCCGCCACAGCTCCATGTGTCCATTCAGACACAGAGCTGCTGCCCAGCTCTGCCCCCTCTCTCTCCTCATTGGCTCATTGACTTTGATTGACAGCAGCAGGAGCCAATTACTTTCCCGAGGGGACATGGACTTGCATCTGCCATGAGGTCTTACATGTTGCTTGTCCTTTGATATGGCCACTACAGGTGGAGAGAGTTTTACCTGCTGGGAAGGGAAGGTTTTTTTCTGTTTGGGTCAGCTTATTTGCTTTGTGAACTCTTCTGATTCATTAATATACATATGGTGTTTGGGCTCTTCCTTAAATCCCAGCTTGTAACAAGATTTGGTGTTCATTTCATGGATCGGTGGGCAAATATACCATGAGGCATCTTATTCCCCTTTCATGTTAAATGGGTAATTTTTTTTGTCTAGTGTCCCCTCTGCTAACTCACTGCGTGGATTCTGAGTACAATATCCTACGTGCATCTTTTATGCTTGGTCCTGAAGAAGCTGGGGATCCTGCGTAACACGTAGACCATCTGACATGTGCATGCGATGATTCATTATTTCTAAGGGTTTATTTTTTGTACTTATGTCCTTTTTAATAATATGTTTTCAACATATTTTATGTATTTGTAAACTACAATAAAATGTATATGTAATTTTACATTTTAAAGTCCCACTTTTGTTTACTCCATTCGGATTTGCAGCACACAGAAAGCTTTTTATCTTAATGCATAGAATGCAATAAGCTAAAAAAAGAACTTTTGCCTTTACAACCACTTTAAGCTGAAATTCAGAAAATCAGCCACTTTGTACAATGTGCTGGATTGCTAGGGGCTAAATCAAATTGGGCAAATGCAACCTCGTGGATTTATCTCTTTAATTTACCATTTGTATTTTTCTGAGCACTGGCAATGTAGCTATCTCTGCGGTTCCCACGCTCCAACACATGGCTTCGCATGCAGCCGCTTTGCTCACTCCTCCCACCCTCCTGCCCATTCACAGAACTCATTCACAAAATACAAAGACTTCTGTGAATGGAACAGCAAAGGGGGAGGAGCAGGCAGAGATGCTCCTGTATGGGGGAGGAGCATCTGCCCTGCCAGAGCCCCAGGAATGTAGATAGCTTTACTCCCATAGCTCCGAAAAATTGTCCGAAGAGTTAAGTCCAGGAGGTGGCATACAATCAATCAATAATCAACCAGAACTCATATAACTTGCCAGCAATTATAGAGAAGCCTGCTCACCAGCTTTCAAGTTCATTGCAAATGTGAGTGGAATAACTTAACCCTTTATGTGCCACTGACCTCCACCTCAGTACAGTTATCGTAGTGTTCATGCAGCCAATGCAATGGCTCCCCTGAGGTGCATTATATGCAGTTCTTGTGTAAGTAACAGCTACACAGAATTGTTTGCCTGCTTCCAGACTGGCTTAGCTGTAATTGCATTTTGCCTTCATAAGCAGATGGCATATTTTGCTGCTCTGCAATCATTATGTTTACCATGTTCCAGATAGCAATTTTGTGACAGTAGCTGATTAGCGCTAAAAGGCGCCGAGTGGCCTGTTTGTGATGTAGCAGATAGCAGAGCTCCTGACAGCACAGCTCACATCAGTATTGATTCCGCTTGCTTGTGTCTAGCTGAGCATGAATGGCTGGCTATGCAGGGCAGCCGCTCCTCATACTTATTTATTTCCTTTGAATGACAGTGTAATGGTATTTATGCAAGCAAACATATGTTTCTGCTACGTGGCTTGTTGTGCAGATGAGCCTGGATTATTGTTTCATCCTAATCATATTTACAGTAGAAAATTAACCTAGTGTCTTTTGATGCTTAAAGTGTAACACCTCTGTTTCAGCATTCTTAATACGTTTGATATTGTAAGGGTGACAGTATACCACATGGGCCAATTTTAATTTAATTAAATAGGATAGAAGACAGATAGGACAGATTTGAAAACCTTTCACATCACTATTCTTTGCTGCATCCTATGGAAAAGGAGGCTGAGGCTTGCCATAGACAGTGATCGTTGCCCACACTCGCTATTTTCAACAGACATCTTATGTCTATACCAGCTGCAGAAAACCATTGGTTAACAACTTCGGAGGAAAGGGGCTTGGTTAGACAGGTTTAGAAATCTGGCCCGTTCGCTGTTCTTTCTTTTGAGATAAATGCAACCTTCCTCGTTTTTAACAAGCATGTACAGTTTAACAAAACTTAAAGTTTAGAGTAGAAACTCAGTGTACATTCTCTGTTATGTAATCCCATCCAGGCCCAAAAAAAATGTCTGAAGGTGCCAAACCCAGAAAAAGCCTGGGAGAAGATGTCAGCAGATATCACATCACTGGAAGGGGGCGCTTTGGCAGATGTCTGCTATATTGCCCAAATATACAGTGTATAATTGCACACTATGGCAAAAGCCCTAAGCGCCAGCAATGGAATTTAGTTGTTTAGCTCTTCATTTAAAAGGCCCCAAAAATAAACAAATCACTAGCACTTATATCCTTTGCATCTTTCCAGTGGGTGATGTGCTAAATCTTCTCTGTCTTGAAGAGCTCCAGGCACCGCTGCTATTTGACATTTCTAAGTCCCCAGCTGGGCACGCTGGCTACTCCTGCCAGTCACTACATCACTACAAGATATTTATTATTTATCATTTACAGCCAACAGTTGGTGCTCCGGGCTACTGCTCTACAATTGCATTAAGTTAACATTACTGCTATGTTGTGAATAGCTTGCATTGACTTCAATAGCAAATGCTCAAATTACAAACTTTTCATTGAATCAAAAAATCTAAATACCTCTCTCTCTTTGCTTTGAAGATAAGACCCAATGTGGATTTTTAACTGAAATGAAAAAGTCAAAGTTGAGCAGATGATGCTGGAATTTTGCTTTGGAAAACTCCGAAACCGTGTTACAGATACACCCTGTTTAAAATGTATTATGTTTACAATCAAGATTAAAGATTTAATGCAAATAATACAGTGGAGGAAAAAAAAATTTGATCCCCTGCTGATTTTGTATGTTTGCCCACTGACAAAGAAATGATCAGTCCATAATTTTAATGGTAGGTTTATTTTAACAAAAAAAAAAATCCAGAAAAACGCATTTCATTAAAGTTATAAATTGATTTGCCTTTTAATGAGTGAAATAAGAATTTTTAGGTGTAACCCAGAATAGAAGTTTCGTT
>BLSH010116711.1:1917474-1947279 GCA_018402905.1 Glandirana rugosa
GTGTTCGTGAAATGATAATTAAATAACTCTCATAAATATCTCTCTAATTACCAATCCAGCAGGTGATCCATCCAAGACATAGTATTTTGATCAAAAAACTAATTGTAACGGTTATCAGAGACCTTCGGATCTCCCGTTACAATTAAGTAACCTCTTCAAACTGTATTCTCCGTTTATTCTTACTGCAATATCGGTTACTTTCTATTTCTGTTAACTGGAGCTACCTTTTCTATGACGACCATTGTTTGATGTCATTTCAGTCTCCTGTACCATCTACCAAATGCCAAATAAAATCTGTTTAAAAAAAAAAAAAAATAAATACTCTCAATAAATTAATAGTAAAGTGCTTGTGCTTAATCTTAACAATTAATATATATAGTGACACATGTGCAAAAATTATATAATTATGAAGTGCTCAAAGTCTCTCAAAAAGTGCATATAGTGCTTCTGTGCAAAATTGCTTCTTTCACCGGGTGACTGTTTGTGAATACACTCCAACAAAAAGAGGACCAGGGTCACTCCGCACTCACCAGACGAGATAAACCGTTACTCCTTGTTTCAAGGGAGGGTCTTACCAGCTTGTAGGTCTACTTAAGGGGGACCGAGTCTTGTGCTGCTCCACGGGGATGGCTCACGGTCTGCTATGGGATGGGCGCTTCACTTAATAAAATAAAATAAAGCTTCTGATGGCATAAAATCCTTGGTTTATATTGGGCATCAGTTTAAGAACATGGCGTTTATAAAGCTCTCAAGCCCCTTAATACAAGTGAAAAGTAAACTGCATTGAAAGCCTTGTCCTGCGGTCTCCTCTATGGGCCAGCTGCAGTGTCAGGAAGCTCTAACTTGACGAGTTTCATCACTTTAATGCAACGTTGTTCATAGCAGCAGCTTGTATTAAGGGGCTTTGGAGCTGTACGAACGCCATGTTTTTAAACTGATGCCCAATAAAAACCAAGAATTTTATGTCATGAGAAGCTTCATTTTACTCATAGCAGACCATGAGCCATCCCCATGGAGCATTACAAGACTCAGAGGAACACACAGAGGTCTAGGTCCCCCATAAGTAGGCCTACAATCTGGTAAGACCCTCCCTTGAAACAAGGAGTAAGAGTCCATTCTGGTGAGTACGGAGTGACCCCGGTCCTCTTTTTGTTGGAGTGGATTCACAAACAGTCACCCAGTGAAAGAAGCAATTTTGCACACAAGCACTTTAATAATTATTTATTGAGAGTATTTATTTTAATTAATTATCATTATGCACAGGAAAAATAGAGTGAGCATACGCTGTACATTCAACGTTTTATTTACTTTCCTGACTGTCCTTCTCTAATTGAAAATTCTGTTCTAAGTAATTCAGTTGTGTGTGTAAATATGAGCTTCAACTATTGGGCTCGGTAAACAGCAGCACTTTATTCAGTAGGGCAGCCAGAGTCAGCCAGAAACATGTGAAGCATATTATGTTGGATGTTAGATTTAAAAAAAAAAAACATTTTAAGTACTTTTGTGTGCCCTGAAAAAGAAAGAAAGAAAAATGCACAAAACTACTAACCATACTATTTAAGTTTAAAAACTTTTTGGGCAGTTTAGTATGTTAGTATATTTTACTTTATACAATACAGTAGTATTTTAACTTTAAACTTCTAAAAAATAATTCATACATGTAAATATTTTGGAGCACAACAACCCTTTGATTTAACAGTTTCCCAAAACTGTTACATTCAAGGCATGCTGTGAATGATAACTATCACGGTCACTTGTGCCCTCAACAGAACAGTCAAACCATTAAATGGCTGGTGTAACTGATCGCATGTGCAGCACCATGGCAACTGCGGATCAAACAGGCTAAGATGGCAGCTTTCTTGTCTGTAAGGATAGGAGGGTTTAGTTCTGCTTTGTGCACATTGCGCAAAAGTAAATAGGTGATAACAGAAGGTAACTAAGCAGCAATGTCATAATATTAGTAGGAATAACATTGTTATAAAATGGCTTAAAATGTATGTAAACCCTTAGGCTTCATGCACACAGGACTTTAAAAAAACAGCCAAAACGTCAATAGCTTATCAGGGATGTTTTCAGCTTTTACCAGCATTATATTACCGCAGTTTTTTGGCTTTTTAAAGGGCCACCGTATTTTTTTTCCAATTGGTCTAAAACGTCCAAAAACATTGGGGATTGAAGTTTTTAAGCGTTTTTGGGCATTTTTGGACGTTTTTAAGTGTTTGAACATTTTTACAGCTGAAAACAGTCCAAAAAAACCCTCAGCTCTTGGGTTTTTTTACAGCTCAAAAACATCACTGCTAAAAACAGCTGATAACAGCCTGTGTGTGCATGAACACATAGGATAACATGATGGAGGATTTATTGACTGTAGAAAAAAATGTCTGCAGCTGAAAACAGCTGCTAAAAACAGTCAAAAAACGTCCTGTGTGCACGAGGCCTAACAGTGAAGTTATTTTGTGTTATTGATCTGTAAACTGAACCATTGAAATAGCTTTCTTTCATCAGTTAAATATGTTTAAAAAGATTAAAAAGATAGAAAACCCGTTGATCCTGCCTGATTGAATGAACTGATGAACTGATTGTTAGTTTTTAGCTTCCTGTGCTGTTTTTACACTGAAATCTCAAGCATTGTTATGAGCCCAGTTCTCCTTGCTGTACTACAGAATGCCTCCATTGTTATGGAGATGTGGAGAAGGGTGGTCTACAGTTCAAATTAGGATCAATTACCTCGGGACAGCAACTGTGTGACAAGATCACCAGATATAAATAAAGGGGAAAAATCACAAAATAAGAAACATAGTGCACCCACCACATCTAAAAGCTAGAAAACTGTACTAATCTACATTTTGTTCTTGGGTTTAGTTACACTAAAGCTATAGCTCTTCATGGGAGAAACCTTAATATATGGTTACTTGTGTCTGTTTATTTTCATTAACCTATTGCTTCATTCTGCACTTTATCAAAGCATAGCAAGACCCCAAACCCTTTGGCATTTGCCTTCTTTTCACACATACATTTTCTACAAAGAGAACATATTTAAATCGTCTATTTTCTGAATACTGTGTTTCGCTTGGGTACTTGGGGATTTGGAAGCAGCTGCAGAGGAAAAGTGTTTAATGAAAATGAAATTTGAATTTGCACTGAATGGAATGAGTTTTGATTGTGTGTCTGAGTGCTGTAATTACATATGTCACACAGTAATTAAACGTTTGCAGTGTGGCCACAGTGTGTCTCTCTTTTGTCTGCAGATGGTATGGGAGAATGGCTGTGTAGTAATCGTGATGCTGACATCACTGGCGGAGAATGGAGTCAAGCAATGCTACCACTACTGGCCAGATGAAGGCTCGAACCTCTACCATATCTATGAGGTATATTTCTTACTTTTTTGTGTTAATAATAGATTTTGTTTGACAATGCCTTTTATTCAGGATCGAAGGAGCAATCCACCCAAAATTAATATTTAAAACTCAGCTCCAGGAACTTTGAAAATTCTCCTGTGCAGTGGGGCTGTGTATGCAGGTTGACTGATCATTTGTTCTTGGGGAAAGTAAAAGCACTTTTACCTAACGGATCCTCCGCTCCTGCATGCTTTGACACTCAGACCCTACATCAGTCTGATGATGTCTGAGTATTCAGATTGGTATGATCTATTGAGAATGATATAATTCAGGAACACAGGTACTCATACATTTTATGATTCTCTACAGATTAGACACATTCTCATGCAGCTACTTATTTGTATTCATGCATATTAGAAACGTTGCCAATTCTCATAACATGAATATTGAATTTCTAATGATTAGGCTCTTTCTTTTCCTTCTCTGTTTCTCTCTCTCTCTTGCTCTCTCTCTCTCTTCCCCCTTCCCCTTTTCTCTCCTGACCTTTCTGCTCCTCTCATCCTCAGTTTTCCTTCTCCTCTCTCCCCTCTTCTCTCCTTTTTTCTCCCTCCATTCTCCTTCTCTATATAACACTCAAGCTTCTCTCTGGTGTTGTCCCCATCCTTCCCCCTTTCTCTCTACCTACTGTATATCCACATTTCATTCTCCTTTCCCTTCTCTTTCCTCTTCCCTTTCTCTATTCCTTCTCTTTCTCTTTTCCTTCCCTTTTTCTGAGGTCTCTCACTCTTTCCTCCCTGTTGTTCCTGACACACTTTCCTTTCTGCTCTTTAGCTCTGTCTTCCTTTCCCTCTATCTGCATCTTTTTATTAATATTATTATTGTGCAGGATTTATATAGAGCCAACTGTTTGCAAAATAAAAGTGGGCTGCAAAGTTACAATACAGTTCAATACAAGAGGGTTCATAGGGCCCTGCTTGCGAGAGCTTACATTGTAAAAGGGAGGGCCATATGATACAAAAGGTGATAATTATGAGTCATAAGCTGATAAAGAAAGTAAAACTACAGTTTTTTTAGGTGGAGACAGGGTAGGCCTTCCTGAAGAGATTAGGTTTCTGGAATCACCTAAAGGTGGACAAAGTGGGAGATAGCTGGACAAATTGAGTTCGGGAGTTCCAGAGGATGAGAGATGCTCCAGCGAATGGGGCTAAAGAGCAAAAGATCTTGGTAGAAGTGAAAAGGATAATTTTGATGATATTTTGGTTTTGGGCTGGTGATGTAGCTCGGGACAGAGTTGTGGATGGCTTTTTATGTTTTTATTTGCATTTTGAATTGTTTTGTTGGGCGAGCGAAAGCCAGTGGAGGGATTGGCAGATAGGTGGTGGACACTGATAGGTTGGTAAGGTGGATGAGTCTTTCAGGAGGATTTGTTATAGACGAAAGGGGGATAGCCTATGTAAAGGTATGCCAACGGGGGGAGAGTAGCAATCAATAGTAGAGGAGAGAGATAACAAGGAAGTAATTTAGTAGCTTTGTGGTGTCCTTGGCTGAGAAGGCACATCATTTGGAGATGTTATGGAGGGTAAGGTAGTAAGATTAGGACAGAGTCTAGGATTACATGAAGCACCTTGGCATGAGGCGAGGGACTAATAATTGTGCTTTTGATCTCTGTAGAGAAGTCAGGGGAGGGGGCACAGAGGGGAGTAAATATTATTGGCTCAGCTTTGGAAAGATTGGGTTTGAGGAAGTGGAGTTACATCCACACTGATATGTAAGTTAGTAAATTAGTATTACTTGAGGAGACTGACAGGGTGAGTAGAGAGATAGATTTGGCGTCATCATCATAGAAATAGAAATTGGAAGCAGTAGGAACTCTCAGCTGACCCAGGGAGGAGATGAGGACAGAGATTAGAAGACTTCGGTTTTCTCATTCTTTCTGTCTTTCTCAATCTCTTCTCTTTTTCACTCTCTTACCTCTTTGCCCTTTGTCTCTCTCTCTTCTCTCTGTCATTTCTCGCTGTCTGTCTTCTCTGTGCAGTTTTGCACTCTCCCGTGTCTTCACTGTCTCCCTGTCTGTCTCCTCTTTGACCTTTCCCCACCATTCCCCTCTCTGTTTATAATTCTCCTCTCTTTCTCTCTCCGCACTCTTTTTCACTCATCATCTTTCAAAGTTTCTATTAAGATAAGAGCCTCAGAGCAGATAGGAAATGAGACAAGTGGAAGTTGTTTGTGAGCAGTGCCTTGACTGTGCAGTAGTGGCTTGTATGCGACTATAAATAATCCCCTTCATTTTGATTAACATGGAGCTGGTATGAGTGTGCCAGGTGTCAAACCCTCTAGAGATGCCAGGTTTTTGTAAAACAATTTGAAGCAGATGTTCAGTAAAGTACTTAAGTTGTGCCCTACGCCTTCCTTCCATCTCCAGGTAAATCTTGTCTCCGAGCATATCTGGTGTGAGGATTTTCTTGTCAGGAGCTTCTATCTGAAAAATCTACAGACTAACGAAACCCGCACTGTCACCCAGTTTAATTTCCTCAACTGGAATGACCATGGCGTTCCGGCTTCAACCCGCTCGCTGTTAGACTTCCGCAGGTACTTCTTGTGACTGTCACTGAATCAGCAGTGCAGTAATGCATTTCTTATCTTGACATTTTAACTCATCTTTTACCTGGCTAGAGTTCCCTTTTAAATATCTTATTCATCATATTTCTTTTGCATAATATGTTTTAGGAAAATACAACACAATTTTAATTGTTGTGCATTTCTTTTTGGCCCCCATTTACACCATTACGCAGTGCACTGTAGTGCATGTGTTTTAGTGCATTATGGCAGATTATGTTTTTCATTTTGAATGGGTTGTCATGGCACCTCGGTGCATAAAAAATATGCCCTGCACAAATCATGTGTGTTGCAGCCCACTGTAGATGTGTATATGTTTTCTTTTTCATTACATAACACGATAATAGTGGACAATAAAACTATACATGAACAGTACATATATACAGTGTATATACGAACACTCAGGTATAAAACATATATACACACAACAATCACAAGAGCTATTCCTAAAGCAGACCTTGAAGTAAAATGCATGCTCTGTTTTTTTAGTTAGAACCCCTTCTCCTTGTTAGAATCCTCCTATATTTTATGGGTAAACATATACCTGTCAAGAAAAAAGAATAAAGAATAAAAGAAAATAATATATACTTAACACCATCTTCTGTCCACAACACCTAGACAAAAGTGAGAAGATGTTGTTGCATTTGGATGCAGTGTCTTCCAGGCTGTAGTGTCTATTGTTCCTAGGGAATGTCGATGGAAGGATGGCATTATCATGCCCTGCAATGCAGAAGATAAGGGTTAGATAAGTATTTGCTCTAACTTTTTTCCTTACAATGAAATTTTCCACTACTATTATGCAGCAATATTTACAAAGGGAATGGGCCCTTATCTGACTAGTGGAACTTTATATTTTGTGCTTTAATGCCCCTTTCACATGGGGTAGAATCCGCTCTGTTCAGCAGGGGATCTGTCCACTGATCCCCTGCTAAGCAAAGCAGAGCATGCGGATGATGTCTTCCATGTTTTTAGCAGAGTGGACATGGACACAGCACCCTCTGTTCTATGGGCGGTCAGGTGTAAATGGACTAGCTTTTCCTTTACACCCAATTGCCGTCTGATCTGATCCACCTAGACAGAGAGGAACAGATCCCCTTCCATTTTTTTTAACAAACTGGATCAGATAGGAAGTATGCAGGTGTAAACGGACACAAGTTAGTTTACATCTGCCAGTCCATAGGCATACATTTACCACCCGATCAGGTCCACCTGAGAAACTGGCAGGCAAAACTGATCGGATTGCCTCTGTGAAAGGGGCCTAAGGTATTCATGATTGATTTGAACATTTGTGCCACACAAATTGTGCATGCTACAATTTAGGTGAATTTAAGATGTAAGAGACAAATGCATTCCAAACAGTAAATTAGTAAACAGTTCCTATACCACCTCATAGGTTGTATTTTTAGATGTTTGAAACAAAACAAGCAATAGCACAGATGTAGGTGAGATTTGCACATTCTAACTCTCTATATATGACAGATAACTGGCCCATTAGACATGGTTTTCTGAACTGAATGAATCCCCATTAGTAAGCTATTCCTATATTCCTACTTCCTTTCCCTGAGACCTAACAGGAAGTAGGAGCTTCCTGAAATTGCAGTTGTCACTGGAACTGGTGTCCCCTATCCTTTAGGTGTTCATTACATTTTGGGTTGTTTCTCGCTTTACGCCTAATTAACAATAATCAGTAGGATGGATAGTTAGAGTACATCTTACCAGTTGGACACGGGCAACAAAAAATGTTTCTATCCTTTCCCCACTCTATCCAAAACTAAAAAAAAAGTTCTGCCAGGACTTCTATTTTAACAGACACTGGGGTTATTGAAAGGTTTTTATTGCCCTTAAGTTGTCCACTCATAATATAGTCTGATTGTATAATTGAATATTTGAACAGTCTCCTTTAGACCAGCAACTACTATATGTAGTTTATATCTAGTAGACTCTGCATAGTTGTGGAAAGTCTGATGACAATGCATGTGGCCAACTTTACATGCCCAAACTGAATAATCAGTTATTCCTATACAAAACATCTGGAAAATGGTTGACAAAATGTACGTATAGCCAAAACTGTTCCCATAAGCGAAATCCACAATTTTACAGCTGTCTCTAGAACAGAAGTAATGGGGAAATCTTCTAGAGGGGATACTGGTTCTGGTGACAACTGTCTAAGAGAATATCCCCTCGCTTTTTAATGTATCCCTTTCACTTCCTGTTGAAATGGGAAATGAAGGGAAAACTTCCTAAGAGGAAACAGACAGCAAGCAATTATCTGACAGCGGTTTTAATTCTTCCCTATTGTATCTAAACCAAGAAGAAAAGTCTTGGCTTGGTTTGCAAATTATTTAATTAATTTAAATCATGTAATTATTTATTTATGTAGAACCAAAGAATTCTGTAGTGTTTTACAGTACATCAAGCAATTTCCATTAACCCCTACTCTTGAAGGAGCTCATACTATACAGTCCCTATTAGTGCCATATGTAATAATAAGCCAAGAAAAATGTTCTCTGATGATGTCTATTATACACGTGCCTGCAGTTTTCAGAAATTAACTAAAGTGCTAAATGACATTACTGAAAGGGGAAATTTTTTTATTGTTCTAAACAATAAATAAATAGATTAAGGAGTTAGATGGAAGTTTATATCTCCCAAACAAGTAATGAGGGAGGAAAGGTAATGTGAGGAAATTGTTCTAGCTACAAACCATGCAGCTTGAAATATCTCAGGATGCCTTGCCTAATTGCACATTATATCATACAGAGGAAATTGTGGAAATCATTTGCAGATAATAAAAATTTCTTAACATGCACGGAAAATGCTTGGCTGTATGCAGTTTGGAGAAGTTTGCGTAGGGAGGGAAGAAACTCCTGTTGATGAAGCACACATACTTTGTAAATGGTACATAAAAGCACATAATTATGGTGTAGAACAGTACTTGACACATAATCAGCAGCAGTTACTGCTTTGTGTTGGGCTTTTATGCACAGCTTCTGCTCATCATATCACAGAAATAATAGAGGTTACACAGGGAGAGAGCTGACCTTTAATGTCTCTGGGATTGTCATTCTGAGTGGAGTGTAAAAGGCTTTTTGAGATGTGACATATTGGTTAAGGAACTGTTCTCTGATGCGCAAGGTCATCAGTTCAATGTCTGCCTCTGTCACTGCCGCTTGCGGTGGTCCTGAGCGAAATCCATTTATCTGCCTGTGTGCAAGGTGGCCTGGCTGTCACTGAGTTATAACAATAACATTAATTCCTTCTTTGCTAGCCTCTCTGGAGTCTGGATGGGAAACAGAAAATAGGGAGAGTCAGCTGAAGCGCCTGTGTTTCTAAGCCTGTAAACCTATCGAATAGCACAGGTTTAGGCAGATTGTTGCTTTTGTAGTTTTTCTGGGGCCTTCATGGCTCAGCATGACATTTCAGACAGAGGACGGGACCTGTGTACACAACAGTTGGGTTCCAAAGTTGGGTTACAGTCTGATAGGATCAAACAGAACTCCATCTTGCTTTCCTAGATGAAAGGCTATGCATTACTGGAATGTAGTATGTGTACAAACTGTAAAGAGGCACTTACACTTTTTTATTCAGGGTCATTAATACTCCCTACCTTCCCTACACTCCTCCTGGCTTGGTTCTTCCACTGTTCTAACCTTGTGAAAGCTGTGCTACATGGTTTTAGAACTTACACAGGGTTAATAGTGTGTCCTTCTCACATGAGAAAGTGTTAGTTCCTGGCGAATGACTCCAGCACTACATCATAAGAGGAGGTCAAATGCTCCCTCAGATGCAGAAGTACTTGCTATTTCGCTGCAGTTTAGGTGTAGCCATGCAATAGGGGGAAGGTTTGTATGAATGGATTTCCTGAATGGGCAAAGTGATAGAATCTCTGTAAGGCCTAAGTATCCCTAAAACTAAGCTGCCAGATTTTGTGGGTACTAGTGAGATGAATAACATGCCAGCCCCTTATATCTCTTGTAGATTCCTGTAATTAGATGTTTCTGCATTCTTATCTATTTCTATCATGCTCCATCATCTCCATCATACTAGTGTGACATCATCATTTAGCTTTGGCCGTTGAGATAAACTGTAAGGGATATCTTACTGGAGGAGTCTTTGAGACATAGGAGAAGAAAGAGCACATTTCAATTTGCTGGCACTGAAGGAGTACAGAGAAGGACACAGAGGGGGACTGGAGGAGGACACAGGGGACAGTTGGGGGTGATCGGTGCAGCGGTGGGGGAAGTTACAATCACCGATACTCCTGTGTGGCTTTCAATAAAGCAACTGAGAGCCGCGGAGGGGAGAGGAGGAGAAGCGGTTGTCAGCTGTTTTATTGAAATCCACACAGAGAGATTGGTGATTATTCTACACTGTTAGGAATGGGAGAGGAATAGCTATGGTGGGTGGGTGATATTCTGTCATTAAGTTTCTATACCAACTTACTAATTTCTATGATGCCATATAGCACTGTAACAATACACTGGCAGCTGAATTTCATAAAGTGTATTTATAGCCAAAATGTTTTCTTTTTTTCTGTTTAGGATAAGGGATGGAACAGTTAGAGCCCCTAGCATGTTTTTTCTCTCTGTTTTTCACTGGGGAGATTTCCTCTCACTTCCTGTCCATAAGACCCATCAGGAAGTGAAAATCTTTTCAAAATGATTGGAAATCCCTTTATACCATTGTCATCCGAACTATGCCCTTTAGAAGGGCATAAATTATTCTGGTGACAACTGTGTAATTTTGCATTTACCACAGTTTTCTATCTCAATGGCAGTGTTCACCAGAACAGGAAAGAAGAGGAACACAGGCAGCAATAAAAACCTGAGAGGGGTTTTAACCCTTCCAAACTCTAGCTAAGAAGAAAAGTTTTGTCTAGAACAGAGATCTTCAAACTGTGGCCCTCCAGTTGTTCAGGAACTACAATTACCATCATGCCTAATCATGTCTGTGAATGTCAGTGTTTTACAATGCATCATGGGACGCGTAGTTCCACAACAGCTGGAGGGCCGTAGTTTGAAGATCCCTGGTCTAGAGAGATACTCTAAAGCAAAACTAAATGTTAGTTTTTTTTTTTAAATAACACGCATGTCATACTTACCTCCTCTGTGCAGCGGTTTTGCACAGAGTGGCCCGATCCTCTTCTTCTGGGGTCCCCCAGTGGTGCTCTTGGCTCCTCCTCTTCTTGAGTGCCCCGTCAAGGAAGTGCTTTCCCTGGGGGCACTCCCCGTGTCTTGCTGCTGTGTCCATTGACACAGATAGCAGGACTCGGCCCCGCCCCCCCCGCTCCCACGTCACTGGACTTGACTGACAGTAGTGGGAGCCAGTGGCTCCCCTGCTATCAATCTGTCCAATGAGGAATGGATCCCACGGCTGGAGCTGCTAGGCTCGTCCCTGGCACCGGAATGATCGGGCCCAAGTAAGTAAAAGAGGGGCTCTGGGGGCAGATGCAACAGAAAAGCTTTTTCACCTTAATGCATAGAATGCATTAAGGTGAAAATCCGGGAGGGTTTACTACCCCTTTAAGCAGGCCAATTATTTAACTGTCAGTCATAAAACTAAAGGTGTTCATTTGACATCAGTCGAAGAGAGGAAGCCATTTTGCGCTCTCATATTCATGTACATGCTGCCTCTGTGATGTCATCATTAACTCTTATTAACCTGGTAGTTTGCTTAATGACTCAGTCGCATCATGACTAAATTGAATGTGCAAGATGATGACAGTGTATTTGGCAACTACATTTTTGCTCTGCTTTTATTCAAATTTAATTTGACATAGTGATAAGACTTCAGAATAATTGAATTTCAATTTAAAGGTGTTAAGTCTAAATTAGAAACACAGGTTGTCATAGTGGCATAAGGTGAAAAAAGTGCAATTTTCTTGTCACAGTCCACTTTGCATATCCAGCTGGTAAACATTATACAATGGCAATAATTTAAATTGAACAACAAGTACTTTTCCATTAATTCATGTCAGTTAACTAAGTTGTTTATGCAGATATGCAACAACAGAGATGGGGGTGGTATTTAAAGGGTAACTGTTTTTATTATCTTCAGAAGATGAAGAGTTAATCTGAGTACTATACACAATATGACCAACTTTCTTAAAGGAGTCAATTCTACTGCAAACTGTGTTCATTGCAAATCATATTTGGTCAAAGCAAACCAAAAATAAAAAAATCTCCTGAACCTGATTCCATGTTTGTGATAATCATGGTTTTGCTGGTTCTTTTAGTAACTTCACTATACAACTGTCCTGGCTTCTTAAATTCCATTCTCTCTTTTCTTTTTGTTTTTCTTTGTTTTGTTTTTTTTTTGGTGGGGGGGGGGGGGGTTGTTTTGTTTTTTATATCAACAGCAAATTACATCTCTAAAGCTGGCCATCCACTAGTAGAATTTCATTTGAAAGTTTAAGTTTTTAAGAATGTTTAATTATATAATCATTTGTGGGGTCAAATCAATAACTGTTTTCGATTGCAGTGGCAAGAAATATGGGAGGAGCAGGGTGGAAAATATTTCTCAGTCAAATTAATTTCTAACAGTGTATGTGATTTTCTTTTGGTAAAGTCCATTTGTTCCAAAATCAAATGTAAAAGCAAACAAAATTTTGAAGTACAATCGAACGACAATCATCAAGTCACTAAATGTTTATTTAGAATGCTACTAGTGTATCACTAGCTCGAAGGCTAAGTTCACCTTTTTTTTCTAAATTCCAGCTCTCCTATGTACCAATATAGCATTAATTTACTTATTTTGCAAAAATAAAACAGCTTTCCATTAACTGTACAAACGCTTACCTCACTTTCTTCATAGCTATTTAAAAACACTGCTCAATTACTTCTGCCTTACTTCCTGGTCAGACTTTAGGTCATGACACAGGAAGGAGTTGACCAGCTGATCTCATTAGCACACACCCTGCAACATCTACCCTCAGCTGGTCAACTCCTTCCTGTGTCATGACCTAAAGTCTGTCCAGGAAGGCAGAAGTAATTGAGCAGTGTGTTTAAACAGCTATGAAGAGAGTGAGGTAAGCCTGTGTAGAATTAAAGGATACGTTCACCTTTCTTCACTTTTTTTTCTAAATTCCAGCTCCCCTATGTACCAATATAGCATCCATGTACTTTTTTTGCAAAAATATCAACGCTTTCCATAAAATCTACAGACACTTACCTTACTGTCCTACATCCATGTTTCCAAACGTATCTATTGCTTCTGTCTACTTCCTGATCAGACTATAGGTCATGACACAGGAAGGAGTTGACAGCTGACCTCATTAGCACACACCCTGCATCATCCATCCTCCTACCTACCACAGGGCTTGTGAACAGGGCTTGACAGCTGAGTGTTTCTGTCCACTCCCTCCTATGTACTTGTATAAAGATACACTATGCAATCAGATTGTACTGTATATTGTGGATTTAGTGAGAAGCGTGATCACTGATTGACTGCATTTAATTTAAAAAAACGTGCACCTGGAGATGGTTGGGAGATAGTCGGGTGGATGATGCAGGGTGTGTGCTAATAAGGTCAGCTGGTCAACTCCTTCCTGGGTCATGACTTAAAGTCTGATCAGGAAGCAGATAGAAGCAATAAATATGTTGAGAAACATGGCTGTAGGACAGTAAGGTAAGTGTCTGTAGATTTTATGGAAAGTGTTGATATTTTTGCAAATAAAAGTACATGATTGCTATATTGGTACATAGGGGAGCTGAAATTTAGAAAAAAAAGTGAACAAAGGTGAACTTAGCCTTTAAGTAGAAGCATTCTAAATAAACATTTAACAACTTGATAAATGTTGTTCGATTGTACTTCAAAATGTTCTTTGCTTTTACATTTGATTTTGGAACAAATGGACTACACTGTTAGAAATTAATTTGATTGAGAAATATTTCCACCCTGCTCCTTCCATCCTTCTTGTCACTGCAGTCGAAAACAGTTATTGATTTGACCCCACTAATGATTATATGATTAAACATTCTTAAAAATGAAACATTTCAAATAAAATTCTACTAGTGGATGGCCAGCTTTGGAGATTCCATTTGCTGTGTGTTTAAATAGCTGTGAAGAGAGTGAGGTGAGTGTGTGTAGAATTAATGGAAAGCTGTTTTATTTTTGCAAAAAAAGTACAATAATGGTATATTGGTACATAGGGGAGCTGGATTTTTTTTTAAAAAAAAGATGAACTTAGCCTTTAAAGCGGTTGTCTACCCATTTTGTTTACTTTTACCTACAGGTAAGCCTATAATAAGGCTTACCTGTAGGTTAAATTAATATCTTCTAAACCTGTACGGCTTAGAAGATATTCCCTCTCTAATCCGCTGCGGCGTTACGGCGCATGTGCCATGTATGTCCCGGCGCATGCGCCGTGTATGTCCCGGCGAAGGCCCAGCAATAGTTCCGGATCTTGCCGGAAAGCGTGGGAGTGACATCTCGCGGCTGCGGCCAGTCACAGCGCCAGAGCCGCGTACCCGGAAGCAAGATCCGAGGGAAGATATCCGCTCCCACAAAGGGGACCGAGCAGCCTGGTCGGATCTTCGTTTCAAGGTGAGTATTTCATAATGAGCTAGTATGCTGTGCATACTAGCTCATTATGCTATTGTCTTGCAGGTTTTTTTTTTTTTTCCGTATAGACAACCGCTTTAAGTGCCATAAATAAGAATTTCCTCTTAAAGCAGGCCTATACTTAAATATTAACTTACAACTACATTAAAGTGATTGCAATTGATCACCTTTTAAAACAACCCATAAAATAGAAATAAAAATCAAAACATTTTTTGTATTTTTTTTATAAATGATCACATTCCTCTGTTCTCAGCTGCTTAAGAGCTGGGGAAGGAGAAGCAGCAGCACACTGAGCTTGCCAGTGAAAGGCTGTGCAGCGGGGGCGTGTCAGAACAAGTCTTATCATTGGAGGGAGGATCACCTGGGATTTTCCATAAAGGAAGCAATACAAAGAGAACAGTAGACCTTCTCATACAAGTACATGGTACAGCAGGCACATATGAGAAATATGAACTGTTGGGGTAACAAACGCTTTAACAGATTTTTAGGAAAATAATTTCACATGACAAGAAGCCTAGGCTCTTTGGTCATATGACCTCTGCTGTTAATGAGGATCAACCTATCTGAACTCTGACCCTTCTCTTTAGCAAGGATCACATGAGCAAATGTCTAGGCTTTTGGCTATGCGAACAGCATTGGGGGAGCAGCCAAGTGCAGCATTTTCTTCAAGTGATACCGTTTGATTCTCTTTATATTCCATCCCAGGAAGACTCTTAACAGAGCTTTATGTGGACAATTGAGGAAAATGTCCACATTACGCTTAGAAGGTCTCTGGAGTATGCTGCATATGATCGACTTTTACAAAGATAACTAAATGTAATAATTTAGGGAATAATTTCCTAACGTGCTATTTTAATGCTATTGTTGTAAACCCTTATCTGTTAAAAACATTTAATCAGGCTGAGAGAAAAATAAGTAGAAATTTAATCTAGCCTGAAGCATTTGCAAATTTACTAAAACAAGATTCCTTTACCAAAACACTGGCCTTTAATAGGTCTGCTTTGATAACGTGCAAGAAGCAATAGTGGCTTTTTTTTTTAATCAAGTAGAATAATTTGCCAAGTGCAGTAACCATCAGCAAGAAATCTGAAATCACTTTTCAAACATTTGTCTAAACTTTTTATAGATAAAATCTGACTTGATGATATGAATGATTCTTCTTTGAACCATGTCAATATAGGTTTAGTCTACCCAAATGGAATATTTGTTGGGGGTGCAATCTGGTAAGCTATGCCATAGGCTTCTTCTTATATCTATTCAGAACTTTACAATTTCCACTCCACTGTTTCTGGATTTGAGTGTCTAAGTCCTCAATAGGGGTGTCTCAAATCCAGTTTGCATCATTTAAAATACATTTGAAGGCCAGCAGGGTGTGATGGCCCTTTTCAGCACCGGCACAGCAGGTATATATAGACCTGAGAACACCAGAGCAGAGATCTCTACTCTGGAATGCCTGAATTCATGAGAAACTACAAATAAGTAAAAGAGTTTTGGGTGGACTGAACATTTAAAAAGGGACAGTATATTGTTTAGTGTTACTGGCAGCAAACCTTTTTATATCCTTATTCAAAAAATAATTATTATTCCTACATGCAGTGACTCCTAGCAGCTAGTCAGTATCCATACTGGCCTTTCAGTAGAGTGAATTCTGTTGCCTTTGTTTACTGTTTTTTAATCAGAACTTGAGTGAAATATGGGGACTGCCAACACTAGTCATCGGTCTGTTATGCTAACCCTCTGAGTTCAAAACTTTCATAGTCACTGACCAGGAATAAATCAACAGTTCTGCATGTGCAATCCTATTTTGGGACAGTATCTCTGTTTTTTGAAAGAAGGGGATCAGGATGACAGCCATACAACCAGCTTTTTTCAGCAGTGAGGGCCTCCATGTTCCCCCTGTGAAAGCTTTACTATCCTTATCTAAAAACTTTTAAAGCAGGCCATTCCAGCGATGAAGAAAGAAATTACCCTTCCTACTACCCATGCTCCCAAACACCACTCCAGTCCTGAGAAATCTTCTGCTGAACTTTGTAGGGAAACTGACACTTCCAGCAGTTGTTGATCTCTGGGGTCCTGTGAAGCTCTCAGTAGTTCCTTGCTTTCACCCCCACCCATTAGAGCAGGGACCTCCAAACTATGGACCTCCAGTTATTCAGGAACTACAATTCCCATCATGCCTAGTCATGTCTGTTAATGTCAGAGTGTTACAATGCCTCATGGGATGTGTAGTTTGACAACAGCTGGAGGGCCATAGTTTGGAGATCCCTGCATTAGAGGATAGAGTAGTAGCATGGAGGTCAGAAAGAGGAACCGGTGGGAACCGCAGGAGACCCAGGAGATCTACATTACTGGAAGAAATGGTTTCCCTGCAGATTTTAGCAGAAGACTACTAAAAATCAAAGCAACATTTTGCAACACAGAAAGTATGTCTTATTTTCTTTTACATGTATGGCGTGCTTTAAGACATTTTGTATTGGCAATAGGGTTGTTTTAAGAATAAGACATCTTATTGAATAAAGCTGTTAGTTTATTGTAGTCTAATGATTTTTTTCTTCCTGTACACAGGGTCTTGATATATCATCATGTAATTGGCATATAAAGTCTATTTGTAATCTGAATGCTTTGAATTTATGTTCACGCTACTAATGTTTAAACTGTGCTGGTGTTATTAAGGAACTTAATCACTGACAAATAACCTTGTAAAGATTTTAAAGAATTAATGTTGTGCTTAACTTTTTCTTCTATGCTTGATATTTCTGTAATACTGATTTTGTACATTGAAAGAAAATGTGTCTTTGCTTATAAGTGATAAGGAAACCTCACAACAAAGGTCACCATGACAGCTGCATTGTGCAGTTAAGCCAAGCTAATATTAACCAGCTTGATCACCTGTTCCCTATCTGTGTGCGCAAACCAAACACACTATGATCACCTTCATCACTTTAGGAGCATAAAAAAATCAACATTTTTATTTTATTTTTTTTCTTGCTGTACGCACATTGGCATTTACTAACAATCGCTCACTTGAAAATGGTTAAATTCTTATTTTGCCAGCTAATTAGCAGTTGCCAGTGTCATTTTTGTGATGTTGCAGCTAGTAATATGAGCCCAGTTGCATAGTCACAAAAGTGATCATTGGAAACTGTCACTCTGCTGCGGGGACAATATGGAAGCCCCTTTTCTGTGCCTCTAACGACCTCTGACCTTTGCTTGCTGACGGTTTGCATGATGGGTCTCTTTTCATTCATTGAACCCGTGGTTTGGTTTGTATCACTAATCATTCTCTCACTCTTTCTTTCTCTCTCTCTCTTATGTGTGTGTACACATTAATAAAACATGTTCTGGGTTGAACAGCCGGCTTGTGGTTATAATTTCGCACTGACAGAATGAAATGCTTGGTTATAGATTTATTCAGGCTGACGCAATTAACCCTTGCTCTCATTGAACCATTTAGCAAGGCACTGGCCTATTGTATATTTTAACCCTAATGGCAAATACAGGTTTAAAGGGACACTAACCAAAAAAAAAAATATTTTCCGAAAGGATTCTTGAACAAAAGCTACAATTATATATTGGTCTACATGAATATGTAATGTTCTGCAATACAAATGTTAACATTGTAGGAAAGTATTCAAATACAGCATGTTTAAAGAAAATATGTCGGTATGGGAATGTGGGAGCAGCCTTTTTTTATCCAAGGCTGTTATCCTCATTCTTTCTTCATCACTTATGGAATCACTGACATGGAACAATCACAATCTTGTCAGGTGTTTGACAATTGGTATTTACATATGTGTTCCAAGTCAGTAAGTTACAATTAATGAAGAAAGGATAAGAACGATGGCTCTGGAACCTGCACCTTCAAAAAAGTCAACAATGGTAATTTGTACATTTTAAGGTAGTGTAACCAACACCTAGCTGGTCTTCTGCTAATTATTCATTAAAAGAATGTTGCACACTGCTTCATTTAAGTTTTCTTAGCGCTAAAACCAGGCCAACAGCTAAATACACAGATGTAATACATATAAGAGCGCTGTTTAACCTGCCAAACGATTTTTATTTTCATTCAGTTCTGAGATTTACACAGCTCTGTCAGTTAGCAAAGCCAGGGGGATAACACCACTTTATTTGCTACTGCTAAGGAATACAGTGATGGTTTCCCTGCATCCTGCTGATTGGACAGTGAAGGAGCAGTACCAAACTGACAAGGTCATCCCTTTGCTCACTCTGCTCTCTCTTCTGTCTGTTTGTTCCTGGTCAGTCATCACCTTTGCATGCATTGCACCTGAGGATCCCATTTTTGCCCCTCCTTCTTCCAAACAAAGTGCTGTTGAACAAAGAATTACGCAAGGCCAAACCAAGTAAAATTCAGGTATTTACACTAGTTGAATTAAAAAATATACATTTATTGATTTATTAATGAATACAGAGTTACATGTGTGCATTCTATATCTACCTGGAGCACAACATTAAGGTCTTGTTTACACTTTCTTCAAAATGCGGCATTTGACACGCTTTTTTAAAGCACTCTGAATACCAATCAAAGCACCTCTCACTAAATTAAATTGTTACCTTATAGTCCTGTACACACTGTTCAGTTTGCTTTGCTTCAGAAATTATACCCCATGTTGCTTTCATTGTGCTTTGCAGCACTTCAGTGCACCCATAGACATCTATGGCCTCGTTTAGACTTGCTTTGCTATCTGAAGCATGATACGCTTTTGGAACACTTTTCTATCTACAAAGTGAGGAGACATTGTATCAGGGACCAGAGTGAGTGATCAGTGGATATTACACATGGTGTACAGCTTGGGAGTGATAAAGCAGGAAAGTGAGTGAGGGAAAAAGTGGGAAACAAAGCAGTGGAGTATCAGCGGAGTAGGAGATCAGCAGAACAAAGGATCAGAAGGAGATTAGCAGAGTGGAGTTTCAGCAGAATGGAGGATTACTACTAAACAGGAAGGGGGTGGAGGTGTTACTACCTATCGGGGAGGGGAATACTATTACTGAGAGGAGGAGAATGTACTACCAAGTAAGGGAGTACTACTAGCAGGGGTGGTGGGTTGTACTGCTGAGTGGTTGGGGGGGCAGGCGGTTTGGGGAATGTACTACTGAGCAGGAGTGGGGGCACTACTGAGCGGGGGTGAGGAATGCACTACTGAATGGGGAGCTGGGGGGTGGTGTACTACTGGTAGGAGCATGTAATATTGGACGGAGACCGTACTACTAATCAGGGGCAGTGGAAAATGTACTACTGAGCGGGAGAGACGCTACTGGGTGGGGGGTGTACTACTGACCGGTAATTTGCTACCAAGTGAGGTGGGTAAATACTGCTCAGGGCGGGAACTATTAAGAAGGGATTACTACTGAGCTGGGAAAATGTTGAGTCAGGGCTCTATTAAACCAGGGGTACTGCTGAGGCATGGAACCACTGATGAGCTGGAGATCTTCTGAGTGGTGTACTATTGAGCCAGGAAACTGATGAGAGGGGGTACTACTCAGCCACCAAAAACATCAAAATAAAAAAAAATACCAGATACCACACCAACACCTTACCACTCCTTTGATTTGGCAAATTACTTATCATCACTTCCCATTTGACATCACTTACCCTTTAAAACAAATAGAAAACCAACACACACTTTCCAAGCTTCATAAAAGCTTAAAAAGGCAGCACAAAAGTAAAAGCCTGAAATGGCTAGAATCCTACACGTAATTTCTGGGACTCATATACCAATGTCAAGGAGGAGGACAAGTCCAAAATTTGTTAAAGTTAAGGCTTGTGTTTTTTTCCTTGCACATGATTGGGTATTCTTGGCAAAATGATATTTCACTGGAGAAAGTTCCCTTGCAAAGGGCAACTTTCTTTGCCAAGTAAAAAGCCTAGTTGCCTTTAGTGAATCAATCTCAATGTATCTTCACTCACAGAATGATTAAACAGGTTTAGAAAGTTAAGAAAAGAGTTAACGTTGAAGTTTAGGCAGAAATAAAATCTATTAAAGCTATGTATTTATTAAAAAAAAAAATAATGTTGAATTTAGTTTTAAATACAAGTACAGTTGTACATGTAACTGAGTATCTTCTTGATACAGTGGGGAAAATAATTATTTAATCCCCTGCAGATTTTGTAAGTTTGCCCACTTACAAAGAAATGAAGGGTCTATAACCACTTGCCGACCACCTTGCCTAGAAAGACAGCTGGAAAGTGGCACGTTCCCGCGATCACCATTTATAAGCGGCAATTTGCGCATGCACAAGTAGCGGGCGGGCACGTGCCGCACGCTCCATGGGCGGTTCCACGGGTTGGGCGGACACGAAGTCCGCCGGCGACCCACGATCGGCTACTACAGAGCCAGAACGGAGAACCGCCAATGTAAACACAGCGGTTCCCCGTTCTGACAGGCGCATGACAGAGATCTACTGATCCCTGTACAGGAGATACTGAGAAAAGTTCTTCAGACAGCCGCACTCCAAAAATTGCAGTTTATTGGTAAAATCAAATGAAATACAAGCAGAGCATATTGGGGGACAAACCCCAGGTACAAAAGCTGACGCGTTTCACGTCTATATCTGACGCTTAATCATAGCTATGATTAAGCGTCAGATATAGACGTGAAATGCGTCAGTTTTTGTACCTGGGGTTTGTCCCCCAATATGCTCTGCTTGTATTTCATTTGATTTTACCAATAAACGGCAATTTTTGGAGTGCGGCTGTCTGAAGAACTTTTCTCAGTATCTCCTGTATCATGGCGGAGCCTGCACCCTATGGAAGCGGTCACATCTGTGGAGTGAAGCCGTGGCTTTGAGCGGGTATTGTCTTCCCTTCTACTGATCCCTGTACTCGGGATCAGTTAGATCTGTCATGCCCCTGGCAGCCCAGCCCCCATACAGTTAGAACACACATAGGGTACACAGTTAACCCCTAGATCGCCCCCTGCAGGTTAACTCTTTCCCTGCCAATGACATTTATAAAGTAATCAGTGGGTATTTTTAGCTCTGATCGCTGTATAAATGTCATTGGTCCCAAAAAAGTGTCAAAAATGTTCGACATGTCTGCCGCAATGTCGCAGTCCTGATAAAAATCACAGATTGCTGCCATTACTAGTAAAAAAAATAGTAAAAACGGCATAAATGAATTCTCATGGTTTGTAAATGCGGCAACTTTTGCGCAAACCAATCAATATACGCCAATTGCGATTTTTTTTTGTATAAGAATATATATCAGCCAAATACCACCAAAAGAAAGCTCTATTTGTGGTAAAAAATAGGACGTCAATTTTGTTAAATTAAGTTGCAGTTCAGTGAGTAAAATAAGTATTTGATCCCCAAGTAAAACATGACTTGGTGGAGAAACCCTTGCTGGCAAGCACAGAGGTAAGACATTCCTTGTAGTTGGTGACCAGGTTTGCACACATCTCAGGAGGAATTTTGGTCCACTCTTCTTTACAGATCTTCTCCAAATCTTTATGGTTTCTTGGTTGTCTCTTGACAACTCGAAGTTTCAATTCCCTCCATAAATTTTCTATAGGATTAAAGTCTGAAGACTTACTAGGTTACTCTATAACCTTAAAGCAGAGTTCCAACCAGTTAAAAGTCAGCAGCTACAAAAAGTGTAGCTGCTGACTTTTAACAATCAGACACTTACCTGTCCCAGGCTCCAGCGATGTGGCCGCCCGAAGGCCCACTCCTCTCCCCCTCCCCTTGGTGGCACCGGCATCACAAGTGTGGACGCCTGGCTTTGGCTTCAAAGTCGGGCGCTCACTGCGGAAGCGCGAGTCGCGCTGTGCTTTGTGAATGGCCGGTGTATCTTCTGGGACCTGTGATGTGTCCCAGAAGATTATCAGGTGGGGGGGTGAACTTCCTTCCTGTTCCGCGGCACCAGGACAGGAAGTGCAGCTGGGACCCGGTCAAAACAGGGTCCCAGCTGCCCCCCCAAAAAAAGACATGCCAATTGTGACATGTCGGGGGTCACCTCCCCTTAAATTGGAAGTTCCACTTTTGGGGGGAACTCTGCTTTAATGTGCTTCTTCTTGAGCCACTTCTTTGTTGCCTTGGTCTTACGTTTTGGGTCATTGTCATCCATGGCCCATCTGTTCTGGCTGAGGTAAGAAGGTTCTCATCCAAGATTTTACAATACATGGTCCATTGGTCCCTCAATGCGTCAAAGTTGGCCTGTACCTTTAGCAGAGAAACAACCTCAAATCATCATGTTTCCAACTTTGTGCTTGACTGTAGGGATGGTGTTCTCTCAGCATTTTTCTTCCTCCAAACACGGCGAATCAAGTTAATACCAAAGAGCTTAATTTTGGTATCATCTGACCATAGCACTTTCTCCCAATCCTTCTCTGAATCATTTAGATGTTCATTGGCATGATTGTACATGTGTCTCCTTGAGGAGGGGGGCTCAACATGTTTGGCGGAAGAAAAATTCTGACTATGACCCTAAGAGCACCAGCCCCACAGCCAAACAGGGAGGTGGAAACATTATGTTTTGGGGCTGTTTCTCTGCTAAAGGTACAGGCCGACTTTGCCACATTGAGGGACCGATGGACAGGGTCATGTATTATAAAATCTTGGATGAGAACCTTCTTCCCTCAGCTAGAACACTGAAGATGGGTCATGGATGGGTCTTTCAGCATGACAATGGCCCAAAACACAACACCAAGGCAACAAAGGAGTGGCTCAAGAAAAGACACTTTAAAGTCATGGAATGGCCTAGCGGGTCTCCAGACCTTAATCCTATTTATGGAGGGAGCTAAAACTTTGAGTTGCCAAGCGACAGTCAAGAAACCTTAAGGATTTAGAGAAAATCTGTAGAGAAGAGTGGACCAAAATCCCTCCAGAGATGTATGCAAATCTGGTAACCAACTACAAGAAACATCTTACCTCTGTGCTTGTGCTTGCCAACGGGTGTTTTTCCACCAAGTACTAATTCATGTTTTGCTTGGGGATTAAATACTTATTTCACTCACTGAACTGCAGCTCAATTTATAACATTTGTATCATGTGTTTTTTCTGGATTTTTGGTTGATATTCTGTCTCTATCATTTAAAATGCACATATGATAAAATGATAGACCCTTCATTTGTTTGTAAATGGGCAAATTTACAAAATCTGCAGGGGATCAAAATATTATTTTCCCCACTGTATATGATTTTGTATTTCTTTGCATGACAGGACAAAGAGTGGAGAGTGGAGAAGAGAGTGCCAGCAGGGTCAGTACTTGGGGTATTGAAAAGTTTTGCCAGTCTGTAGGATGAGAGGGCATAGACATGGCCCCAACAATGTATGGCTGCTTCCTAGGAGGTATGCAATTGACCAAGTTGTACTTCTTAACTGCAGTAACTTAAAATGTCACTGACCTGACTATGCTATTTGGAGAGACGGTCTGGGTCATAAAATTGGCTGAACAGAAAACAATCTTTTGGTAGGCAAAACAGTTCTCGTGTGTATTTCAAATGTGACCTGTATGCTCAGAGTTCAGCTTTAAACACAAGCAAACCGTAGTTTCTGTAGCTCCCAAACAATCTTAATTAAAGAATATGGTCAAATGTGAAATCTATAGGTATAGACTATAAACAAGAAATCAGATGTGAGATCTATCAAGAAAAATTTCAGCTATTAATATCTTACTGCAAACATAGCCCTAAAATGACCAGATGCAATCAAAATGTAATATGGGACACAAAAACAAAATACTTTGAAAATACTTTTTTTAAATTTACCAAATTGAATGCTGGCTGCACACTCCATTGATTTCACTAAAGCAAGGCTTTTCTAAATGCACCTATGCATGCGTACATTTGCACTTATTTGACACTTACTGTGACAACAGTTACCTTACACATTAAACCCAAGTGAACTTTTAGTTTAAATAGCTAAATACATTCCAGGTACATAAAAAAATCTGTGCAAAGTCTTACAGCATGTCTTCTTTGGAAAGTAGCCACAGCCTGAGTAGCAATGCCTGTACCCTGCCAGCATGCTCTTTGTGTGAAAGCAGTGGTCCATTTTCTGTAGTCCAACACTCCCTTTGCTAAGTCACACCTATAAATTTCCAACCAGCAGAAAGCATGAGTGTGCTGATTGCAGAGCTATTAGTCTGACTTAGCAAGAGGTGTGTCAGCCACCGCTTCCACACAGAGCACAAAGATCCTTCCCTGCAGCATGTAAGCGAAGGACAGGCTTTTCTACTCTGTGGTTGTAGCTCTTTTGTAAAGAAAATTAACTGTAAGGTTATTGGACACCTTTTTATGCACCTGAAGTCTATTTCTGGTTGTCTCCCGTCTGGAGAGAATTTAGATCCATGTTTACAATATTCTTAATATTGTTTAATAATGTCATTTTGTTTTAGTCCAATTTACTTCTGTTTGCCTATTTCGCTAATACAATGATATATATGCTTGATTTTCTTATAAATGTACACTTATGTATCATAGGCATATGTATTTTATTTTAATACAATTGTGAGTGTATATAGCTTTAAGCCAGGGCATGTATGCATTTCACATGGCCACCTATCACACTCACTTTTGGTAAATCAATAAAGTATTTCTGTAGCATCAACTGTCAGGTTTCAGTATTAGTGAGCTCTTATAGAATGCCAGCTCGGGGTTCCCCAGGGTGCGGAGTCTAAGCCCTAGCCTGCTTCTTCACCAGGGCCCCTGATGGTGGGGATGGACTTGCAGCAAGCTGGAACCAGGTTTCATCCCCACGTATGCCCAGCTGAGGAGACCACTTGCATGTGCAGAGTACAAAGGCAGGGGACAGAAGGAGATCCAGAAAATAAGCAGAGGTCAGGGAGGGTGACAGTCAAGCACAAACAATAGAGGAAGCTGGGGTCAGTACATGGGAAGTCAGACACAGAATATACATAATATTTGGAAAACAGGAGCTCAGAGAACTGGGAAGTTGCTCAGGCAACCCAGGCTGCACTGAGCATGTCTATATATAGGGAAGCAGACTGAGAGGCAGGTCGAGAAGTGATAGAAAGGAAAAGGATATAAATCCACAGCAGAGCAGGCGATGCCCATAAGTGAACAGAGAAGCCAGCAGCACATGTGAATGGAATCACAGATCTATCAAATCCCTTACAACAAAGAGGTAAGAATCTCACAAACAGAAAACTGCAGGCTAGACCATGACATCAGCCTTAATCAACTGCTTAGCTGGAAGCAGAACACAGATTAGACCTCTTCAGTGTGCTGCTGCTCTTTCAATGCCCAATCACAGGGTGTGGTGGTGCTTGACCAAGTTGTATTGCTTTAATTGTAGTAGTGAAAACTCAAGTCAGAACCTTGCAATGTTGTCTAACAGAAGTGTATGATTTAGAAAACTGTCAAAATAAAATTACACATTGTTTGGCAGGTAAAATAGTTCACACTTACATATTTGCTGTCTGCATTCATTTTCATTTTATGCTGTCATAAATGTTATTATTAGCTCTTTCACTAATATACAGTAGGTGTGGTCCTTACAAAAATACATCCATCTAGTATTTTTCTGTGTAGGTATTGTTTTATACAGTGTCAATTCTTAATGTCTAGAACTTCCTGGAAGCAGTTCTGTTATTGCTGCCTGAGACATTTGACCTGATTTACTAAAGCAAATACACCTGAGCAGGAACATGTGGTTGTGGTACACTGGCATCCAGGGCCCGATCCGCAGTGCTCAGTGAAAGCCCCCACATGTAGCCCCACTCACCAGAAATAATGGACCCCTAGCTTTTCAGTCTGGGGGTCAAACAGTTTTTATTGCAGTTCATAGACTATTGTGAATTTATGATTAGAGGGGTGGCACAGCTTTTCTTATATTTCATAATAATAAATATAATAATAAAATAATAAATATAATATCTAAAAAAACTAATATCTAATTTTATTATCTATTTTAAATTTGTGAATATCAGTATAAATGTTGTACTAGGGTCTTCAAGTCAAATTCAACAAGTTGACAAAAAAAGACAATTTAGATGTGAGCAGAGATTAAAGTAGTTATATCTAGCTGTAACAAGATCTGTATGATTTAGATATCAAGCTCAAATGTGAGGAAATCCTATTACATTGTCTCTTTAATTGCCTCTTATAAGAGAAAGGTATAATCTGGATAGATGTGTATTCTATATACACATATAATAAATATGTACATTATAATATTAGTTCTTGTATATTTTATATATTCCAACATTTTTTTGTTTTGAATACAATAATAATAAAGTATCTAGTCTAATGTGATCTAATCTATTCCTTTTTATAATGTACATTTTATTTGCTTCTTCCTACGCTGGTCTCCTCCATATGTTCACATATTTAGGTCATGCCTATAAAGAATTCACACATGCTATGCTACTAAGACATGCCCACGTGTTATTTATTAATTTTTAGTGAGAGGTATGACCTCTTCAAAACACTGACTGTGTCGCTCCGAGACATTTGAAGACTGTTTTTCTTAGAATGTAGCTTTCATCGAGTCCCCCACAGCAGTTTGCTATGGAAAAAAAACTGTAAAGATAGCTTGCTACCAAAGAATATCTATGCAGATGTCATTGAAGCAGGTGCCCCCAATGGAAGAATTCTCTTCTACAACCACCGTAAAAAAAATGGAGAGAGTGAGTCTTCCCCCAGTTGGTGCACAGATACCTGAAAAATCTAGAAATGGGAATTCTTCCACACGATTGCATATTTGAGGTTATGTTCTCACCAAATGGTTGTAAACCCCAGTCATGGAGTTTGAGCTAATCACATATATCTGTAGTGTTTACTTATCTCTCTAAAGCTCTAAGTGTTGTTTCTCTCTAGTGCTTCATTCCTCTGTTATCAGCATGAGAAGTTTTCTAACTCATGACATAACATGAGCTAAAAATTTGTGTTGGGGAGGGAGATAAATACAGAGCTTGTTTATTCAAAATACAGCTCTGCATGTTCCTTCTTTCCTCTGCCTATATGGGGGGCTTGTCCCTTTCCTCCAATCAACTCTCACACAGAGCTTTTAACTGCATTTTCTACTTCCTTCTCTGTACTATTTACAGAGGCATAAGGGTTTTATCACCACAGAGCTGTATGAACGAGAAGACTGTAGGTAAACAAGTAAAATGTATGTAGGAGGATTTGTTTCATCTCTGTGTATCACCTGAGGGTATTCGCTTCACTTGGTATGCAGGCGAATGCACTAAGAAAATGGACCAAAAATACAACACAGTCTAAACATGGGAATGAAAGAATGTGATTCTAAAATAAACCTATCGAGAGCTAAGCCCCACTCAGCAATTGGTCTATTCTAAGAGCCTCAGTGGCCAGCAAGTGAGGGTGGGGGTTAGATCCAGAATGGGTGACACACGTAACTCAAAGGCTGGCTTCACACCTCTACATTTTGTTAATGCGCATTACCATAGTGCATTGCACTCTTTGCAGTGCATTGTGGGCAAATTAATTTAGAATGGGAACCCAATGCATAAGTACAGTAAGTGCCAAAGGCCCTCCTCTTCCCATGCTGTGTGTTGTGATGTGCTTTGTTAAAGAGTGCAGGTCACTTTTTGGTGTGTTGGCAACCCATTCTAAATGATTGGACTGTCTTAATACAAAGATTATTAACATCAGTGTGGTAACAAACCACAATGGATTTGAACAGGTGTGAAGGGGGCCTTAGTTTGAAAGTGTATCAGGTATCGAAGGCCTGAGTGGCAGCAAAGAGATGGAATTACGAAAAGGAGGCAGCACTTTGAAAGTCTTCATATTTTGGCCATTTAGATCCAACTGACAAGTAAACTTTTTTTTTAAATGAGTTTTATTTAAAAACAATTTAAAGAATAACAATATCCACCTTCAACACACACTTATCTGGCAAGTAAACATTAAAGAAAAAAAAGAATAAAAAATGTAAAGCAGAAAGAAACATAGAATACATTGAATGCCTTAGGCAGCAGAGTGCCCCAGTATGGAGATTTAAATCTAGACACATCCTTTGCAGTCTAACAATAAGCTAATATAAAGGAGATTTGGTAGATCTGCCCATAGATCCACCTACTTATATTTCTGATATGCAAGTGTGCAGGTGTACAACCTCCTAATAAGAACAGTTTGAAGATGGGAATTCATTGATGGAATATACACTATATGGTCAAATGTTTTTGAACATCTTTTAGAGTGCTTTGTCTTCAATCGTCTGAACTCCTACCTCACTAAAAACAACCTTCTCTACCCCTTACAGTCTGGCTTTCACTTGCGGCGCTCCACAGAAACTGCCACACTAAGATTCACTAATGATTTACTAAATGTTAAAACCAATGGGCACTACTCCATACTCTTACTACTAGTCCTTTCTGTGGCCTTTGTTGAATGACTGCTCCTTCTCCATGAGCTCCATTGCCTTGGCCTGCCAGATTCTGCTCATTCCTGGTTTTCCTCCAATATATCAGAGCACTCTTACAGTGTTATCTACAACTCTGACTCCTCCTCTCCAACTTTCTTTTTCTGTAGGGGATCTATCTACACCTCTTCTCTTGGTCACTTGATAACTTCCCACAGCTTCCAATACCAACTCTATCCCAATGACACCCAAATCTATCTCTCTACCCCTTACCCCACTCCTTCAGTCTCCTCTAGCATAACTGATATATCAACATGGTTGTCACAACACTTCCTCAAATCTCTCTAAAACAGAGCTTGTATAATTCCTCTCTGCCCCTGCCCTCCTCCCTGACATTTCCGTAAAGATCAATCATACAACTATCAGTCCCTCCCCTCACGCCAGAATACTAGGTGTACTCCTACACTCTGACCTGTCCTTTCAGCCCCAACTCCAATCACTGTCAAAAGCCTATAGACTTCACCTCCATAATATCTCTAAAATGTGTCCCTTTTTAACTTAGGAACCACCAAGCTACTCATTCACTCCCTTGGTATCTCTCGCCTTGACTATTGCAACATTCTTCTTTTAGGCCTACCTCTATGCAAGCTCTTTCATAAATGCTGCCACCAGACTCAGCTATCTAATCAACCGCTTAGTGTCTGCCACCCCTCTCTGATAAGCCCTCCATTGGCTTCTGATTGTCCGGTGAATCATATTTAAAATACTAACAAAAACATACAAAGCCATTCACAACTCTGCCCCAAGCTACATCACCATTCTTGCCTCAAAATATCACCCAAACTGTCCTCTCTGCTCTTCCCAATACTTCCTGCTCTCTAGCTCTCTTGTCTCCTCCTCCCGCGCTGATTTCCAGGACTTCTCCAGAGTCTCTCCCATCCTCTGGAACTCTCTACCGCAAGTTGTGCGGCTATCTCCTACTCTG
>BLSH010116711.1:1949984-1965210 GCA_018402905.1 Glandirana rugosa
ACGACTCACGTTCGAAATTTATTCCATTTGCGTTAATGACTACGTACACTTATTTATCGGCACGCTAAACGTTTTATACTTTAGATTTGGACCACTCTATATTTATTTTTACTTTGACTCACTTAGGGTGCTAATTTACACTTTATTATCCAAATTTTCAAGTTTTTACACTAATCAACTATTTATGTACTTTTTTCTCTCTCCGTGTCGGGACAAAGTTTGTGTCTGCCCACACACCTACATATACCGTATTCAATTTCTGTTACCGCGACGGACACTTTAAATGTTCTAACTTACACCATCCGGGGGTTTTTAACATCTTTTATTTTCCAGGTTATTGTGTTGTTGTTTTTTATTGGCTTTTATTTTCTACAATTTTTGGGGGCCTACCACATTCAATCTTGTAAATTTCACAGGCAGCGCCATTGTCTTTAACTTATGCCATATACATCCACACACCCGTCTGTGTTTGAAACAGGGCTGTGCCTCTCTCTTTTTTCATGTATTTATCAACTAATCACATTTTTGAACTTTTAAACCTATTATTTCACATTTAATCGTGGGATTCACTCAGTTTCATTTTTATTTATATCTCACCAGGTTTAGATTTCATATTTTGCAAATCGCACGGCTATTTATTCACATGCATCAGTAATTGCGTTTACCTTATTTAAAGCTTGCACTCAGCACTTTTTGGGCAGCGCCGGTTTTGCCATTTTTTACTTCACAACTCACTTTTTACTGTTTGCTTTCTGTGATAACCATAAACATGACTAATAGGGTTCATTTCCCTAACACAGTGGTTCTCAACTCCTGTCCTCGGGACCCCCTAACCAGCCAGGTTTGCTGGATAACTGAAATGCATCACAGGTGATATCATTTGCTGCTCAGTGATTGCAGTATTCTAGTCTGCATCTCCCCAAGATAATACTTAAAATCTGGCCTGTTGGTGGGTCCTAAGGACAGGAGTTGAGAACCACTGCCCTAACATAACAAGGGCACAGTCAGCAATAAAAGTATAACATGTGTTCTAACCCTATCCACTCTGTATAGTCTGTTTAGTTATACTTTAAAGTGCACATGTTGCTTTGTCATGAGCGGACAAAGTACAAGTTTGCTAGCACCTTTCAACTTCAGTCTTGGGGTGCTAATCTGAAACGATGAAATACAAGACTATCATTGCCTATTAATAACAGGCTTCGATACACTGACCTAGAGAAAGCATCTAATTAACTGACAGGAATGTCAGAGCTCTTAACCACTTCAGCCCCAGAAGTATTTCCCATGTTGGGAACAGAGCACTTTTTGCGATCCGGCACTGCGTCGCATTAACTGACAATTGCGCGGTCATGCGATGTTGTACTCAAATGAAATTTGCATCCTTTTTTTCCCACAAATAGAGCTTTCTTTTGGTGGTATTTGATCACCTCTGCGGTATTTCTGATCAACACTATAAACAAAAAAAGAGTGACAATTTTGCAAAAAAAAAAAACAATATTTCTTACTTTTTGCTAAAATACAAATCAAAAAAATTAAAAATAAAAAAACAAATGTATTCATTGGTTTTGGCCGATTTATATTCTTCCTCATATTTATGGTAAAAAAAAATCGCAATTGGCGTTTATTGATTGGTTTGTGCAAAAGATGCCGCGTTTACCAACCATGAGAATTCATTTCTGGCGTTTTTACAATTTTTTTTTCACTAGTATTGGTGATCTGCAATTTTTATCAGGACTGCAATATTGCGGCAGACATGTCAGATATTTTTGACACTTTTTTGGACCAATGACATTTATACAGCGATCAGAAATTTAAATATCCATTGATTACTGTGTAAATGTCATTGGCAGTAAAGGGGTTAACCTGCAGGGGGGCAGTGAAGGGGTTAACTGTTCTCCCTAGACGTGTTCTAACTTTGAGTGGGCTGGGCTGGCAGGAGCATCAGAGATCTAACTGATCCCAAGTACAGGGATCAGCAGATCTCTGACATGCCGCCTGTCAGGACGGGAAACCGCTGTGTTTACATCAGCGGTTCCCCATTCTGGCTCTGTTACAGGGCATCACGAGTCGCCGGCAGATCTCGAGTTTGCCCGACCCGCGGCCACGTTCAGGGAGCGTGCGGCGGGCACTAAAGTGCACTATAGTGATGACTATAAGCGGCGATTCGTGGGACAGAGCCACGCTATCGCCGCTTATAGTCGTAAGGCGGTCAGCAGCTGCTTAATGTGCTTGTTCCAAGTTAGTAACTGAAAAAAAATGTCAGAAAGTTAGATTTACACCCTGACAGCTAGCATCTTTACAAGCTTATTTCAATGGCATTGCGTGCTGTAGCCTTGTATAAGCGTCCAACAGGCTTCCAAATGTTTTCTGCAAGCTTCAGCATGAATTAAAGCTTGCTAAATATTACTAAGCAATGGTGGCCAATTGTGGCATTATAGTGCATGTCCAGACAAAACCAGCTTTGAAATTGCAATTTAATTTTAGTATGCAAGATTCTCGAACTAGAGCTAAGAGGTGCTTCTTAGTTTCAAGAATGTATTGATGCCTACAGTGCTTTTTTCCCCCATACAAGGACAGCTTGAAGCATCTCCTTGACTTGAATGAACTCAGAAGCAAACCAAAGCAGCTTAGAAGTACCTGAAAGCATAGAGCATTTGACTTACTTGTGAGATTGCTTCCATGTACACAAGTGCATGGTAGCTTGTTGAAAGTGTGCTAAATGCTTGTTTAAAACTACAGTTTAAAACTACAGCACTGCCATTAAGGTCTGCATCTAAAAATTTCAAACTAGAACTGAAGGGTGCTGTTTACTTTCAATGGTACCCTAACACACAGTTACAGTAGCAGGCAATGCAACCATACTAAAGAGCATCACAAAACATATACTGTGTATTGCAGAGTGCTAAAAATTGCCTATCCAATATTCAATGTGTTAGGTTGTGCTGTCAGCCCCTTCAAATTGAATGGACTGCATTAACGCACAGTAATATGTCATGCTACTGCAACTAAAAATGAGAAGAGGGCCTAGGGGTGAAGTTCAGTATGCAGAGTCAAAAGCCAGCACCAGCTGAGCCTCAATTTAATTGTGAGCAACTGCTATCTTCATGATATCCTGGGAGAGAGAACCATTAAAAAATAAATTGGCACAAGTGTTTCTGATATGGATGACACTCCACTATACCCCTCTGACATAAGGAATATGAAGCACATTAAAATGAGTCCTAAGTTGATGCCACACCTGCCCTAACCCCTACAAAACACAGAGGGCACCAACGTGATTAATTATTAAGGTAACAAAATGTATATTCTATTGAAATGACAAATTGCAGTGATCAAATGTATGTAACAGAGACATTTTCAGTCTATCAGCAACCTTATTACTGGACTGAATCATAAAAATGTGAAAAACAGCAAGAGCAGAATTTATAATCACAAAACTGAAAAATAACAAAAGTTACCTGTAAGAAGTTTGGAAAACATATCTACTTATAAAATCAAGTGGAAATATTAAATGTTTCTGAACAGGAATATTCCACTCAAAAAAAGAAATTGCTGGACATCAGCAGTCTACAGTTAGATAAATTATAGGATCAGTACACCCAAGAATATTTGTTTTTTTGAGATGCTGAAAAGTTACAATGGACCTTCAACCAAAACATTTGTTTTAACATTTTGAAATTCGCGGGGTAGGGTTACAGCTTCAGTTGGGTTCTTATTGCTGCATCCCTGCTGGAGAGACTCTACTTCACCATTTGTCATTTCAACCATTGTTACCAGGACAGAAAAATGAAATGTTTCATTAGTCACCAAGAGGAAACGAGGTACATAGAACATTTTCAATTGGAACATGTGTTTAGCGCCAGCTTTCAAAGTTGGAATCTCCTCTCATTCTAAAGAATTATTCTTGCTTCTGATAGTGTTACTAACACAAGATATTGTGATAAATTTCCCCAATAGGGACACAGCAGTAAAAATATGACATAATAGTTGTAAGCCTTCCTAATGTTTTTTTTTACTGGAATTATAATGATCCTAGGGACTGTTGGTAAGATCTCTTTGAGTTCTTACCTCTACACATCTACTCTGGCTTATCTGAGGTGTCCCCACTCTATCTAGACATTCCATTTTTTTTTATTTTGTGGCGAGTACAAAAGAAGGAAGTTGGGCGAAACACATTTATCGGTGGATAAGAACAGTGTTGAGAAATAAAACAGGTAGATCTTGTGGTTGGAGTATTCAAGACATATAAGAACCTGGGGGGAAGGGGGGGTGGGGCTCATCAGGCTCCATTTATAACTAGGAAAATAGAATTAGTGCATCAACACTGGATGGATGCAGTGGATGCAGTGGATCCCAACAATACCTATAGATTCTAAGTGACTACAAACATGGACTTTAACGGCACCAAACTTGATTAAAACTATGTACGTTTATTCAAAATTTGTTAATAATGTTAAAAAAAGTCATATGTATAAAAGCACCATACCATTCATCCTTTACCATCACAAACAAGGCCCTGTATAGTTATATGTTCTTGTGCACAGTAACCATGGATGAAAGCCAAGGCAGGGTAACTTGCTGTGTTGGAGCTATGGATGAAATAAGCTCTACATATTTCGTGAGCAATCTCTTCTTCAGGAATCTTATTACATATATTCCAGGCATAATGAAAAAACAAATAATTATATTCATATAAACACATGTAAAGCATCCACTTATTACTAAAATATCACTTTTCTGTGGGCTGACCCTTTAATATGTTTCCCCAGTCTTTCAATGTAATATAAATCTTACCCTGCTTGCCGTTATGTTTTTAATCTATGCAGTTTTCATGCAGCTTTCTGCCGAAGGACAATAGCAGCAACAAAAATGAAACTTTCTACACTGTGTCAACCTTTTCTTTAACACCTGCAACTCTGTGATCTTGCTGATATGTAACTTGAATGTAAATTGTTTTGAACAATGTAGTAACAAAGAGTTTTAATTACACAAACCTAACCTCCTAACCCTTTCGTTTTGAATTGAATTGTAAAACTATCGGCGCTATATAAGTCCTGAATAACACTAATATTACATATTTCAATGTGTTTATCTTGTGTAAAGCTGTGTTACTATGATGGCATTTAAAATTTATTAGAAATTATTTGGTAACTTAGTGACATAAGTATTTACTGGCACAATAACCAGTGAATGTTTTCATAGCACATTTGTTGACGGAACATTTACTGTATTGTCTGATCATAATGTGCTACAGTCCATGAATATCTGGTGAATGTTACATGTACAGTAGATGTTTTTATGCAGTTTCTCTACAAGAAGGGTTCAATGAAAATGTTTTCACTTTTTTATAATGAAAAACGTTTATTTTTCTCACCCCTTGATCAATTCTGTATGTCCCATGACAAAGGGGCCCCACCATGCAAATGTCTGTCAACATACCCTTCAGCATAGGAGGCTTTGAGAGAAACCCTTGAAAACAGGTCCAGCTTGCCCAAAGCAGCAGGTCTCAGCTTATCTGCACCTAAGTGCCAAAGAGAGGGTACTGATACTTAAGGGGGTTATGTGTCACTGACTGTACTCTGGGTGCTGTTAGGTAGCCTCCCCCTTCCTGGTGATTTGGTTTTAAGGGTCGACCAGTTCACCATGCATTAGGGGTTTTAAAGTCTTAATAAAACACACTCAGACACATAGAGGATCCAGCAGCATCTAAAATTTGCCCAAAGGAACACCTCTTTTTTAAGGTGCAGGATCCCAAAACAGCTCCTCCTTCTTTTCTTCTTAGCCTTCAGTTAATACCAGCAATTCCCTATGAACTGGATGGAGGAGATGCCACTCTCCTGCCCAGCCACTATGACATATGAGTGATAATTGGCTAACTTAGATGTCTTTGCCAAGTAACCACTCCCCTGTATGCGTTTCACCCCACCAACAAGAGCAAGAACAAGTCTTATGACTTTCTGTGGATCATGGAAACAGAATTGGCAGCTTTGAGAGGCATTCTAAGCTTAGTATGAGATCACAGTTCCCTGTGAAAGCTATATTTGATTCTAATACCACCTTTTCTTATTGAAGAATGCTTTTTCACTTGGGGAACAGATCTATGCATGAGTGGCAAATGTGCACTAGAAATACAACTAATATTTGTCCATGTATCAGGTACATGAGTGAATCTTTTATAAGCATAAGTAAGTGTATAAAATGTAACATTGCTTATTTAAGGGGAAAAAAATCACACAAAGATTAAAAGAGATTCTTTACACAGGGGAGTCTAGATTATTTATAGAAGAACGTGTTTAAATGATTTTTGTTTTTTACCATTTCCAATAAAACATTTTTAGTATTCTTTAATAGTACAATCATAAAGCTAATAGTGTTTGTTCCGTGGCTGCTGATGATTGATGCCCATGTCCTATCTGAAGCCCTGGTCTTCTAAAATGCCTTCAAATTTAAAACAGTAATTTTCTTCCTCTTGATGGATTTCACTTTGTAAAGGTTGCACTGTGTTAATATTACAGTACTGATGAGTTCATTATCTTCTTCATTGTAGGAAAGTTAACAAGTGTTACAAGGGGCGCTCCTGTCCTGTAATAGTTCATTGCAGGTAAGTATTGCTTCCTAAGTGGCCCATCCTTCTCATCAGTGGGAACATGTCTTATTGAATACCTGAATATTATCAGCAGTACCAATTCAGATTAGGGTAGATGCCATCTTTAACTACTTGAGGCCGAGTACCTTATAGTATTTGTATTACAAAAAAAATATATAATTAAATTGTTTGGGCCTTATTTATCAAATAGTTCAAAATTAATTTCAGGGAATCATATTATCAGTGTCTATTTTGAAGTGAAAAATATAGTGCAACTTAGACAGACCAACTGTTATTTGTTATAAAGAATAACAATGCATTTCTTTCTTTTTTTTTTTTTTTAGTTTTACTTTTTTGGGGAATTGTGTTTTAAATGATCTTATCAACTTACTTTAATATTTTTTTTTTCTCTGGTAACCCTATAGCATTTTAGTTGTGGTTGTAACCTCTATGCTTACCATAAGCTTTGCCTGTTTCATATTTTAATCCAAGCTCAAACAAGATGTCATTAAATCTAAAACTTTCATGCAGTAAATTTGTATGAGCCCCAAGTGCACTTAGGCTGAACACAGTTCTTTTTATAACAGAAAGGAATTAATTCACATAGAAGATGTTTTGTTGCCACCTTTTTATAGCTTTAAAAAATAATTTATTGTGCTTGTATTTTAGTTTGTTTGTTTGTTGCCCACATTGTAAGCAGTTTCTTTGGGTTAAGTACCTTTTTTATGTTTTTTTTTTTTTTTTCTCTTTGTTGCAAAAACTAACTATATTGAACAATAGTTAATCCCTGCTGAACAGCTTGCGTTGATTAAAGCTTTGTGGCATTTTGTGTTTTTCTGCTTTTAGTTCCCACCTCTTCTTTTTTTACCTCCTTCTGTTTAGCTGTTCCCTTATGACATTAACAATAAAACTAATAGAAGAGAAAAGCCCTCTTTTGACTCTTATGATTTTTTTTTTTTCATGGGGAACACTAACACAATTCTCTATTATTCACAGTGACGGCGCAGGGAGAAGTGGGACCTATATTCTGATTGACATGGTTCTCAATAAGATGGCTAAAGGTGAGCTTTAAAAGAGCCATTTCTTTATGTGTCAAATGCGTATACAAATACAACGGCAACAGGGAGGTGTGCAGATCTGCTGGCTTCAGAGTGCAACAAAGAAGGCTTCTCTGACTGCGTTTTTCATTCTATTTTAAGTCCTGTACACCAGGGTGAACAGCTCCCTGGATGCTTAGTCATTGAAGAAAAACTGGAAGGCAGTCAGGAGAAGTAGCATCCGTTTTAACCTAAACATATATAGGAGTGTCATGTGTCGGGTTGCAGATTTTGATATGTTGTATATATGTATATTTTTGATGCAGACTTCACTTTTGAATATGCTTGCTTTATCTAATTTTTGCTATGTAATATATACAGATTTGTAGAATCTCCCTCTAGTGGTTATCTGTACTTCAGTGCAGTCATGTAGACCGACCATAGATGGATTGAAATTTGGCCAATTCAGCGGGTCCATGCTGATCCACTACAGTACAAACAGCCTGTTGGGCTTTTTTGTGTGATCACTGCCAGCGGCTATAGTTGCCAGCAGTAATCATTATATTCTGACAGCTGGGAGACCTCCCACTGTCAGAATGCAATAGCGCAGTGGGAGCGACTCAAGCAATGTTCTTTGCTTTAAAGTGGTTGTAAGCCCTCACATATACCCAGTGAAGTGAACAACCTCAGATGATACACAGAGATTAAACAAATCCTCCTGCATAAGGTTTACATGTATATCTGATGTCTTTATCAGCTTTATACACAGTATCTCACAAACGCGAGCACACCCCTCACATTTTTGTAAATATTTTATTATATCTTTTCATGTGACAACACTGAAGAAATTACAGTTTGCTACAATATAAAGTAGTGAGTGTACAGCTTGTATAACAGTGTAAATTTGTTGTCCCCTCAAAATAACTCAACACACAGCCATTAATGTCTAAACTGCTGGCAACAAAACTGAGTACACCCCTAAGTGAAGATGTTCAAATTGGGACCAATTAGCCATTTTCCCTCCCACTCGTTAGTGTTACAAGGCCTCAGGTGTGAATGGGGAGCAGGTGTGTTAAATATGGTGTTATCGCTCTCACTCTCTCATACTAGTCTCATTGGAAGTTCAACATGGCACCTCATGGCGAAGAGCTCTCTGAGGATCTGAAAAAAAGTAATTGTTGCTCTACATAAAGATGGCCTAGGCTATAAGAAAATTGCCAAGACCCTGAAACTGAGCTGAAGCATGGTGGCCAAGACCATACAGCAGTTTAACAGGACAGGTTCCACTCAGACCAGGCCTCGCCATGGTCGACCAAAGAAGTTGAGTGCACATGCTCAGCGCCATATCCAGAGGTTGTCTTTGGGAAATAGGCGTATGACTGCTGCCAGCATTGCTGCAGAGGTTGAAGGGGTGGGGGGGGGGGTCAGCCTGTCAGTGCTCAGACCATATGCCGCACACTGCATCAAATTGGTCTGCATGGCTGTCATCCCAGAAGGAAGCCTCTTCTAAAGATGATGGACAAGAAAGTCTGGAAATTACTGGAACCATGTCCTGTGGTCAAGCATGGTGGTGGAAGTGTCATGGTCTGGGGCTGCATGAGTGCTGCCGGCACTGGGGAGCTACAGTTCATTGAGGAAACCATGAATGCCAACATGTACTGTGACATCCTGAAGCAGAGCATGATCCCCTCCTTTCAGAGACTGGGCCGCAGGGCAGTATTCCAACATGATAACAACTCCAAACACACCTCCAAGATGACCACTGCCTTGCTAAAGAAGCTGAGGGTAAAGGTGATGGACTGGCCAAGCATGTCTCCAGACCTAAACCCTATTGAGCATCTGTGGGGCATCCTCAAATGGAAGGTGGAGAAGCGCAAGGTCTCTAACATCCACCAGCTCTGTGATGTCATCATGGAGGAGTGGAAGAGGACTCCAGTGGCAACCTGTGAAGCTCTGGTGAATTCCATTCCCAAGAGGGTTAAGGCAGTGCTGGAAAATAATGGTGGCCCCACAAAATATTGACACTTTGGGCCCAATTTGGACATTTTCACTTAGGGATGTACTCACTTTTTTGGCAGCGGTTTAGACATTAACCTCCCTGGTGGTATGATTATGTCAGATTTTTGCGTCTCAAAGCGATACATTGTTTGGCATAGAAATTTGGCGTTTTATATTGTAGACCTGTAATTCTTAGGAATAACTCACTTAAATCTGTCCAAACAAGAGTCTAGTAGACATCCCAGTTATTGTAAAGTTTGAAATAACTAAATCATAAATTATAATATATGTGAAAAAAAATTATAATATATTAAATAACTATAAATAATTATCAAAAATAATAATATAATAATGATAAAATGTATTCAATAATGTAATCAACTCAAAAACACTGAAATTTTCTCAGTTGCAGAATTGTTGCTGTCATCACTTTCAGTGTCTGATGACAAATTTCATCACAAATCAGTATCGCTCAATTCTGCAAGTGATTGTTATTTACTAATCAATTCAGTGTAAAAGATACCGCACCCTAACCAATCATTACACTTATCAGCGCTAAAGGAGCAATGTGGTTCAATAAAAAGGTTAAACCACTACGCTTTGATCTTAAATGACTCAAGCTGCAGTTTCAAAGAAAAAGAAAATACATCATAAGGAAAGCATAAACAATATCTGAAAAAATGCCTGCATGCATTGATATGCTAATCCACAGTGCTTAGAGTGTAGTTCACAGTCAATAATCAATTGAGCATAGAGAGGTCAGGGTCCCAGTGATGAGGATAGTGAAGAGTAGTTGCAGCGTCTACACCAACCACCAAGGTGTCACCTTTAGAGTCCCGCTCCCATTGGGGTACACACCGGACTATATCTTTAAATGGGCCTGTAGTAAAATCTAGTCCTCTTGCTCATGTGAGGTGTGCCCAGTCCAGAGACAGATTCGGTACCCAGAAAATAAAACACTTCACATAGCTTAATCCCATTCTCACTGATTAATTACAGTCCCGCCATAAAATACACTTACAATGTTTCAAAAGATAAGCCGCATTTTACACAAAAGTATGGCTAGTACATCACCACTCCCGTAGCTCGTCACATTCCCTGTGTAAATGTATAGAATCTTGGTGTCTTAGTGTAATTTTTCATGATCTGTGCTGTAATCCAGAATGAAACAACTCCTGTTCTATCTCTCTCCAGCCGAAATCACACTGAAAATGGCTGCCATTGAAAGAATACTTTTATACTATGGGGCGGGAATGAGCCATGATTGGATAAAGTCATGATGACAGTGTCCAATCATTGGCTGAAGCTTTCACTGCTTCAGCCAAACGGCTTGCAATGCATTGTTCAGTGAACTTATGCTCGGGCTGAACCGTTCACCCGTCCTTAGTTACCGCTTTTGGTAATGAAAACTCACCCCGAGCCACACTCGGGATAACCGCCAGGGAAGTTAATGGCTGTGTGTTGAGTTATTTTGAGGGGACAGCAAATTTACACTGTTATACAAGCTGTACACTCACTACTTTACATTGTAGCAAAGTGTAATTTCTTCAGTGTTGTCACATGAAAAGATATAATAAAATATTTACAAAAATGTGAGAGGTGTACTCACTTTTGTGAGATACTGTACTGTTTAGAAAGTGCACATCCTGTTAGAATTTTCACTTCCTCATCCAGCAGTAGCAGTGTAGTCTTGGATTACACTGGGAGACTCATTGGAGGAAAGGCACACACCCCCTCCACATAGGCAGAGACTTTCAGATCTGTCCTGTGAGTAGAGCAACTTTCTGCTAATCTATTTATAGCACCCACACTGACACAAAATTCTGTCTGGTTTTATCACGTGTCGGAGAACTTGGCAGAAGTTATCATGCTGATAACGGTGCAGAGCAGGAGAAAGTCATGAAACGTAGTGCTTTGAAGAGAGAAAAGAAAACACTGCAGATATATGTGCCCAGCTCAAATTTCATGATCCGGGTTTACATACGCTTTAACCTGTGGTTGAAGGAAAGAAAACTGTATAATTTATGGCTTACTTTAGGCTACCTGCTCAACAGTAGCAGAAACAAAGGTTTAATTTAGTAAAAAATGGAAATGAACTAAAGGACTATGATTTACCAAGGACTATTTACAGTTCACTGAACTTAAAAAATAAGGAAAAGATGTGTGGCTGAAGGAAAGAAAACTGTATAATGCATGACTTTCTTTAGGTTACCTGCTCAACAGTGGCAGAGACAAAGGTTTAATTTATTAAAGAATGTAAATTAGCTAAAGGACTATGATTTATCAAGGACTATAGACAGTTTACTAAACTTAGTAAATAAGGCAAAGATGTTTTAACTTCATTCATCTAAACAACTGTGTGCAAGAACTAAATCATTTTGTATTATTCCTTTGCACATGATTGGGTAGCTTTACCTTATTTCATTTTAAATGAACAGTATCTCATCCTTTAGTAAATCACTTCTAAATTGTTCACTTTGCTAAATCAATAAGGTTAATCTTTATTTTTCCCTTGCACATGATTTGGCATTCAAATGAGACATGGCTTCCCCTTATTAACTAAGCCAATGCTGGCCATACACTAGTAGAATTTGTTTAAAAATGTTCATTTTAAGAAAGTTCATTCAATTTCCTAATCATAAGTGAGGTCAAATCGATGCTCCTTTTCAATCACAGTGGTGAGAAAATTCGAAGGAGCAGGATGGAAATCTTTTCTAAAATGAACCAATTTCTAACAGTGAATCTGATTTTTGCTCAGTCCATTAGTTCCAAAATCGAATGTTGAGGCTGGGTTCACACTATTGTGAATTGGTTGCGGCTTTCCCCACTTCCAATTCGCAAATCAGGAGACTATGACCGGCTGTTAATGGAGCCGATTCACGCAGCTCCAGACGGCTGCAGAGCAAATTGCACAGGAAACTTGTGAGTCTTCTGGTTTATTTCAGGTCTGAATTCAGCCAAAAAATTCAGACTGAAGTCAGACCTGAAACTGTGAACAGGGACACACCAGACCCCTGCTGTGAGCCGCTCTGCACAGCAGTGTGAACCCAGCCTAATAGCATACAAAATGTTGAACTACTTTCAATTGGCATTCATCAAATCATTCTTATACATTTTTGTATGAAAGTTTGAAAATCTACGGTCAGCTTAACCTCCTCGCGCCGCCACCATAGCCGAATGACGGCTACAGCGTGGCGCTAAAATGGCGGGAGGACGTCTATAGACGTCCTCCCATTTGGCTCGTGCTGGGCGCGCTCCCGCGGGCGCGAGTGGCGTGCACACATGCCGCCGCAAGCTGCGAGAGCGTGCCCGCGGGTCGGGCGGACCCGATGTCTGCCGGAGACCCGCAATCTCCTTCCACAGAGCCTGAACGGGGAACCGCCGATGTAAACGCGGCGGCTCCCCGTTCTGTGAGGGGGGGCATGACAGATCTACTGATCCCTGTCACTGGGAACAGTTAGATCTGTCATGCCCCTGCCAACCCTGCCCCCCCACAGTTATAACACACCCAGGGAACATAGTTAACCCCTTCACTGCCCCCTGCAGGTTAACCCCTTCACTGCCAATGCCATTTACACAGTAATCAGTGGATATTTACATTTCTGATCGCTGTATAAATGTCATTGGTCCCAAAAAAGTGTCAAAAACGTCCGACGTGTCCGCTACAATATCGCAGTCCCGATAAAAATCCCAGATCACTGCCATTACTAGTAAAAAAATAAAAATAAATAAAAACGCCATAACCCAATGTCCATAGTTTGTAAACGCTATAACTTTTGCGCAACCCAATCAATATACGCCGATTTCGATTTTTTTTTACCAAAAATATGTAGAAGTAATAAATTTGGTTTTTTATTTTTGTATATTTATTATAGCAAAAAGTAAAAAATATTGTTCTTTTTTCAAAATCGTCGCTTCTTTTTTGTTTATAGCGCAAAAAATAAAAAACGCAGAGATGATCAAATACCACCAAAAGAAAGTTCTATTTGTGGGAAAAAAGGACGCCAAGTTTGTTTGGGTTACAACGTCGCATGACCGCGCAATTGTCAATCAAAGAGCGACAGCGCTGAAAACTGAAAATTGGTCCGGGCCCCATTATTATCAGTCACATAAAAAGTGCATTAAAGGGCCAACCCACTCAAAACTAATATTCCAGTTTTTGGTAAATGCTCCTGACAATTTCTTGAGAAATCCACTGGTGGGATATCTGCACTTGATTTCCTGGGTCCTGGGTCCTACTCATGCTATTTACATTAAAACAGTGTCCCACTCTCCCTGTTGGATTTTGTATTTTTTTTATGGAGAATGCAACAGGAGGAACTAGAAGTAAAGGTGGACGGGAATGCCCAAACCTTCCAGTTGGACAGAACTGGAAATTATGTTAGGAAGATTTCACTTCAGTAACTCAAAGACATAAAAGATACCACATCCCGATGCAGCCTGCCATGCTCCACCTATAACTAAAACATCACTTTAGTGTGGTCTGGTCTTTTAATTTCAATTAAACAAACCTCACTGATATAGTAAGAGCACATTTATTGATCCAGCCTAAAAGTAAAAAATTGTATGTCTATATTTTTCAGACAGCTTACTCGTTTATCAATGCAGGACGGAAACACATTATCATGTGAATTTTTGCTTTCCAGCTATATCGCTAAAAGTGACAATTTTACTATGCTTCAGAGGACCGGGAGTGCTGACCCTGCTTTTTTTCTTATCTAAGAAGCTACTCTATGCAAAAAAAAAAAAGTAAAGCTTCCTTTAGATTTTTATATTTATAACAAAAAATGTGTTTCCTTTCTTTAAGAGTATATTTTTAAAAAATTCTTTCAAATTTGTAAATATTGTTTTGTAATATTTTATATGTCCCTGATTTTTTTTAGCTTGAGGGCACACCAGTGAGTTGAATCACCCTCTGGCTTTGCAAATATAATCTCCCCTATAGTTTATGTCTACAGCTCTCATCTTTTGCATTCTTTTGCAGCTGGGTTGCCCATTTGTTCTACATTATGGCAAACCCAGCAGGAAACTCAGAACCCATTGTTTGACCTAGAAAATCAAGTCCCCTTAGAATAAATGTGGTTGTTCTTTTGGGGAGGTCTCTATGTGGAAGTCCCAAGAAATAATTCACCTTGCCAGTAAAAACCCTAAACTGTAACAAATGTTTTGCTGATTTCTAATAATTTATTAGTTTTACATGTGTATGTATATGTGTATGTATACATATGCAGGATACAAATATTAAGACAAGTAAAAGAGGATAGGAACTATAAATTAATTATATATTTTTTTTCATTCATATTGTAGTCTCTATATAGAGTCATAATAGACTGTAACATTAAGTACAATATCATCTTTTAAACAGTAGGCAAATTAGTTTCAGCTCCTTTGTAACACATTGTGGCAAAAATTCAAGGATTACAATACATGCCATTTATATCCTGAAAAAAAGTAAATGACAGGGATTTTTTTCTGGCTTGGTCTTTCAGGCACTTTGGTTGACTTTGTTGCATGAACACTAAAGAATGTCATTTATTGACTCCATTCTACCATGTAATGTCAAATTCCATTTTAAGTGTGTGCTTAGTCTAATACTGAGATATAT
>BLSH010116711.1:1974161-1996579 GCA_018402905.1 Glandirana rugosa
GGTCCTTTTGACTAGTTACAATAACACTAAATCCATAGAAACTGTCCGACACTAGAGGAACTACAGACGAACCTTAAATGCATTCTTCATTTAAGACCCGAAGCTTGGTGGGTCGGACCCCATCCCGTTCCTTCCTCGTTGTCGAGTCACTATTCCGGTAGTGAGAGAGATCGACAGTTGTTGTTGGGTCACAAACTGTCATGACACGTTACGTTAGTAACAGGGAAGGAAAAGGGTCAGACACGATTTTTTTTTTTATTATTATGTTTTAAGGTTATAGTATTATTTATGTCTATACATACGACCGACATACACCTTTATGTAAATTGACGGAAAAAATACACATTTTAGCCCACTTATGTGTTCATTAAAGGCAGTTAAATGTATTTCCACATACAGCCAGCATACATATCTGTATTTATTATGATATTGGAATTTTGTATTATTATTTTTTTTTTTAGCACAGACTGGGAAAAGGAAGGGACAATGATTGCATTGCACAGTACTGTCAAACACTGGGTTGTTGTTGACAGCTAGAGAGAGTGATGGCCTTATCACTGAGCTGTTGCTCCTTCCTTGCCCTACCCCAGGCTGGGTGGTTCGAAGCCCAGAATTTACTTCTTACGTAAATTCCAAGCAGACATCAAGGAGATCACAGCCTGTCAAAGATACCTAAATCACAATAACATTGATCAGTTTTCCTGGAGTTCAGCTTTAAAAAACCAATAATGGGGGGGAAAAAATCAGGGCAGCCATTAGTAACCCTCTTTAAACATGCCAATGCCTTGGCTGAAATGTGGTTACACTGTCTTCAGTACTCTCTTGGTCAATGACCTGGAAAAAGTATCAGGTGAGAAATGTCAGAGAGACTGTATGGTGCTTTCGACAGCTGATTTTGATTTTTTGGATGACAAAAGCTGGATGTGCAGACTATACATTTTTTTTGTACGTAAACTCAACATCCAATTTTCGTTTAAATAGTACGGTTTTCATCCGAAAAAAATCGTAAGAGCAAGTGCTCAGAAACGAAAGAATACATACAAAACTATTCAACGCTTATGTCACTTCTCAAGTTCTGTCGTACAAGAATTTTCGTATGCTGAGTAACCTCTTCACTTTCGACATGAGACAAGCGTGCAACAAAAAAACAGAAGAACGGTCGTCCGAAAATCTAATCATGTGTACGAGGCTTTAGACCCCTTTCACTCTGAGCCGCGGGTCCATTCGCGGTAAAGTGCCGCTCGTTTTAGCGGTGCTTTAGTGGTGTGGTGCATATGGTAGGAAACTTGTCTTCACTTCAACTCTCTCTCACCAAGCTGAAAATAGGGTCACTCTCCCTTGCAGTCACTCATAAAACTTTATTTGACCAGTACAGACCCACAAAGCGTCCCCACCTGCAGACCGTCCCATTCTAATGCGTTTCACTCAATACAGGCTTAATCATAGAGATCAGGATGATTTTTTAATGCATTTTACATAATAAATTAGCATCTATGAAAATTAACATTTCTGCACATGTTTAAAAAATATAAAATAACAAAAACTGCGCAACCAAAACAATTAAAAAACTAAAGTGCATGTGCAGGGAAATATATAAATAAATAAATATTGTATATGGTATGCAAATAGCACTTCCTCATAGTGCCAGTGCATACAACAACAAATATAAGTGAATAATGCCAATATTGTATAGACAGTAAAAATCTATAAACCACCAATTATGAAAGTGCTAGTGTAAAAAGCATAAGGTCAAAGGTTATGTAGGCAGAGTTTAATCGGTCCAAAAAATATAAAGTCCAATGTTATAAAGTACAATGTTCCAATAGTCCCGAAGTGTAATGAACGACAGACTCCACCACCAGGTGCAGAAAAGAACAGGATGTAATTTCCGTGTCACCCAACACTCAGAACATTTGAACTCTTACCACAGCCAGTTGGCCTCCTATCTCTAGGCAGACCCAACTCGCAGGCAGATAGCCTCTCCGGGCAGATGGTGTAAGGATGATAAGAAGGTATAGATCCTTGTTTAATCACGTACATACAAATCACTCGGGCATATATAAGAAAGAAAAGGCTCCAATAGTGTTAAACTGTGGATACTTTAATTAGATATAAAAATCGCCAAATGGCTATTCACAATTTGTCCAATTACAATGCGCATATAGGTTAGAAAACATCCAGCCGGCTATCGCGTGTATGTCGCCCGTGCTTCTGGGTCACATGGGACATGTTTAAAAAATACTTCTTAGTACTAATAATTTTTGCAACAGTTCTGAGGTTACATTTTCACCACTAAACAATGGTTTGCAGTTGGGACACAACAGAGAAAAGAGGCAGTCAGATGTTGTTTGGCTGCACTAAAAAAAGTACTGCATAAAATGTACACATTTCATAAGTCAGATGTGCAAAAAAACTCACTGAGCGTGTTTAAAGGAGAAGTATGGCCAAAGCTTTCTTGGCCCTACTCCTATGGATCACATGAGTGCAGTTTGTTCTTTACTCCTCCTGTGACCCATTTTCAGCCAACAGCAAGCTAAAGCCTGCTGTCAGCTGACATCACTGTTCTGGTCCAGACTCTCGATTGCAACTTTACAGATCTACCCAAATGTCTGGATTGGCAGCTGGCTCAGCCTTTCAGTGGCAGTCACTACCTCTCTGCTCACTGAAGACGGAGAGCCAAGCAATCAGCAGTCTTTGATCGCTCAGTTCTCAGTGGGGGAGAGATGCTGCATTCACCTAGGTGAGCAAAATTTTTTTTTAAGAAGCCATACTTCTATTTTAAGCCTAATGTACACTTATCTACTCTGTGTAACAATATTGCACAGAAACATCACTTCCATCCTTGTCTAGCAGTCTCCACTAGCACTGTAGGCTCTTCACCTCATTTAGGGGCCTCCTGTAACAAGCATGGTGCTACAGAGGCACCTGTGCTCCCATCTGGTCCCGTCATAGACACACACAGCACCAAAAATCCAAGCCCCTACTCTCTCCTCAAAGGAATTTGAATAACAGCATCAAGATTCTATGACTATTGAGGGGAGTGACACTGAGGGCTGGTAGGATAGTGAATGGGGTGTGTTTTACCATGATGCAGAAAATGGATTAAGGGTAAAAAAAAACTTTGATAAAAGTAAGTATTTAAACACTGAATTACCAATTATAGGTTTCAAAATGTATTGGCTTTTGCTGTACAAATATTGATGCCTAAAAACAGGAGCTCTGATTATGCGGACATAGGACATGTATATTGCATGATAATTAATGCTTTGGCAAAACATATAAAGTATACAATACAGCTCAAAGCTGCATCTGATCCTCAATGCGTTTCAACCTTTGAGAAAGGTATATAGGTCTTCCTCAGGGGGAAGTATTCTTTTCTGCGAAAGTAGCAAGAAGAATACAGGTTTAACTATAATATTCAAATTATACAATCATCGCAATTGCAAACATAACAAAACGTACATTTGCCAAAGAGCATTGATGCAGAGCACCAGTCCTAATTAATTAGCTTTGAGCTGTATTGTATACCTTATATGTTTTGCCAAAGCATAAATTATCATGCAATGTACATGTCCTATGTCTGCCTAACCAGAGCTTCTGTTTTTATGCATCAATATTTGTACAGCAAAAGCCAATACATTTTGAAACCTATAATTGGTAATTCAGTCTTTAAATACTTACTTTTATCAACATTTGCTAATACTCTATACATATTTGGCGCCATAAAACCCTCATTGGGGGATTTTCCCACTACATTTGTCAAACCGAGGAGAAGGCAGCACATTCTATCTCTCGACGAGTACTTACCTGTCTGTGTTAAAAAATAAAACTTTCAGCCTTTAATACTGCTTTACATTTTGCATAGACCTATGATGGCATTTGTCCTTTGTGTGCAGTATCAGCTGCATAAGATAACATTCAAATCATGTCAAGTATCTTTAGGGAACTTATGCTCAGAAGAGTCTTATAATGCGGGAGGCACTATATATGCACGGTAGGCATTAGAGTCAGTATTTTGCATCAGTGATTGAAAGGTTTTATTTGCACCTCTCTCAGTTCAACCCGTGACAACCACTTTAACCTACAGGTAAGCCTATAATAAGGCTTACCTGTAGGTTCTCTGCATATCTCCTAAACTTGCATGGTTTAGGAGATATGCAGTGTACTGTGATGGGCCCACGTCATCGGGCACATGCACAGTGAAGAAACAGCCTCTGTTCCGTTCCTTCACTGAGATTGTGCTGTGACTGGCGGTTCCTGCACGCATGCGCGGGAGCGACGTAACGTGACTCCGGCCAGTCACAGAGCCGGAGATCGCGGCCTCGGAAGGAAGAGGGGCAGAAGATGGACGCAACCAGGAGCGGGGACATCACTGGGCATTGCGGGCTTCCAATGCAGGTAAGTGGCACATAATGGGTTAATATGCGATGCATACTAGCCCATTATGCTTTTACATTGCAGGGTAACATAGAGGAAGTAAACCCCATCAGGGTTTACTTCCTCTTTAACTGCATCAAATGCTAGTTTTGTCTTAGGAATCTCAACCATCGATCCATTTTTGTTTTTTTATAGTACAAAAACAAACCAAGTCAACCACCGCCTAAACATTAGGCAGTAGGAATGATCTGGGTCACATGGAGAATCCCCTTGCAAAGACAAAGGGAACATACAAGCACCATGTTTCTGATAGGAGCTAAACTCAGGATCTAAGTACTGCCAAGCAAGAGTGCTAACCACATAGAAAACATGCAACAAATGACCAGTTGAATCACAGATTGTTCAAAACTTTCACAAAGATTACGCAAATTGAATATCCCACTATTTTTGTTTTCCAGGAGCAGTTTGAGTTTGCACTGACAGCTGTGGCAGAAGAAGTGAACGCAATACTAAAGGCCCTTCCACAATAAATGTTCCACATTCCCAAACAAATCCAGAAGATTCTTCTCTCATTCCTTTCTTCCTTTCAATACTTTTAAGCGTTGTTGAAAATTGTGACCTGGTGTGTATTATGTATAGTACCCACATAGAAACTTGCGGTCTGCATTGTTCCCCCCAGTGGGAAGGTCATTAAATCGCAGAAACCTAGCAAATGGGTACGAAGAAAACATAGTCATCCTGGTGAGCAGATATCATTTGGCTTTCCTTCTCTTTCCTGATAATCATTAATGGAGCAGGATACCAAATCAGTCTTTTCATTTTCTTATTTATTGGTCTTTATTTAGTAACTTGGTGCAGCAAGTAACGGTGCCCGGGTGCCAGAAACAACCATACAGCTATCTACATCTTAGATCAAAATTAAATATGATCTCTGATTGGTTGAAGTATGTTAATATACTTTGCATTTTCTCCTTGCCTTATTTAATGCCATGCTTGAGTTACCCTCTAAGAATGGCCTTCTGTATGACAGTCTAAACAAGTACCAAATACAGTTACTATGTGATGCACAAGTCTTAAAAAGTATATCTTCAAGTCAAGTCCTCCATTATTTGTATCTCACACGCTCCCCCTCCCAGACACTGCAGCTCACAGTGGGAGGGTTTGGGCAGCAGAGACAGCGCTGCCCCAGAAAGTAGTAGGCAGGTTTAGATGTGACCAAGTGCTGACTGACCAGCAATGAACAAGCCACCTCCCCCATGCCTTCTCATCTTACTGCATTGGAAGCAGGCACAGCCTACTTGAGAGTGGCAAATGTGCTCTGAATTTAGGAGCAGAAATTTGCATTAGGTGGACTTCATTGGCAGGATCATGTTATTTATAAGACTTTGCAGGGGGACTAATAAAAACTGCAAGTGCAGAGGCCCTTATAATTAAGTGCTGAGGCACATATATTTTTAATTAGAGGTCATAGTTCTGCTTTACCATCATTTTAATGCAGAAATGTGATCTACTGTTGTGTTAGATAACCAACCAACTTACATTTGTCCGATTACCACAGAATGTTAAAAGCTAGTTGAATTTATAATTATTGCTGCATGTCATTGCTTTTTGCACCATGTTAGTAAATGCGGCCAACTCACCAATATACCAATACTGATTTCATCATCATCGCCTTATGGCATATACTTAAAAGAAAAATGCGAAAAGAAAAAAAATATGTTGATTTTGTGTGTATTTTCTTGTTTTAACTGATTTTATGGGGTTTGTGTAAAACAATAAAGGTCAAACAAGTGTGGCAATTTTATTATCATTTGTAATTTTTTTATATTAAATCACAAGACAGCAGTTTAAGGTTTTTATTTCCTTAAAAACACAGTCTAAACATTGATATTCAAGCTTCAGTTCACCTGAGATTACATTATTATTTTTATTATACAATAAACCGAGCACACAGATAAGACAGATAAAAACCATGCTGCGTTCTTTAATAAATAAATGATGCAATTGATCTAGAAGTACATGTAGCAGCACTACAGCACAAGATAAACATAGCACACAAAGCACCCTGCTTCTGTATTATAAAAATGTGTAGATCAAGGTAAAGCAATTAAATATTCAGGAGAAACAATTGAAAAATGTAGCTCCCTTTTACACAGTAATATTTATTTATTTATTTTACTTTCAGCTAAAGAAAAGTGGAACACTAACTAATTAATTGGTAATGCCCACTGGTACATTTCTTTCCATTGCAGCCATTGGGCTGTTTGGGTTTAGGGTCTGGAACTGCAACCTCTGAACCAAAGAAGCTCAGAAGTTTCTAGTAACCTTGAAGGGCATTGCAGTCAGATGAGCACCAGATATGCAAGGTTAGGGTTCCAGAAATGTGGGCAGTAAATAGTATTTAGTCACACTCAACTGCAACAATATTTGGCCAAAAAGATTTTTATTTTTAAAGGTGGAAAACCTTTTTAACCCCTTGACGCTGACGTAACGCAAATATGTTGCCTGCAGGCATTATCCCAGTACTGTTTTTCAGAGCCGACGGTCGGCTTCTAATCAGCCGCTCGCCTGTTATTACAAGCAGTGATAGGGGATGCCCCCTCCCGCTGCCTTCTGCAGCTCGTCCGGGCTCTCCCATCACACCAGGAGACCCAAGCGACCAGCTGTCTCGTCCGCCGGGTGGCCGGAGACCCGAACAAAGCCAGAATCGACTTTGATTTGGTCTCAGATCTAGTAACCCAGTATTTAAAACAGCCAAACTTGGCGTTTTGAATGCTTTTAAGTGCAAAAGAGGGGTTTGGGGTCTTATAGACCCCAGATTCCCCCATAAAGAGTGCCTGTCACTGCTTATTACTGTCACAAGGGATGTTTACATTTCTTGTGATAGCAATAAAAGTGATCCATTTTTTTTAAAGGGACAGTGTAAAAATAAAAAAAAACTGAAATAAATAAGAAAAAAAAAATTAAAGCACCCCATCCCTCCGTGCTCACGCGCAGAAGCGAACTCATACATAAGTCACGCACGCATATGTAAACAGTGTCCAAACCACACATGTGAGGTATCACCATGATCGTTAGAGCGAGAGCAATAATTCTAGAACTAGACCTCCTCTGTAACTCTAAACTTGCAACCGTTAAAAATTTTTAAAGCGTCGCCTATGGAGATTTTTAAATACCGTAGTTTGTTACCATTCCACAAGTGTGCGAAATTTTAAATACATGACATGTTCGGTATGTATTAACATCATCTTTCACATTATACAAAAAAATTGAGCTAATTTGAATTTTTTTTTAATTCATAAAAGTGTATTTTTTCCAAAAAAATTGCATTTGAAGGACCGCTGCGAATACAATATTTCTCTTCTATATATATATAAAAATGTTTGGGGTTCTAAGTAATTTTAATACTGATTTTAACTTGTAAACAACATGTGTCAGAAAACGGCTTAAGCTTAGAGGGGTTAAAGTTGGGCTTAATTAAAATAGTTGGATCCCTTGGACACACCAGAGGCAGCCTCTAAATTATAAAAAACAGCTTTCATTCTGTCACTTTAAGAGGATAGGCAACATTTTCATGAACAGTAGTTAGGCTTACAAAAATGGCTTCACTGAGTGCTATCAGGGTATTAATTCTACCTGAATATAAACATAAAGTTGGTGATAGTCACTATTATTAAAGTATATTTCTACTTTTGCAGCAAAATTGGAACAACAATTCATTTATACTCATTGCATGTTCTCAGTCACATAGCATAACCTAAAAAAATATTTAAACATTGCTGCTTTCCATTTTAGAATCTCTTCTGATAACATCAGTACTGAAAATCCTACTTAGTTCTCTTTACAAGGAAATGGGTTTGCCATAATTAACCCTATCTGTACTGTGCTGTCAAATCTCATTATCAGTAACTAGATGTGAACACTGTTTAATCAAAGGGTTAACGATTTAGAAGCAGTTCTTACATTGTATGATAATGAGAGGAGACTCAGCCTGTTCTCAGTGTTTGAGACAGACTCACTCTGACATTAATCAGAAATGTCAGAAACTGCCATCTCCTAAGAAACATCTAAAAGGTAAGATTTTTTTATTTTTTAGGTGAATGGGAACACAAAACAAATATATAGTGAGTATATTGGTTATCAGCCAAGGATATGGGGAACAAGGCACCACATCCCAGTAAATGAAAGTATTGGGAAGGGGGACTTTGAAGGTGCCTGAATAGAGATACTAGACTAATACATATTATAAATTATAACAAATTTTATTTCATACTTTAACCACTTCAGCCCCAGAAGGATTCCCCATTGTAGGACCAGAGAACTTTTTGCAATTCGGCACTGCGTCGCTTTAACTGACAATTGCGCGGTCGTGCGGTGTTGTACCCAAACAAAATATGCGTCCTTTTTTTCCCACAAATAGAGCTTTCTTTTGGTGGTATTTGATCACCTCTGTGTCATTTCTGATCACCACTATAAACACAAAAAAAACAGCGACAATTTTGTAAAAAAAAACAATTTCTCTTACTTTTTGCTAAAATACAAATCCAAGTAGAGGGCGTGAACACTCTGCAGGTCTCCCTTAAAATATTTAGGAATTGTCAGGCCTTGGTCCCAGATAATCCACCTCCTGTCTCTCCCAATCAGCCTCTGTGGTTTAACCCTACACTCCCTCACTTTCAAAATCTCCCAGATGCCCGACATTGGGCATCCAGAGGGATAAAATATATACACCAACTGTATGGGAATGGCCATTTTAAGACATTTCTAGAACTCCAACAAGAGTTTGGGCTCCCACAGAGCTGGTCCTTCCGTTATTTCCAGTTGAGGCATGCAGCGGGCACACAACTGGGCCTGAGGGGGGTGACCCTCCAGAACTCCACACTAGAGAAAAATCTCCTACAACCAGAACACACTGGGCTCATATCCTTATATTATAAGGTTTTGGAACAACGAGATAGTACCCGGATTCAATCCTTGAAATCCCAATGGTCACTAGATATACTGGATCTCAGGGATGAAAACTGGGAGGAACTCATGAATATGTACTTTGTCACTGCTATCTCAGCACGGGATAGGATGATACAACTACATATTTTTCATAGGGTGTATTACACCCCATTAAGACTTTTTCGGATGAGGAGGAGAGACAGCCCCACTTGTCACAAGTGTGGCAAGGAAATTGGCACACTCCTACACATGCTTTGGAGCTGTGAAAAGATCCGACCATTCTGGTAACAAGTCACCCTCTTTATAGCTGCTAACTTTGACCTTCTAAATGTTTGTAGCCCCAAGTGGTGCATTTTGGCAGTGTTTGAGGATATTGACATGAATTTGTATCAAAAGCAATTTTATTTATTATAGTTTATTATTATTCTATGCTAGAAAGACAGTGGTGCTGCAGTGGACTGGTACTATCCCAGTCACTATTAACCTTTGGAAAAATCTGATTAATCAAGTCTTACCAGTATATAAACTTACTTATGAAGCTAGGGGGTGCCCTAAGAAATATGAAAAAATATGGGGGCGACTGAGCGAACTCCTAGAAACATGTGTGGATATAGCTACGGCCTGAGGCTTTCAATTCAGATAAGGTGTCACCGGGGAGGAACCGGTAGGCTCCTATATTGCTGCATAGGGAGGATAGACATGGGCCAAAACAAGAGGGAGAGGGAGGGGAGGAAGATGGGAAGGAAAGAGAAAGAAGTTCAACCATTCCTCCTCTATAATACTGAATACTTGTTGTGCACGAGAATGCCATTCATAAAAAAAAGCGGTAAAGCAGAGTAAAATGATCTATACATGTTCCCCCCCCCCTTTTTTTTTTTTTTCTTTTTTCGAAACCCCCCGAATGTTCGGGATTTAATAATAATTATATTGTATAAAGTATTGAAACAACTATTGTCTGAACCAACAACCTCAGCATTGATGCGACAATTGCATTGCATTTTTTCGGTTTCAATATTGCTGTATTGTATTTTCTAAACCTTTTAATAAACTTAAGTTTAAAAAAATACAAAACCAAAAAAAAATTTTTTTTTTCATCGGTTTTGGCCGATTTATATTCTTCCTCACATTTTTGGTAAAAAAAATTGCAATCGGCGTTTATTGATTGGTTTGCGCAAAAGTTGCAGCATTTACGGATGATGAGAATTCATTTCTGGGGTTTTTATTTTTTTATTTTTTTCTAGTAATGGCGGCAATCTGCGATTTTTTGCTGTACTGCGATATTGGGGCAGACATGTCGGACATTTTTGACACTTGTTTGGGACCAATGACATTTATACAGCGATCAAAAATGTAAACGTCCACTGATTACTGTATATACATCATTGGCAGTGAAGGGGTTAACCTGCGGGGGGAGATCTAGGGGTTAACTGTGTTCCCTGGGTGTGTTCTAACTGTGGGGGGGCTGAAATGTTATGGGCATAAGAGATCTAACTGATCCCAGTGACAGGGATCAGTAGATTTCTTACATGCCCATTGACAGAGCGGGAACCGCTGTGTTTACATCGGTGGTTCCCCCCTCTTTTGCTCTGGCAGCTCATCGCGGCTTGCCGGCGGACATCGGGTCCGCCTGAGCCACAGGCACACTCCTCCAGAGTGCGGCAGGCCGGTGGCGTGCCCCCTGCCTGCCACTCCGCGAATCGCCGTCTATATACGGCGATTCGTGGGACACATCCACACTGCCGCAGTAAATATAAAAATATTGTATTTTACAGCCAAATGAGCAAATATATTCAAGATATACTGTACAACAATATTCTCTCAACATGTTTCGCCAGGATATTTCTTCTTCAGGAGACTTTTATTTTTGTAGAGTGTAATTACTGCAAACAAAAGAAGAAACATGAGACATAATAAACAATACAGACAATGGGGCAAAAATGCCCCAGATATTGCAATTTACAAAGTATAAATTATAAAATAACTTATATTTTACATTTTATATTTTGTAAAATGCAATATCTGGGCATGTTGAGAGAATTCTGTTGTACAGTATATCATGAATATATCTGCTCATTTTGGCTGTAAAATACAATATTTTAAAGAAAGGTGATTATAACATTTTTAATGTATGAAATAAAATTTGTTATATGTTATGATATATAATATATGTATTAGTCTAGTATCTTGATTCAGGCACCTTAAAAGTCCCAATACTTTATCCCAATACTTTATATGCAAATATAAAGTGAGGTTTTCTCAAATTTGACTGCAAAAGTGGAAATACACTGTAAGGAGAGGCTAGAAGCAGCGCGTTGGCCCAAAGTGTGCAGAAGTGCTGCAACCTTCTTTTTACTGTCCAGCCCTATAGCACATCAGATGTCCAGCAATTCTGAGAGTCCAGTCAAGCTAAAATATTTATACTGTATATAAAATATCTTACCTTATAAAGCACTGCCAAATCTTGGACCTTTTGCAGTTTAGCAATGCAGTCTGGTTCAGGACCTGCCCCAACCTGTTACTGGGAACAAATGAGAAGTGACATATTGATGAGAACATCTCTCTGTTATCCCTTCCATGTTAATAATATTAAATTGACAGCAAGGGATCAGCAAAGGAGGATAATATCAAGGTAGATTCAGGTACTTACAGTACATCTATATAAAATAGGTTTAATGATTTTTAATAAATACATAATTTGATTAAAGGGTGCTTTATGTATATGTGCCTGAAGTTCAGATTTAAGTCTTCACTATGACATTATGATCTGAGTTACACTTACAGCATACAAACATTTTGGTGCTAAGAGCAAAAACTCTATTGAGTTTGTACACCTAGGAAGCTTTAGCTCTGAATGTAAGTGATTGAAGCCAGAGGGACTGACAGTACATTGCCAGCAATGGAATTACGGCAAATGAACGCCGATGTTGAAATCTTCCTTCCATACCTGAAAAGCATTACATTGTGTTATGGTCATGCTAATCGGATTAGGGGACTTCTTCTGGACCAATTAGAGCTGACATTCATTTTAAACTACAGCAGCATTTCATCTTTAAAGCCGTCCGGTGGGACCGTGGCGCATATATTTCTGCCAGTCAAAGCCCAAGCAGAATATTTACCAGCTTAAAATAAAAGAATGAAATGCTGTGCTTACCAATATTGAAAGTCACTACAGTTACATCCATTGCGTCTTGTCTTTTTTAAGTAAAAATGTTCCTTGTAAACTAAAACAGACCCACTGCGGTTTTGTACATAAAATACAAACTGACTAGTTTATTCCTAAGAGAAACAACCATAGTTATCTTTACTAAAAGAATGTATCTCCTCTCTTTTTTCCAAAAGCATCTAGTATTCTATTAAATAGTAATGGCAGAACATCAAAGTCTATATACATTATAGAGCCCGCATTGCAAAGGTTTAAAAAGCATCAGCCACTAGCTGGATGGTTGGTGTTAACTCGCCCTCCCCAACTTTGCAGTTTCTCTGTTCACAAACTTGCAACTGTAGAATATAAATTGGTCGCATTCCTCAAGCCTTTGTATGTGGTTTTCACCAGAAGAGTTTTGATCTCTTTGGCAATGCAGGAACAGGAGAATTGTTGGAAGAGGACATATTTTAATCTTTCCCAGCTCACCCAAGCTGTGTGTGTATCCTTTGTGCACCATTGTATAAGATTTGGACCAGCTTAGCCAGTGCCTCATGAGACATATGTAGATCATATGCAGATCATAGAGCAATAAAAGGGTCCATCAGCACACATGTAGATCTCAGGTACCTTTGATGTTGCTCTAGGCAGCCTCCCAGTAAGTGCTCATTTGTCAGAGTATCTGCAGAATTATATGATAATCACAGGCATAAATACTAGCAGATGTGTTTAATTTACGGAGATGCTTAACAAGGTTATTACTCTAACATGCACTATTGATTTCAAACAGAAGGAAATAAGAAAAATAGCCAACTGCAGTAATTCATAGCAGCCAATTAGCAATGCTCTTTTGTCTGTCTGGCAATGGGCAGCACAGTGGTGTAGTGGGTAGCACTTTCGCCTAGCAGTAAAAGGATCGTTGGTTCGAATCCCGATCACGACACTACCTGCCTGGAGTTTGCATGTTCTCCCTGTGCCTGCGTGGGTTTCCTCCGGGTACTCCGGTTTCCTCCCACACTCCAAAGACATGCTGTGAGGTTAATTACATCCTGTCTAAATTGGCCCTAGTATATGTATGAATGTGAGTTAGGGACTTTAGATTGTAAGCTCCTTGAGGGTAGGGACTGATGTGAATGTACAATGTATATGTAAAGCGCTGCGTAAATTGACAGCGCTATATAAGTACCTGAAATAAATAAATAAATAAAATAATCACAGGCATAAATACTAGCAGAGGTGTTTAATTTACGGAGATGCTTAACAAGGTTATTACTCTAACATGCACTATTGATTTCAAACAGAAGGAAATAAGAAAAATAGCCAACTGCAGTAATTCATAGCAGCCAATTAGCAATGCTCTTTTGTCTGTCTGGCAATTCTTATCTGATGAAATGAGTAAACTGAATGGTTGGGCGTTATCGTACTTTCCAATCATTATTGTCCCTTCTATTACAAAATACATTTGTTGGGATAATGATATACGCACATGCATCAATGTTTTATGCTCCATCTCTAGTCCCTTTTATCACACAAGTGAACATCAACAAAACTACCCTTATATCTTAGTCCATACTAATTTGCATAGACTGTCTGGTTCACTAAATTCTCCATACACTGTATATTGTACCGTGACCATTTACCATGTATTAGGTAAGAACAGTCTTTTGATGCTTGGTGGTTAGGATGTTTTAGTGTGGCTCATTAGCAAATGTTAATGTCACAAAGGTTTTGGTCCAATGAGCTATTCCAAACTCAGCATCACTATTTCAGATAACTTACAGTGGAGCAGAGGATGGTGGTAGCTTAAAATGGAAGTAATGATCAATTTGTTTAAAAAATAAAAGGGGACCATTACCTTGTAAAACAACCCATTCAGTTTAAAAAAGAAATGAAAGGCAAAACGTCAGTGTGTGTGTGTGTATATATAATATATAAAAAGCATTATAAATACCTTTTTTTCTTTCTTTATAATTGATCACATGATCTCCGTTCCCAGCTGCATAAGGGGCTTGGAGATCTGGAGGTGGAGAAACAGCAGCACACTCATCTTCCCAGTGAATGGCTGTGCAAGGCATGGTTGCCAACTTTCAGTAGATTTATGAACAATTAGTAAAATCTGTTATTTTTGTATCTGTCCGGTTTGCATGTCTGTAATGGACATTCATGGACAGATGCAAACATTACAGGTTTTACAAGGTGTTCTAAAATATACTGAAAGCTGGCAACCCTGGTGCAGAGGGGGTATGTCATCACAAGTCTTACCACTGGAGAGCTGGCAGGCTGTTCTCCCAGCACAGACAGAATATTGATCACACTGGGATGGATGTGCTTCTATGCCTAGCATGGTCAGTTTGAAATAGGAAAGCAGGGGGGCTGGCAGGATCACCTGGAATTTCACACAAAGGAAGGAGTACAAAGTGAACAGGATACTTTAACACAAGTACGTATCACAGGACACATATCAGAAATATGAAATGTTGGGATAACATACTTTAAGTATGCCGTTCTTTAAAACCGTAGCTTTTTAATATGTGCTATTTAAATAAAAATCCCAGGCATAAACAAATAAACACCTTTTATTTCTATTTAATTAATAAATTATAACTGTTATTTAAATTTTTCTAAACTTTACTATATACAGTTGTTGCTTATTTCCTTCTTTATATTACATTGCCATGGTCTCTTGCTAATTTCCTATAGCTGAAGAGTGAGAATGGGGAAGCCTTCATTAGATGCTGACACTGGAATTCAGAAGAATATGAAGAATTACATAAAATTCTTTCTACAGTCTACCGTGTTTCAGGTGAAACAGTGGGGGAGATTCAGGGGCGTATCTACCATGAATCAAAAAGGCGCTTACTTTGGGTGGCATTTTTCAGGGAGGGCACTCCCGCCCCCAGGCAGAGGTGGCTCTTTAACCATTTCCCATCCTTTCAGTGATTGCACTGAGATGATACCGGCAGCCACAGGCATCACCCCGGTATTGTTTTTTTTAGAGCCAGTGGTTGGCTCTCTTGTAAAAGCAATTGGAGCGGTTCACTCGCCGCTCAATTGCTATTACAAGCAGCGGGAGGGGATGTCCTCCCCTCCCGCCACCTTCTGCAGTTCTCTCAGGCTCTCCCGTCCCACCACAGAATCTGCTGCAGCTTTGCATGGTAGCCAATCAGCTTCTAATATCAGATTGTTCCATGAGACTTTGGCAATAAAACCTGTAAGCTTATTGGTTTCTAAGCAGAGTTAAACTAGATTTTGCACAATCCAATTTTAGCAAATAAACCCCAAAGTTACATAACACTCATGGGGAGTAGATGGGGAGGGGTTTAGGCAGTCACATAATTCAGGCATGTCTGAAGACATACTACCTCTATTAAGAGTTATTGAGATAAGAATAACTGATTTTTCAGGATAAATTGGGTAAATTGCATGGGGATGCAAACACAGCCATGGACTGGATACAGAAACAAGGAAGAATTTCACAAAATACTGTCATTATAGCTGCTAGAAAAACACATTTTTACCTCAATTAGCTATCCTCTTCACTGCACAAGACAGACTTGCTGATAACAAGTGTTTCCAGTCATATTGACATTCATCCATTAAATCCTTTAAAATGACGTTTAAGTATAATTTTAAATGTGCTTTGCATAGCATGATAAATGCACCCCTCCTTTCAGCAACACTAGACCTCCATCAGCTTCATTTATTTTGAATATGCGCCACTTCTTAAAATCCCTATCTAGAGGTAAATCCTTTTCACTTCTGATGGCCATCTCATTTCACAAATTCATTATTTTCAAGAGGATAGCCAAGTATTCTAATCAGAAATTTTTGCTTAATTTGCATATTCTATAACAAAGTAACTACACATACATTTTCATGTGATTAGCAACATGCTCTCATCAATTCTTGCTATAATTAATTTCTTCTCATTTAGACCCTTTTTACAACATTTTTATTTTATTCTAATTGGTAAAATGTTATTCTGAGAGCTAGAAACAGAGCTTTCCAAAGAAAGAGTTGGCGTACCTCGAGGATGAAGGTTGGGTTTGTGCTTACATTTAAAGTGACATTAAACCCATGTATGCATGCTTTAATATATATGTAGTACATGGCATCATTAAACTCAAGACAGGTCCATTGATGAATTAGAAGGCTTGTAAATACTGCACCACTGACACTCCTTCATGTCACATGCAAGGCAGCTCAGGCTTCTTGATTGGCAGTTGGCCATTTCCTCCTTGTGCCCCTATGTTCATAGCAGCCTATGCAAACGGGTAGGCAAGGCTCTGGCGGTCATGCAATTGTTTTAGAAAGAGATATATATATATATAGATAACATTCTGTAGAACAAACTCATTAAAACAACCTTTGATTTCATGGGTCTGTTTTACATAATGGTATTTACATAAATTGATTCTTTTAAAACACATGACTGCCGGAGTCCCACCCACCCATTCACATAGACTGCAATGAAAATAGGGGAGCAAGGAGGAAATGCTGTTCTGTCAAATCAAGATCCCTGAGCCGCCCCGCATGTGATATGAAGAAGTGTCACTTGGGTTGGCTTGCTGTAGAAAGAATCCAGAGCATGTGCAGAATGCAGAAGCATTTGCAATAGTGTTGCCATTCAGAATAGGGAACTGGCAGGATCACAGAGTATTTACCGCCACAACACCACCATTAGAAGATATTCTGGTACATGTTAAGATACAATTTAAAGTTTAGGGTTTAAAGGGATAAGGGAAATTTTCCTTGTTACCCATATTCTATATCAGACTTTAATCTTCCCGATCCTTCCTGGCATAATTACACACTTTCTGACACAAAACTAAATGACAACATATTTATGATATTGGCTGAAAGGTGAAGTGCCTCGTAGGATAGACTGCCTAATATGAACACCATAGACAAGCTGTTTCCAAAGAAAATAGCCTGTTTCTTAAAAAAAAGTGAAAAAGAAAATTTTGTAACTTTATTTATCAAAATAATGATGAGTAAGGCAAACATTTTCTCTCTTTCTCTTACATTTTTCTTTAAAGGGAAACTATTATGGCTTTGTTCAACTATAGTTTTTATAGTAAATAATCATATTTTCTTTTTAATTTAATTTATGACTTCAAAATGTTATATCGTTCCTAATTTTATTATTTAATTATATTCAAACATTTAGTTCAGGATGCATAGCAAGCTCGGGTTTCTAATAAGAAAGGCTTGAACCTCTCAGATAAGTTCCCAACTCTGCTAGGGGTGCATTAAATGGCCGAGAGTGCCACAAAACTTGAGTAAGTCCAAAAATATTTTATTTTTAATATGTTTTAGGTGTTCATCCCCCTTATCAGGGTTTGAATGCTGACAGTAAATTTACTACGTTACTGGAAAATAGTAGTAAAGTCAATGTATAGTAAAATAGTATTTCAGGTTGTCAGTCTGACTGGCTAGTGTCAGTGTACACAAGTAAAAGATCCCCATATTTATTACTGTATATACAGCCTTGACATATTACAGTAAAAAAAAGGAGGGTTCCGTTGAGCCAAAAGCAAATGGTCTCTGAACCTAGTCAATAATCATATATAATATTTTATATTATTTATCTGGCTAAAGAAAACACAGCAGTTTTTCTAGCATAGAACATAAAAAAGGTAAAAATTTAATTGCAAAACAATGCTTAGTTTTAGCTATGTATGGAAGCGTGCTTAATGCACCAAACCTATATGGGAACACCCAAAATTTTAAGGAGGACAAAAAACATCTGAGGAACTATGACAGATAGATCTCAGCACTGGAGTTTCCAAGTAATATCTCAGCACTGGAGTTTCCAAGTAATATAAGAAACCACTAGATGATTCCTGAAAATGTTTCTTACCAATGTTAAGGCCTTGTACACACGGGCGTTTTTTGACGCCATGCTTTTGGGCGTTTTTTACAGCTCTTTATGTTATTCAATGGCCCCCTAAAAACGCAGACGTTTTTGAGCAGTAGAGGGCGTTGGCGTTAGTGAGCTGTAACTAGAACGCGGGACCAGCGCGTTCGGAGGCTGTAGCGTTTTGGCCTTTTTAACGGTAAACCGGCAAACCGCTCACTAACACCGTACCGGCGTTAACCGGCGTTTTTGATGCCGGCGTTTTCTGGTTAAAAAATAGCAGAGGAACGTTTTCCTTTAAAAAACGCCTATTGACGCCGTTGCTCACTAACGCCGATGCAAAACGCCGAAAAAAAACCTCAGATTTTTCCTTGACGTCGGCCCCGACGTTTTGCTATTTTTTTTTCATACACCCATATGTATGAGGCCTAAGTGTAAATAGAAATAGAATTGTATAGACCAGAGAGATGTTTACAAGCATTTATTTAGAAACCACATTGGGGGAGCTAAGAACATGTGACTCCCAAGCCACTGATATAAACTAACAAATCAATGAACTTCTACTTTAATATATCCCCTTCAATAACTCACTTTAAATCACCTCACACAGTCTGCTGTAAAGTCATTCTCATTTTCCATTTTCTCTCGGCAACTCCTCTAGGAAATCTGAAATGTTGTTTTGTGACTTAAAAGTGTTCATAATTTTCCTATTTTTTTGTGTTTGCTTCATTAAATGTAATTTGTTTTTGTTTTTTTACATTAGCAGTTATGAAAACTGTGGAATAAAAAGTGTTTTTCCTAGATAAACCTTTGGATACGTAATGCACACTGTAACAAACCAGGTACTTCTTGTAGCTTTTCTTTTTATTGTTATTTTTTATGAAGAATCTGAAATTTCAAGTGTAACACCAGCAAAACAAAGAGTAGTCTATTTATTTCTGCATGCTCTTGTATCAGAATCATTAGCTTCAGGTCTTTCCTGTGTACTACTGTACTACTGTGTACAACCACTGATTACCCATTTGCAGAAAAATGATCTTAGACTCTTTTTATGTATATAATAAAGATATACAAAGTATTTTGTTCTACCTCTGTAAAAACAATCATTTGTGAATAAAAGTTACATTGTCTGTGGAGTTGTGAATACTGCAACACTGTCTCACTTTCTTTATTCCTCAGCAACATGTTGCATAAATTAGATATTAACCCTTAAGTGTTTAAAGAAGCAAGGAACGCAAAGCACATTGTTGTGTAAGACAGCAGAGCTAAGCATTACACTTCACTTCACCATAAGCTCTGGTGTGAACCAGTATTATTTTTAATACGATAATTGTATCTGACAATTACAGTATACAAATGAATACTACCTTCAGGCTGCAGTGGCATCTTCTGCTCCATCTTCAGGCTAAAAGCTTAAGTAATATTAAAGATTTTTTTATGATATACGTAATCTGTGAGTTAGGGTCCTTAGATTGTAAGCTCCTTGAGGGTAGGGACTGATGTGAATGTACAATGTTTATGTAAAGCGCTGCGTAAATTGCCCGCGCTATATAAGTACCTGAAATAAATAAAATAAATAAATAAATCTAAGTGGAGAGCTGTTGAATTTAGTTAACTATTTTTTATCTCAGTATGTGTCATTAATTTCAAAAGGCAAGGTATAGAAACAGTAGAGGAACAAGCAGGGGCAATAGGTCAACATACACTAACAACATAAAAGCAAAGAGATTCAGAATTTAGAACAACAATAAAATTCTCAAAATGTGCACAGATGGTATCAAAGTATCTGATCAAAAATGTAATTGAATGTAGACAAACATTTTTGCTGCTCCAGCAAGAGGAAGTGGGGACCAATGAGACAATAAGAAAGGTGGGGGAAGGGAGGACAAAAGGGCTAGCTATTCCCTCCATGGAATGGGGACAAAAAGTACAAAGGGGAACCATAAATAACTGAGACAAGAGGGGTGCAAAGAAGGAAACATAGTTAAGCCAGTGTTCCCAAACTATAAGAAATGTAACCTGAGAGTCTTTAAAATGCTAGTCATTTTTTCATTACCTAATAGTGTATTCACATGCTCCTTAACTTCTAATAAGTTAACTCTAAACTTCTTCAAGGTTTTAGCAATGGTCTGCTTGTTTGTCAAAAATAAAAAGGCCTTGGAGATCTATCCAGGTCCATGGATTAGTGTTCTGAAACAGGGCTTGTATCCAAATATTCTAAACCAAAAATAGGGATTAACCTTTTACAAGACCACTAAATATGCATGATATCTCCTTGTTGACCACATCATGGAAATCATCTGTTGCTATAAAATGAGACTGATCTTGCTATTCAGACGGGCACCCAATACCACCTGAAGAAAACCTTATATGCTGACTCCTAGATGGTCATCTACAGTATATATAAACAACATTTTGCTATCCTAGACCAGGTTGATTGTGATCAGTAAAAAGGGGAACATCGGTTTGCTGGAATAGTGAACCCAGTCCTAGAGCTTTAAACTTTGAATCATCAAAGAGAGGGGACCAACAGAATATGAAAGGCATGATAAAACAATGATCAAGACCTTATCAGAAATTAAGAGTTCCTGGTGGCATGCAAGAGGAAAAGCTGTGAAATCTGGGCAGCTTGATAATATTTCTGTATATTAAGGATGCTAAGACTCCCATGTAGACTGTGCGTATAAAGGGTAGAACAAGGTATTGGGGATTAATTATGTGTCCAGGTGAAGGAGAAGATCCACTTTTGAAGTATACACAAATAAAAGACAGAAAGCTGAATTGGCAGGGTTTGGAAGTAATATCAGATCTTGGGGAGAAAGGTCATCTTTACTCAAGGGCCTTGATAAGGGAGGGGAGTTAGGGGGGTTCAAAACCCCTGCAGAGCATCCTCTCAAAATGTCCAATCAATGTCCCTGCTGTTGCGCTGCTCAGCCTCAACAATAGTGCAAGCCAAGCAGTCAGAGTTGCAGAGTGATTTGTCAGCCACGGGGTCATCAGTAAGGGGGTACAGCATCTAACCCCCCCTATGGTGCCCAAGCCCTATACGTTTTATAAAGGGGTCCTGAGAGGCACAAAAGTCGCAAGCACCAGGACCTATATACAAAAAATAACAGTGCAGCATTCACTAAAAGCTAAAGTGAATAATAATATCCGCTGACGAATTCCCGCCTAGGTCGATACACGTACGGGAAACGGGGAGGTATACATCACGCCAGCAGCAGCCACCTATAGCTGAATGTCACCACACAAATCGCGGAATATACATGTTTGGAAACTTGGCACTTGGTCTAAATACCTTTGCATGTGAGTGCATTTATTTTTATACTAATAAATTGAGAACTTATACAGAGAGCACTAGATTTCTTTTTACTTTGCATATATAGGAACATCTATGGCTTTATGACATTTTTATGCTGGACTAAGGAACCTAGGATCAAAAGGATCAGCACATAAGAGCTATCTATCTCTCTCCAAGTTGTGGGCTTGAATGACCTGTCTGGTTCACCCAAGGGTCCATGCAAGGAGATGAGTTGCATGTGTGATTTATGGTGGAGGTTTTTTCACTTGGTCTTGAATCCATTCCATTGAGGTCTACTGTCACCCTATGGTGGATCCATATCCTGCAATTTATCTCTCTGAATCATGGACTATGGACTATTTTACTTAATTTATTCATGTTAGCTTTTATTGAGCACTGCACTGTTATTTCTTGTATATACTGGCACTAGGATTTGGAATATTGACCTAGAGTGTTCAGCTGCTAATAGTTTAGTGTTTATGAATTTATTTTTTTCCTTGCGCTGATTGATTTTCCATTTATTAGCACCAGGCACATACCCCACATCTCTTGCAAAGTCCCAATGCTTAGAATACCTACACACAGGTCTCAGATACCGCCAACTGGCAGTTCGGAGCCGAGTGAACTCCTAGTCTCCTCCTCAACTGTCATGTGTCATATGACCCAGCCGAGGGAAGATCTGGGAGGCAGAAGTTTTCCTGCCTCTGTGCTTCACTTAATCTGAGGTCTGGTAGGTGAAGAGGCATAGACCTTCTGTTTGGAGGATGCAGGGGTGAGAATGATTTGATAAT
>BLSH010116711.1:2022544-2032794 GCA_018402905.1 Glandirana rugosa
CTGGATAGGGACGTAACTAGTCTTCTCTAAACGAGACGTCGTCAGTACTCTTGACCCACCTAACCCTCCACTGTCCACTGTACTGGTTAACGGACAAACCCTGTCGATTGGGTTGAAAGGGTCACAAATGTCTCCACCCACTCTGGACGTCGGTATATGTCACGGAACGTTTTCATAAGCCGGGGGAACTTGACACGCTGGAAAACGGTGTAAAGTCCGAAGTTTGTATTTCTATATTTTGACATTAAAAAAAACACTTCTTAGTTGTTGTTCACCCTGTGTTAGTACTTCACCTTGCCTTAAATAACCTATCACGCCCAATTTTTCAGTTTTTTATTTGTTAAAAAAGTTTGAAATATCCAATAAATTCCGTTCCACTTCATGATTGTGTCCCACTTGTTGTTGATTCTTCACAAAAAAAATTACAGTTTTATATCTTTATGTTTGAAGCCTGAAATGTGGCAAAAGGTCGCACAGTTCAAGGGGGCCGAATACTTTTGCAAGGCACTGTATATGGCTGCAGGTCTCACCCACCTCTGTAAACACTGGGAAAGTTGGGTTAGCTGTCCCAAACAGGCAATTGGTCATGTCACCTGTCACCTCCCAATCCACCCAGTTCTCATGACTGCTGCAGAGCAAATCTCTTCTGATCAATGCAGGGATAGGTCGAAATTCCTAAACATTAAGACAGCCCTTTCTCTTCCTACATGCCTGGCTGGCAAATAAAGAGAAACCCTAGTCCAGAGTTCTCACCCTTTGTTGTCTTTGGCAAAGAACTGTAGTAATTCCATTGGGGGTACACACATTTTTGAGCAGGCTTCAAGTTATGGAGGAACATGTGATCAATTTCATGTGGTGCTGTTGGGCCAGTCACCAAGTACCAGAACTGGCATTTGGAAAGAGTCCATAATCTTGCGTATGATACAATTTAAATGGCGTTTAGTTCACACGGTGACTTCGCCTGCAGCTGAACTGAGTGGATCAAAAGAATTGATGTGGCGCCAGGGAGGTGGAGATAAAACTGAACTTCTTGATTTGCCCTGTATAAATTTAGCCCTGGTCTATGGCACTCCCAAGCCACACCCGCATAGCCCAGACTGTGACATCTCACAGCTACCCACACACTGCAGCTGCGGACTCTCTCCTTTTCTCTGCTGTTGTTGGGCAGAGCAGCTGGACAATGACAGCCGGATGACTCAGGTACTTTCACAGGGCTGCATTTGCAGCCACAGCCATGGCTGGAGAAGAGCCAGTCCCCTGCCCAGTATACAGGACACTGGTATTGGCTGCAACACAGTCTGGGAAAGGAAGAGTCTGCCTAGCAAACTGTGAAAGATTGCTGGGAGCCACTGTGATTGCTGCGGGAGATGTATTCACCAGGAGACATCTTCCATTAAGCGGATACTGTATGAGACTAAAAATCCCAGGAGGAAAGTGTGCTGCAGAGAGGAAAAAATAATGGAGAAGGCAGGGCTCATGGCAGGCTCACATAGGGAGTGAGAAGTGACAAGTGGAGAGGCCTGCTGAGTTGAAGATGCTGTCTAACGTGAGATTATGTTGTGGTATTGAAGAGTTGTCACATTTACATGGAGGCCACAGCAAACAGAGAGATCCAGCAAGCTGGAGGAAAGGGGTATCACAGGTTTCATGAGAGATTACTCAAGGTTGCCGTCAATGCTATTTGTTTCAGATGCCAGAGAGTGAGAGGAGGCTTAATAACAGACTGCGTAGTGGTGAGAGGCCACTGGATACAACTTCCTTACCCATCTCTTAACAGGACAACATCACCCCTACCTGGGACATAGTTTGGGAACTTGCACCCTGTACTGTGTGAAATACAACTAGGCTTGAGCATTCCAACGTAGAGCTCTGGGCCCCAGCGACTAAAACTATACTGGACAGTGGGAGGGGTTTGGTGAGACCCAAGAACCTATTAGCTTCCCTTTAGTTAGGATTCCCACCTACATTCAAGGTTCAAATGCAGAGACACTTGGTCCTCTTATTGTTTACACTGTTGAATATCAGTGACTCTGTGATATGTGTTACATAAGCAAAGAGCAGGTACATTTTAAGGTGCACTCCAGTGAAACATGAACATTCTGTATTTTTTTTAAAATCAAAACAATATGTTATTGCCGTCAAACAAGAATGCACATGCACTTATTACAGTATCCATAGTAGAGTGTACAGCATTACAATTGATTTGTCCAGAATAGTAAAGTAATATGCATCAAATGGGTATAGTTATTGTAATACATCTCAAGAATGGCAGCATTTAATGAATGAGAAAAGATAAAAGAAAATAATACATGACTTCCAATCTGTGCTTGTTCCCTCCTTTTCCCCCCTTCCCTGGGTTTTCCATAAAGTATAAGGTGGATAAATCTTGTAGACTACCTATGTTTATTATCAGGCTTACTAGGGTACCTAAATCCTTTTTGCTCATATGTGTCAAACATACCCTAAACCTAGGAGTTCATTCTCAAGACTTCCTGTTAGACTTACATCAGCAGCAATCTGTCTCTAACCGGTTGTAGGTATTAGATATCGAGTTTTGCCATATATGATCAAAGTTTTGAGATGCGTAAGAGACGGTAAGCCAGCTGTTCTCTAAGGAGGGAGTTGTTGACGCAATGTATCTATTGGGCTTTAGTAGGCAAGGCATGTGATATCCATAATCTTGCTATCGACTTCTTTCCTAGATATAGCAGTTTTGTGATCATGTAGTATATGCCTCTAGGGAACATTTCCTCATCTATAGCTCCCAAGAGGCACACCAGTTAGGTAAACTGGATAAGAAGTTGAGCTACTTCAGTACTGGTTTGAATGACCTCAGCCCAGTATCTTGCCAGTTTGTGACATCTCCAGGTCACATGTATAAAGTCACCTGTGTGAGCTACACACTTTGGGCAGAGAGGAATGTCTCTTCTGCCCCAAGCAAACAGTTTGGCCAGAGTACGATATGACCTATGAAGGATGAAGAATTAAGAAAGTTTTTGGGAGGCAGAAACTGAGACTACTGGGAGGGATTCTAATGCCATGTCCCACTACTCATTGTCTATCTCTCCTATGTCTGTGACCCATGAAGACCTGCATTTAAGTAAGGAGGGATTTTGGATGGTTGACATAAGGACATGTGGGAAATTAGACCCTTACGGGAAGTGGCCCATATAAAATTTTGTATCGTGGGGGAGGAGGATATAGAGAGGGGTATCACTTGTGCTTGGGCTTGCAAGGCATGCCGAAGTTGGAGGTATTGATAAAATTGGCCATTAGTGAGCAAGAATTCATTACGCAACTGTTCAAAAGTTTTTAAGGTGCCATTGGAGTACAGTTGATGGAGGAACCGTATCCCCTGCTTCTTCCATAAGGAGAACCCCTGTAGTTTATTAATTTCTGTGAAATTGGGATTATGCCATAGTGGAGTAAACTCCATCATACCAGAAATAGACAGTGCCTGTTTAGTTGTTTTCCACACTGTTTTAAGCAAGTCCCCTGTAGGTGAAGAGTGAGGTATGCCCGGGAGGTCCATTTCCAAGTGTGATATGGCTGGGAGCTCTGGAATAGTCCAGGACACCAACCAAGCAGCTGGATCCAACTTATCCTCAGCACCCCAGCCCACAAACTGTTGCAGCTAAGAAGGCAAGGAAATACATTTTGGGGTGAGGGACCGCGAGACCGCGAGACCACCCCAATCCTTACCATATTGGAGGGTATTTAGACTTATACGGGCCTGCCCCCTTCTCCATATAAGATCCCGAAATTGGGAATCTATATGTTTAAACCATTTTTTTCAGAATCCAAATGGGTGTATTATGAAAAATATATAATAGCTGCGGGGTCCACACCATCTTTATAAGTTTTGCATGACCTATCACTGATAACGGCAGTTTGCACCAGCTATTGCCTTTGAGTTTTTGTTTATTTAATAGGGGAGCTAAGTTAAGTGACAGATATTCTGCTGGATCTTTAGACACCATGACCCCCAGGTACTTAAAGGAGTCCAGTATTGCCAATTTGTGCTGCCCTGTCTGGGGGAGGTGTCACAAGTGGGTCTAGCGGCATAAGCACCGATTTGGACCAGTTGATGGCAAATCCTGAGATACTGCTGAAGTCTGAAATGAGTTTCATGACTACATTCTGCATTTTGAACTGCCTTTGTCTAAATCATCTACCTTTTATGGTAGCTGAATACCTTGTTAACATATTTGCTTACCTTCTAAATAACCTTGAGCATGGGCCACTGAATATGAAGGCAAGTGTGTTTTATAATTCTACCACAACCCTCTTTGTCAACCCACTGCAACTTTACCTATACGCATTGGAGCATGAGAGGGAAGTTGCACAGTAAAAAATCATGCAAGAATGGTCTTTCATCTGAGGTGAACCAGCAAAAGCCTGATGAGCATGACTGCAGCAGCTTATATAATCCTCAGAATAAAGGTAAATTGAAAAGTCCTTCTAACTAGCAAAGGTGCAATGTTTCTGTTCACTGACTGGCTTTATTTGTTGCCTAGAGTGGCTCTGCAAAAAATATAGATTTGTAATGGCAGATAAAAGTTTGTGGCAGATTACAAGTCATAAATCCTTTTGCTAGTTTGCAGATATATGTAAGCAGAGAAAGCTGCCTTGGGTTTTATTAATCTGATGTATAACAGAACATTCTGATGTAAAGCTTTGTGGAATTTATTTTTTATTTCTTAGAAAACAATAGAATGGATTTTTTTAAAGAAAAAAAGGAAAGAAAGAAAAGAAAACAACCCAGGGTGTAGACTTTTCTGGGATAGGCATCAGCTGAAATAATAGCTTCCTTGCTCCCCCTGCTGAGAGCCAAACAATGTAGTGCTCAGCCAAGACGAAGATGCCATTAAAATGAAATTATAGTTTGCAAGCAGCTCTGTAATTGCTGCGAGAAGGGCTTACTTCAGGATAGCACCAAGCTTGGCTACATACAAGACTTACCGAGCTTGTAAAATACAAATAAAGTTTGTCACTTTGGTTATGAGTTCATAGGGATCTTGGAAAGGAATGTTGATGGTGCCCTATTTATAAAAACTAGTGCAGAATTAAGGGGTAGTCCCTTGCAGCCAATCGGAACCTTGCCATCATTGTTCACACTAAAACAATAGTAAGGCATAAACGTTTCAAAATCGGAAAAGTAGACCATGCAGTAGACTGACACAATTACAGCTATGCATGCCATATTTCTAAAACCATGTTTTACAAACCTCAATTATATGTCAGGATTTCCAGGTTGGTAGCTCATATCTGATCCTTTGCACATATCTGTCAGTAGAAGCAGGTGAATGAAGCTGCAGGCATCACTTTTTGTTTTTTTTTGTAAATCCTCTTTATTAGGTTTTATACATGTAATACAACACTTGAAGTTACGCTGGAACAACACCAACCCACTTCTGTGGCCACACAGGGCCCAAAAACACTACACAACAGTTTCACCTAACTAACAGAAACCAACTGACTATAAAACCTGACTAACACCCCAGACAACATTCCCCACACCCCCTTACCCACCCCGAACACCAGCTCAGTCCAGTACTTGTGTATTGTCCACGTTAGGAGAGAATATGCACCAGATAGTAAAATGGCAATTATCAATGACCTGTTGAGGGGTTTCTATTCAATAAAGATTGTAATCAATGTAAACAGGATGGCTGGAAGCACTTTAAATGTTGCTACTATGCATTCTTGAAAATTAACCACTGCCTGTGTATTGAGTAGGCCTCAGTGCAAATAAGAAACACTAACCACATTATCCTACAGTGTCCTCAGAATTGTACCAGGCTTGCCACATTTTATCAAATTTTTTTCCACACCCTCTGGATACATAGGTCGCCTTGTAGTAGGGCATTGCAGAATTCACCAAGCCCTTCCAAAAAGACAAGCTAGGGGTACCCGGCTTTTTCCAATGTAAAAGTATTGTCTCCTCCCTTAAAATAGTAAGATATTAAGTAAAGTTCTGTGTGCCCTGAAAGGTACAACCTCCTCCACCAGGCCCATTGGACATACTCTAACTGAACATAGGACCTGGAACTTCCAGGATGTCCGCTATACAAGAAGTGACCTCAAACCAAAAGGCTTGGATCTGCTGATAGGGGTTTAGAGAGATCTTCATCCAATAGTAAATTCTCGAGATCAGAAGGCAGAGATTCTACCCCCATGTCCTGAAATTGAACCTGAAAAGCGTGGCGAAGTTGAAAGAATCTAAATAAATATGAGTTGGGGAGGTCATGTCTTGCCTTTAGCTGCTCATAGGTTAAAAGTTCCCCTTCTCTACTTATCCTTTATAGTTTTGATGCCTTTGGTCACCCACACAATGGGGTCAGGTAGGTCATAGAAGTGAGGTAATCAAGGATTCATCCATAAAGGAGCAGAGGGTGAGATGCCCAGATGACTAGGACATGCCAATTTTACCGCTGCATCCCATGCTTTAATAGTGGCCTTCAAAGTTAATGTGAGGGGGAGATTAGATTTATGACCTTTATAAAGAGCCAAACGTTGACTTTCATATGACCCCAGTTGTGCAGCCTCCAACGCAGTAGCGGAGTCCCCATCATCCGCCAGCAGCCAATGACGGGCGAACACCATTCAACCTGCCAAGTAGTACTTTTGCCAGTGTGGCAAGGCCAGAACCCCCTGACCCCAGGGTTCCTGTAATACCTTTATCCCTATTCTGGGGGACCTAGGTGCCCATAGGAAAGAACCAATGACCCCGCCTAGTTTTTTGAAAAAGGATTTGGGCACCCATTTCGGAGCATGTCTTAAGAAATATAAAATTACTGGGAGGATCTTCATTTTAAGTAAGCTTATCCGCCCTATCAAGGACAAGGGTAACTTCTTCCAGGCCTGGACTCTGTTTAAGAAGTGTCACTAAAGGAAATACATTTTGAGGTATGCAGTCATGATCGTATGCAGTGATTGTTACTCCCAAAAAGAAACCCATCGTAGTGGAAGATTAGGATCAGTTACACCCCTGGCACCCACATCCAATGGCAATATGGACGACTTGTTCCAATTTACCTTTAGGCCCGAGTAGATCACAAATTAGTTCAGAATGTTCAGTGTTGCTTGCAGGGATCCTCCCGGGTCTTTAAGGGATACAATTAAATCATCTGCATATGGTGCAAGACATTCTCTAATATTGCCCACCCTACTAGTCCCTCACCTCCTGTGATGACCTAAGGGCAACTGCCAAGGGCTCCATGGTTAGGGCAAAAAGGAAGGGGGATAGGGAACACCCCTGTCTGGTGCCCCTACAGACTCTGAAAAAGGGGGAGACAGAGCCCCAGTCGTATTGCCACACAGGGGCAGCTGTACAACATGGTTATCCATTTTCTAAACACAGGCCCGAAACCCATTAGTTCAAGAACCTTATGCATATAATGCCAATCGACTGAGTCAATAGCTTTTTCTGTCAATATAATTCTAGTGGGGGATTCCATAGTGGGAAATTGTAGATGGGTAAAGAGTCTCCTTAAATTGGTATCTGTAGACTTTCCTGGTATGAAGCATGTTTGGTCAATATTAACCAGAGATGAGATAACCTTTGGTCAGTCTGGATGCCAGAACTTTAGTTAAAATTTTGAGGCCCATGTTTAGAGGAACACTCCAGAGGGTCCTTGCCAGGCTGAAAAAGAAGGAGCATATAAGCATCCAGTATGCAATTCAGGAGCCTTTGGTGTTCCAGGCAATGTTCCAATAGTGAACTAAGTCTAGGAGCCAACAGTTCAGCTGCAGGCATCACTTAACAACGGACAATGGCCTGAACCTGGAACGAGGGACAGCTCTATCTAGACTGTCAGCCAGACAGTAATCTGTGCAGGTTCCCAATTTCCCTCCAATGATTAGTTCTTAGGACCACCGCCGTCTCTAAAAAACAATGATGTCACGTGCGTGCCTCACCCCAACAATCACAGGAGGACAGAGGTGGAACCAGTGGAGGCCCGTAATGCAGGGCGCAAGGACGCCACCCCCTAATCCATGCATTTGGTCCACAATCTCCATGCGGGGCACCTGACGCATGGATTCCAATGGAAGTTTTTTGTTTTTTTTTAGAAGCATGTGATTGGAGCCAAATGCTCTAATAGGCTTCAAAAAAGGGTGGGCTCTGTGCTGTGCACCCCAAGCCCACCCAATTTTGTTTTTTAACTTAATATTCATTATTGTCTTCCTGATTCTCCTCACGGCCTATCAGGAAGCGGATCCTGAGACCCCTCACCTGAGAGGAGAAGCGACCCTATTGGCCGCCGAGGAGGATGAGGGAGGAGACGCAGGGGAAGCCGCCGTAAAGCACCAGGAGGAGGAGATGCCGCTCTGAGGAAGCTCTGCCTGCAACCTAGATGGGGTTAGTGCGGGGCTGGTGACCGACAGACCAACCGGGGGGAGGGGTGGTGGCGGGTAAATTGTTTGCCACCCCCAAAAGATATATATTGCCTGCCTGCTGCTAAAATGTACAGGTGCACTCTGATGGGGACACATGATTTAAGGAAACACTAAGGGGGAACTCTGATGGGGACACCAGATGTAAGGAGGCACTCTAAAGGGGCCAATTAATGTAGGAGGGAATTTTGTTTGGGACATCTGATGTAAGAGGGGCACTCTGATGGGGGTAACTGATGTAAGGGGGCACACTGATGAAATCATCTAAAGTAAAGGGGCACATTTAAAACTGACAGTAAATCTTATTGAAATATAATGGAAATTGAACATTTTTATTGATAGACGTAAAATCACTACAAAATACACCAGGATCCCACTAGACAAGTCTCTGGTGAGTCCGCACCTAGAGTATGCAATCCAGTTCTGGGCTCCAGTCCTCAGAAAGAATGTCCTGGAACTGGAAAGGGTTCAGAGAAGGGCAACAAAACGAATTACGGGACTAGAGGATCTTCGTTACGAGGAAAGATTATGAGAACTGAACTTATTCTCACTGGAGAAGAGACGCTTGAGAAGGGATATGATTTCAATGTACAAATACTGTACTGGTGACTCCACAATAAGGACAAAACTCGTCCGCGCAAAGGAGCATAAAAGGACACGCAGACATTCACTAAAATTAGAAGAAATACGGATTAACCTCAAAATGCATAAAGAGCTGTTTACACTAAGAGCTGTGAGAATGTGGAATTCTCTTTCACAGGCAGTAGTTTCAGCTGAGAGCATAGATCATTTCAAAAAACTATTAGATGGGCACCTAAATGACCACAACATACAGGGATATACAATGTAATATTGACATAAAGCACACACATAGGTTGGACTTGATGGACTTGTGTCTTTTTTCAACCTCCCAAACTATGTAACTATGTAACTCTAACTATCTGAGTCATACCACAAACGTGAGATTTGGACCTCTGACCAGATCTTCTTGAATTTTAATTTAATACCCTTGCTGTATAGTAATCCAGGATCATTCACAACTCTGGCAGGCTGGATATTGGTAATTATAGAAAAGTAAACTGATACCCATGATCTAGACCTGTGCACATTTAGTTGATGAGAATATCTACACTTGTGGTATTGCATGACAAATGTTCACCACGATCAGTGGTTTAGCAGGTTTTCCAATGCAGTCCCACAAGTCCTTACGTAGTTCCTTTTGTCTGTCACCCTTTCCCACAGCCATTATCTAACCACCGGTGTTTACTACTATCTGTTAGTAATTATTTTCTTGTCTGCTGTCTCAATGTGCTATGTATGTAGAGAAGGTCATCTTAAAGTGTCACTAAACCCACATCAAAAAAAAATATAAATAAATGATGTATTAACCCCTTCCTTACCGGGCACTTAAACCCCCCTCCTGCCCAGACCAATTTTTGGCTTTCAGCGCTGTCGCATTTTGAATGATAATTGCGCGGTCGTGCGACGTTGTACCCAAATAAAATTTGCGTCCTTTTTTCCCCACAAATAGAGCTTTCTTTTGGTGGTATTTGATCCCCTCTGCGTCATTTCTGATCGCCGCTATAAACAAAAAATGAGCGACAATTTTGCAAAAAAGAACAATATTTTTTACTTTTTGCTAAAGTACAAATCCATTAAAAAAATTATTCATCTGTTTTGGCCGATATATATTCTTCTACATATTTTTGGTAAAAAAAAAATCGCAATCGGCGTATATTGATTGGTTTGCGCAAAAGTTATCGCGTCTACAAACTGGGAATTGATTTATGGCGTTTTTATTATTTTTTTTTTTTTTACTAGTAATAGCGGCGATCTGCGATTTTTATCGGGAC
>BLSH010116711.1:2041414-2054618 GCA_018402905.1 Glandirana rugosa
AGGACCAGTCGTCAAAACGAAAGACATATTAACAAATGGAATATAGCCTCTGCGCTGGGAGCAATTAAAACATGGGCCTATGTCTGAATTTTTTCATCACTTTGGTTGAAAACAAATGTTCTTAAAATGAGAAATTTTGAGCTTTATTCAGTAAGATCATTCTGTAACGTCCTAATGTAGCATTGCACCATCCTGGGTCAGCTTTTACTGCTTCCTGGGTTAGATCCCTGCTCACTGGACAAAGGTGATTATGATAATTCACTGTCCAATGAGAAATATGAAGGTAAACAATTATACAGAAAGCAAAACTGCTGACCAGGAAGACAAATTGCTTAACCAGCAACTGAGTGTGTCATCTTGCTGGTTCTGCAGTGTAGACGATATTTGTAGATCGCAAGACTGGCTGCACAGCGTTACAAACTGTTTATCAAATAAAGTAGTAAACACAGTGTATATCTATTTCAGCTGTGTATTAAACTGTTCTCCTGGAGTTTCATTTTAAAGCACCCTTCAGCTCTACTCCAGGACCTTTCAACACTGATCTTAATGGAATTGCCAGCTGTCTCTTTAAACAAGCTGTTATCAAGCCTCAGCAGGCTTTTAGCAAATGTCAAGCAGTGCTGAAAAATGTTAACAGCGTTTTAAAAATGACAGCTTGCAGGGCAAAAGTTCTACAGAAAAATAGCAAAGGGTGTCCATATTATAGAAACAGAATAAAAACTGTGGAGTTCAGATTCAACACAAACTAGATCATCAGGCCTAATGACTGAGTAACATATTATTTTACTTTTCCATGGAGCAGCTTAGTTTTGGATTTATAACGAGGCCAAAGAAGTGAAAAGAGATAAGTGAACTATGTGTTTTATCACCAGTGGGTTGGTAGATCGTTAGAGGCCACCTTCTGCAGACACCATATGGTATCTTTACCTCAATTGATTTTTTTCTGTTTTTATCATGTGTGCTTTTATCAATAAATCTCTTCCATGTTTCAAAGAATTTTCTGGTTTCATTTTCTTCCCCAAGGATGTTTATATATCGTAATTTCAGCTTCTATAGCTTTGAGTATCAAGCAGGTGCTTCAACAGAGAGGTCCAAATAATGAGGCTCACCTTTCAAATTATGAGCACAGTGAGCTAAGACCTGTAGCAGATATGTGCCGGGGGCCAACTCATGCAGTCCGAATCAGTTTCTTCTAAACAGCTGTTTAATGGTCCCTATTAACTAAACACTAAGCCTTTGTGTTACATCAAATATGGGTTTAAAATAAATAGGCAAACAGCTATATACAAGATAAAATAAAGAAAAAAGAAGGCATTTTATCAGCCAAAAGATTTGTAATTCACCCAATCTTGAGAATTGCACAGCCCTGCCCGGAGAAGGAGATGTGATTTTTATCTGCTGTGGTTCAGTAAGACAGTTACTGGTCTTGTCCTTCCCCTAGCCTTTGACTGGACAGCAAACGGAGAAGCAGCACACAATGTCTCTGATTTTCCCTCCTATCAGCATGCGTCTGCATAGCAGCATAACGAATGAGCTCTGTGGGCTACTTTTCCTTCCCCCCAAGTCTGTATCAAGCTACAATTGGATATCTACACTGTGTACTTTACAAACAAAATTACATGTAAGGTTGTATTTATGAGCGAAGACCTGAATTAATGTGTTTATTTTATACAGTGGGTAAAATAAGTATTGAGAACGTCACCATATTTCTAGGTAAATGTATTTCTAAAGTTGCTATTGACATGAAATTTTCACATGTCGGTAACAACCCATGCAATCCATCCACACAAAGAAACCAAAACAAATAAGTTCAGAAATGAAGTTATGTATAATAAAATGGAATGACACAGGGAAAAAGTATTGAACATGCTAACTGAAATTTATTAAATACTTTGTACAAAATCTTTTGCTGGTAATGACCGCTTCAAGACGCCTCCTGTATGGAGAAACTAGTCGCATGCATTGCTCAGGTGTGATTTTGGCCCATTCAGTCTTCAAATCTTTAAGGTTCCATGGGCCTCTTCTATGAACTCTGATCTTTAGTTCTTTCCATAGATTTTCTATTGGATTCAAGTCAGGTGATTGGCTGGGCCATTCTAGCAGCTTTATTTTCTTTCTTTCAAACCAATTGAGAGTTTCCTTGGCTTTGTGTTTGGGATCATTGTCTTGCTCACATTTCCACTCTTGTTTCATCTTCATCATCCTGGTAGATGGCAGCAGATTTTTATCAAGAATGTCTTGGTACATTTTTCCATTCATCCTTCCTTCAATGACATGAAGTTTGCCAGCACCGTATGCTGAAAAACATCCCCACACCATGATGTTCCCACCTCCAAACTTCACTGTTGGTCTGGTGGTGTTTTTGGGGTGATCTGCAGTGCCATTTGATCTTCAAACATGGTGTGTATTATGGTATCCAAAGAGTTCAATTTTGGTCTCATCTGACCAGATTATATTCTCCCTGTATTTCACAGGCTTGTCTAAATGTTGCAGCAAACTTAAGCATGCTTCAACATGCTTTTTCTTCAGCAATGGAGTCTTGCGCGGTGAGCGTGCATACAGGCCATGGAGGCTCAGTGCATTACTTATTGTTTTCTTTGAAACAATTGTACCTGCTAATTCCAGGTCTTTCTGAAGCTCCCCTTGGCTCTTGGACAACTCTTCTGAGTTTTTTCACTCCTCTGTCAGAAATCTTACGAGGAGCACTTGGTTGTGGTGGGTTTACCTTGTTTGCACCTCCCTTTCCTCATGTGTTCAATACTTTTTCATCAACATTTTATTATACATAACTTAATTTCTGGACTTATTTGTTTTGTTTTCTTTGTATGTATAGATTGCATGGGTTGTTACAGACATGTGGTGAAAATATCATGTCAATAGCACCTTTAGAGATATATTTACCTAGAAAAATGGTGACGTGTTCAATACTTATTTTACCCTCTGGATATGCCTGGAATTCAGCTTTAAAAAAGCAATGGGGCCCACACTTTGTCATTTTTATAAAAAAAATGTGAATATCTTGCATTTTATTTTTATTATCTTCAGCTGCATCTAGTGAATATAATACTGTATTTTTCTAAAATACCTCAATCAGGAAAATATGCATAATGGCCCCTAGATTATTCATGGCAGCTGAGCAACATTCACACTGCAAATTTTTTATACATGTGTTTCATAACGCGCAAAAGCTTTTGGATAGCTATGCCTAGTAAATCAAGATAAAAGTACCAGGTTAATATCTTACAAATACTGTATCTGTCCGCCAGACTAAAATGTATCTATTGTGCCCAAATGACAAACTTCTACTGCATCCAGTGTGATATACAGTATCTCACAAAAGTAAGTACACCCCTCACATGTTTGTAAATATTTTATTATAACTTTTCATGTGTACAGCTTGTATAACAGTGTAAATTTGCTGTCCCCTCAAAATAACTCAACACACAGCCATTCATGTCTAAACCGCTGGTAACAAAAGTGAGTAAGCCCCTAAGTGTAAATGTCCAAATTGGGCCCAAAGTGTCAATATTTTGTGTGGCCACCATTATTTTCCAGCACTGCCTTAACCCTCCTGGGAATGGAGTTCACCAGAGCTTCACAGGTTGCCACTGGAGTCCTCTTCCACTCCTCCATGACGACATCACGCAGCTAGTGGATGTTAGAGACCTTGCGCTCCTCCACCTTCAATTTGAGGATGCCCCACAGATGTTCAATAGGGTTTAGGTCTGGAGACATGCTTGGCCAGTCCATCACCTTTACCCTCAGCTTCTTTAGCAAGGCAGTGGTCATCTTGGAGATGTGTTTGAGATCGTTATCATGTTGGAATACTGCAATGTGGCCCAGTCTCCAAAGGGAGGGGACCATGCTCTGCTTCAGCATGTCACAGTACATGTTGGAATTCATGGTTCCCTCAATGAACTGTAGCTCCCCAGTTCTGGCAGCACGAACAATTCTTCTTTTTTTCAGATCCTCAGAGAGTTCTTTGCCATGAGGTGCCATGTTGAACTTCTAGTGACCAGTATGAGAGAGTGAGAACGATAACACCAAATTTAACACACCTGCTCCCCATTCACACCTGAGACCTTGTAACACTAACCAGTCACATGACACCGGGGAGGGAAAATGGCTAATTGGGCCCAATTTGGCCATTTTCACTTAGGGGTGTACTCACTTTTGTTGCCAGCGGTTTAGACATTAACGGCTTTACATTGTAGCACAGTGTCATTTCTTCAGTGTTGTCACATGAAAAAATATTATAAAATATTTACAAAAATGTGAGGGGTGTACTCACTTTTGTGAGATAATGTATCTCTTTGCAGCAATAAACTTTGATAAAGAAAAAAAATATAGTATTTTCCAGCGTATAAGACGACTTTTTATACTAAAAAATATCCCCCAAGAATCGATGGTCGTCTTATATGCTGGGTACTGTAGCTTCGGTTACATAAAGAATGTCCATATTAAATGTTTTAGCCCACTGGATGTGTAATACTGTAGCTTCGGCTACTTACAGAACGTTCCTATGCTGTAATACTGTATGTACCGCGCTGAGCCAATCATGGCAATTGGTGTATTCTATTAATGCATACAAAGCCTGCTCGGATTGGCAAAGGTTGTAATAGCGTGCCTCTCTGACTCAGCCAATCCGAGCAGGCTTTGTATGCATTAATAGAATACACCGCTTGCTGTGATTTGCTCAGCGCGGTACATACAGTATTACAGCACAGGAACATTCTGTAAGTAGCCGAAGCTACAGTATTACACATCCAGCGGACTAAGACATTTAATATGAACGCTTTGTATGTAGCCGAAGCTACATTACTGTATTAGGGCACATCCAGCGGGCTAAAACATTTAATATGGACGTTCTGTAAGTAGCCGAAGCTACAGTACTGTATTAGGGCACATCCAGTGGGCTGATGTTATTAAATGGTGTAGCCTCGGAAGGGGGGGTAGTCTTATACGGTGAGTATAGGGCAAAACCTATGTTTTAACTGGAAAATTAGGGGGTCATCTTATACGCCCAGTTGCCTTATATGCGGAAAAATATGGTATATGTTTTACTAATGTCAATCACTTCACGCAAATCTCCATATATAAACGGCGGTCGGGAGAAGTGGAATATCGAGGCATAGCCTGCAGCTGCAGGCTATATCCCGGTACTAGTTTTTAGAGCAGGCGGTCGGCTATGCGGTGATAATGACGATCTGGCTCTGGAGCCGCTCATCCGTTATTCCAGGCAGCGGGAGGGGACACCCCGCTCCCACCGCCGTCCACTGTTCTTCCCCGGACTCCCGTCCCATCGGGAGACCGGAGCATCCATCCGGCGCATCTGGCAGCTGTGTGGAGTCCCGATAGAAGCTGGAATCGGCTACAATCGGGTCTCCTTTGTGTATTTCTGCAAGTGATGTCACAATGTTACTTCCGGTTTACTCGGCGGTCAATCACACCGATTTAAAAAAAAATACAGTATTCAGAATCGTTGTTTTTGGCGATCTGAATACTATTAAGTGCAAAGCAGGGACTGGGGGTCTTTTAGACCCCAGATCCCTCCATAAAGAGTAACTGTCACCACATATTACTGTCACAAGGGTGTTTACATTCCTTGGGACAGCAATAAAAGTGATCAGAATTTTTTTTTTAAAAGGAACAGTGTGTAGCCAGGAATCCAGAAATATTCCTCTGGCATACAGACAATTGTGCCCATTGCCTAACATGGAGGATTCCCTCTAGTGTTCATTTGTGGAACAAGACTGTGATTGCAATGAGGATGAAGCATTGTGGGATTTGTAGTGTGGTGAGAAGAAACATTCAGCAGACTCTGATATGAAGGACTCCACTTCCCATCGGGCTGTGCTGCATTGGAGGCTTCTGGGAGGTACAATGCTTTGTGGGAAGAACTTATTTGAGTGGGAGGAGGAGCCGGCAGCAGTCTCTTGGGATGGCGTTATCGATCAGTGGAGAACCCTGTGTGCCTCTGTAACCAGAACTAGGCCCACGGCCTACTTACAGCGTTCCAGCCGACTTAATTCTCTGCAAGTGACCTGGCTAGCTGCAGCACCCCAGCAATACAGTGAGTGACCAGCGGAACCTGCATATCCTCATCTGAGTCTGGATTGAAGCAGCAGCAGCCACATCTGTCCATCCAGGAGAACTGCAAGGAGTGCAGTGGAAGCTGTCTACCTCCCAGGAGCAAGTAGCCAGTGTGAACTAACAGTCCCAGCATTACCATCATCCTCATCTGAGTGGCTGGATCATTTGTCTACATTCAGTCCTTTGGTTTTGGTGAGAGGGATCAAGCCCACCTATAAGAGTACTTATACTGTTTATTCAGCAGCCTTTTAATACATTCTGGATTACAGTTAATATACACTGGATTGCCGTTTGTGACCAGTTTATTCATTGAGTCAGTGATCACTGAAAGGCTTTCTAGCTTAGTGGAATTTAACCTCTTCAGTGCCTCATCTCAAGGATTAGAAGGACACAGTGTTTTCAGGTACCTAACTTTAATAGCCGGCAGAAGATTGATTGAACTCTACAAGACAGGATTGCTGCAAATACACCCACTCATCCTCTCCCCAGTCATATACTCAGGGATATTTACTTGGTATTACGTCATCTCCTAAGAACTCTAAGTTAGAACAGGAGAATCTAAATAGAAATTCATAGTTATCTAGTGTGATTATACAACACTAATTTAACTTCTGGTTATATTTCATATGTGCATTTTGTAGAACATTATCACTTGAGTTACAATCCATTGAGTGGTACCAATTTACCCTTCGGTTCACCTATTTTTGTATAAGGTTTTACCTTATTATTTTTTTCTCCTGATTTTTCAGTAAATATTATTAACCGGTTCTGGACCAGCTCGCGTACATTTACTGCTGCAGAGTGGCACTGTAGCACGAATCGCTGTCTATAAATGGCAGCTTGTGCGTGCGCAGCTAGTGGGCAGGAGCGCACCACCGGCGGCGCGCTCTCGTACCCGCTGCCCTCTCCAGCAGTATGGCCACGGGTCGGGTGAACTTGATGTCCGCCGGCTACCCGCAATTGCCTGGCACAGAAGAAAAACGGGGAACCGCCGATGTAAACACGGCGGTTCCCTGCTCTGTCAGGCGGCATGTAAGACATCTACTGATCCCTGTCACTGGGATCAGTTAGATCTCTTATGCCCCTGGCAGCCCAGTCCCCTCACAGTTACGCCTAGGGAACACAGTTAACCCCTAGATCGCCCCCTGCAGATTAACCCCTTCACTGCCAATGACATTTACACAGTAATAAGTGGCTATTTAAATTTCTGATCGCAGTATAAATGTCATTGGTCCAAAAAAAGTGTAAAAAATGTCCGACATTTCCGCTGCAATATCACAGTCCCAATAAAAATTGCAGATCAATGCCATTACTAGTAAAAAAAAAAAAAATTGTGAAAACGCCATAAATTAATTCTCATGGTTTGTAAACGCTGCAACTTTTGTGCAAACCGATCAATAAACGGCGATTGTGATTTTTTTTACCACAAATATGAGGAAGAATATATATCGGCCAAAACTGATGAATACATTTTTTTTATATATATATTTTTGGATATGTATTATAGTAAAAAGTAAAAAATATTGTTTTTGTTTTCAAAATTGTCACTTTTTTTGCTAATAGCAGTGATCAGAAGTGACGCAGTGGGGATCAAATACCACCAATACCAAAAAAAAGCTCTATTTGTGGTAAAAAAAAATGGAGTCAATTTCGGTTGGGTACAACGTCGCACAACGGCGCAATGGTCAGTTAAAGCAACGCAGTCCTACAGTGGAAAATCCTTCCGGTCCTTAAGTGGTTAAATCACCTTTTTCTCAGCGAGCCCTGGGGTATTGTTTAACCACTTGCTTACTGGGCACTTAAACCTCCCTCCTGCCCAGACCAATTTTTGGCTTTCGGTGCTGTCGCATTTTGAGTGACAATTGTGCGATTGTGCGACGTTGTACCCAAACAAAATTTTTAGCTTTTTTTTCCCCATAAATAGAGCTTTCTTTTGGTAGTATTTGATCCCCTCTGCGGTTTTTATTTTTTGCGCTATAAACATACAAAGAGCCACGATTTTGAAAAAAGAAGTGTCTACATACTATGGGAATTGATTTATGGCATGTTTTATCATTTTTATTTTTTTACTAGTAATCACGGCGATCTGTGATTTTTATCAGGACTGCGATATTGCAGCGGACATGTCAGAAATTTTTTACACTTTTTGGGACCAATGACATTTATACAGCGATCAGAAATTTAAATATCCACTGATTACTGTATAAATGTCATTGGCAGTGAAGGGGTTAACACTAAGGGGGCAGTGAAGGGGTTAACTGTGTTCCCTGTATGTGTTCTAACTGTGTGGGGGCTGGGCTGGCCGGGCCATAACAGATCTAACTGATTCCGATCACAGGGATCAATAGATCTGTCATGTCCCCCTTCACAGAATGGAGAACCGCCGTGTTTACATCAGTGGTTCCCCGTTCTGCTGCTCTTACAGGAGATTGCGGGTCTCCGGCGGACATCGAGTCCGCCCAACTCGCGGGCACACAGAGTGCGGCGGCCGCGAGGGAGCGCTGCCACCAGCTGTGAGTGCGTGAGGGGGGCACGCAAAGGGGCGGACGTCTATGGACGTCACCCGGGCAATTCAGATCCGCACTGTAGCCGTCTTTTGGCTATAGTGTGGATCTGGACTGGTTAAACTCAATTGGAGGAATTATATTTTGCAACTATTAATGCTATTGGAGAATACAGGGAGTGGCGGAAGTTGCCAAATTAACTGCTCCTTTTGTTCACCAGAATTATAAGGTTAACTTGTGGATGTGAAGGATTGTGCTATTGATGTCAACAATTTCTGTTAATCAATAATTGTTAGAGGTGTGGCCTATATTTTGTTGCTCAAAGGCTATCATTTCTTGCAGAAATAAGAGTTAAGTAAGCATTTCAAAGTCTAACTGTGGTGTGGTTTCCATTACTGAAAGAGTGTACTTCTCAATGGAACATTGCAATTTGAGTGAACCCAGAGTGTCAAGGGTGGTGGAGGACTCTCAGAATGGGAAGATCCCAGGGGAATTGATTCTTTAAGCAACCCTCAAGAGGGCAGCGCTAAATTTGGGGGCTCGTCCGGGATTCCCCCTATGGTGAACCCTGAAAGGTCTGAAGAACCCCCCGGGAACCAGTAGTTGCCGCTACTAAGTGGGCTCAAGAGGAAGGGAGTCGATTAGAGTTCACCAAAGTACTAAAGTTACCTACAGTGCGATGATCTAAATGAGATGTGCGATTGATGTTGAGAGGGGCCTTTCCAAACCAGGGGTCCTATGTCATTGATCTGAGGACAGATTATGAGGAGGATGACACCTATGCTCTAGTAGAATGGAAAGAAAGTGTTCCAGTAAGTCTCCAGGAAGGGATTGTGAGTCTGACAGATGGATTGGAAGCTAATAGTATACCCCTGAAGGTAGAAGAAGGGTCCATACAGGAAGAATCTTCATGCATTGCAGAGAAGTTAGACATGGAGGAGAAGGAAGCTGAGACTGCCCTTAAAGGGATGCCACCTGCCTCTTTTTACCTGGATATGGGTTGATTGGTGGAAAGCTTAATAAAGAGTAACGCCCTAACAGCTAAGCAGGGTTATCGAAAGCTGCAATATTTTTTCTGGCCGTACACCTACTACTGCAGGAGAAGAAGATTTTGATAGCTGGATGGATCAGGCTATCCAAGCAGTGGTAGATTGGAATGTGCTGGAAGCAGTGAAAAGGGAACGAACAAGTGAAAGCCTGAGGAGCCCTGCTATGGATGTGATCCGACGTTTAAAGACAGGAAAACTGGATTGTGTGGCCATGAATTATATCAAAGCCTTGTGTGCAGGGTATGGTAGGGTGGATAAGATCCCAGATCTAATGTACAATTTTGAACATACTCACCAGCAAAGAGGGGAGAAGTTACCTGCTTATGTTGTCAGAGTGGATTGGGTTTTACATCAAATAATATTGAAGAAAGGAATTGACCCAAGAGATGCTGAGCAGTCAAAATGGGAGAGAATTTTACAGGTGGCAAGGCCAAATCATCCTATCGTACTTTGGTTGCTATTAAAAGGGATACCGATTACACCCATGTATCCTGAATTAATGAAGATGGTCAGAGAAGAGGAGGCCCTGCTTGATGAGAAAAATCAGGGATCCTTCGTAGGGGTGAATGTTACCCCGAAGGCCGCAAAGGTGTCCGCTCAACAGGTTCAAGTCGAGTCAGAGCTATTTGAGGCTGACAGTGAAGAGGGTTCTGAATGGGGTGAAAGCACTAGGATTGTTACCTCTTCACCCATTCCCGAAGAGTCTCCAGTCAAACTTCTAGCACAGGTGGCACAAGCTCAGGGCCAGTTACAACAAACTCTGATGAGAGTCATGGAGGCCCAGGGATCTGTTCAGACAGATGGGAATGATCCCAGGAAGTGCTTAAAGTGTGGGGAATCGAGTCATTTCAAGCGACAGTGCCCGAAGGGAGAAGTGGAATTTAATTTCATGGCCTAGTTATTGAAGGCATTACAACAGCTATTGGCTGCTCAGCAGGTGGGAAACTTCAGAGGGTCTCAGTGAAGGAGCCAACTGGGTACCCGAAGAATCTGAGCTCCAAGACGTTGAGCAGAAATAGGACAAGTCCCAAGAAGACAAGTCCAAAGAAGAGAAGTCCAAGGAAGGAGAAAGCCTTTTACTGGTCTGAGGGTCAGACGCAGGGAGTCAATACTGGGTCATTTACTAGGTTAGTTAGATCCTCACAGAGTGGTCAGATGAGGAATCCTGGCGAGAAAAAGAAAGCTACTCTACCAAAGAAGTTAGTGGGGCCATCCCCTATTGTATTGGTGCAAGTGGAAGGCATCTACACTCGAGCTCTGCTAGACACTGTGGCTCAAGTCACCCTTCTTTATAGAGACATTTATGATCAGTACCTGGAACATATCCCTTTGACTAAGCTGGAAGAGTTGGAGATTTGGGGTCTAGGGACCAACTGCTTCCCTTATGATGGATACATTCCTATCAGAATCTCCTTTGGGCTGGAACTGGAAGCTTAGAGACCTTTGATACCCTATCTGTGGTGTGTCCCGGGCCAGTTGGGGCAGACCGCAATTCCATGATAATCAGGACTAATACTGACTTAGTACGAAGATTGCTGGAGAAAGTGATAGTAGAAGATGGGGTTATACCTGAGAAAATTCATCCCACTTTGTATCAAGCCTGTCAGCAAGTGATTCAGGACAAGAGGGCTCCGGCCCATGGAATAGGCCGTTTGTGGAAATTAGACACAAGAGAAACCGTGCTTCAGCCTGGGGAAGTCACTTGTATGAAGGCTACGGTGAAACTTACGTGTGATCATCCTGGGTCTTTTGTAATGATGGAGACAAATGTACAGACTGAAGCTGAAGGATTAGTCATGGTCCCTGAGATTGTACCCATTAAAGCTTTACTGAGAAATAAGAAGAGAGTGTCTATTAACTTGCAAAATGTTTCCAATCGCCCTGTGACTTTGAAGGCAAGGATGTCTGTGGGCCAAGTGAGTGCCCCGACTCGAGTGACACCTGCAGAAGAGTAGAAAGAAAAGAGCCTGCAAGGTTTGAAGAAGGAGATGGAAGAGTGTGCTGCTGGTTTACCTCCTGCATGGAAAGAAAGAATGAAGTCTCAACTGCATCGGTGGGAGAAAATCTTCGCTAATGATGGCTTTGACGTGGGAGGTGCTAAGAGTGCTCATCATCAAATATGTCTACCAGAAGCCATTTAGAGAAAGGACCTGGAGGATTCCTCTCAGTGATCTGGAAGATTTGAGGGAGCAGTTGGCTGAATTGAAAAGGTCTGGAGTAATTCAGGAGTCCAGAAGTCCCTATGCTTCTCCAATAGTAGTGGTGCGAAAGAAGAACGGAACTATAAGAATGTGTATAGACTACAGAACTCTCAAGAAGAACCATTCCTGCCCAATACACCACCCAAAGGATTGAGGACACTTTGCAGTGCCTGGCGGGAGCCAAATAGTTTAGTGTGCTGGACACGAAGAGTGGGTACTATCAGATACCAATGTGTGCAGAGGACAAGGAGAAGACAGCCTTCATATGTCCACTGGGATTCTATGAGTTTAATAGAATGATACAAGGATTGACAGGAGCTCCCGCTACTTTTCAAAGATTGATGGAAATCACGGTGGAAGTCCTGGTGCATCTGGATGACATCATTGTGTTTAGAAGAACTCTGAAGCACAACTGGAAAATGTGTTATTAGAGGCTCCATGAAGAAGGGATGAAGTTGTTCTTAGAGAAGTGCCAGTTCTACCGTACTTCAGTTACTTACCAGGGCCATGTGGTGTTGGCTAATGGAGTAGCCACTGATCCAAAGAAACTGGAAGCGGTAACTGCATGGCCGCGGCCGGAGACTGTAACAGAGCTGCAATCTTTTTTAGGGTTCTGTTCGTACTATTGGAGATTAGTGGCTAATTTTGCCAACATAGCCAAGCCGCTTAATGAATTGTTGCAAGTGGCCTCTGGGGAGGATGATAAGAAATTGAAACAGAAGAAGATAGGTCAATGAGGAAAGAAGGAATCCATATGTGAGCAGCGGACTCCCTCGTGTGAAGAAGCATATCAACGATTGAAGATCAGTTTAACTGAGGCTCCAGTTTTAGCTTATGCTGACCCTTCTAAACCCTATGAGCTTCATGTAAATGCCAGTCAAGATGGATTGGGAGTAGTGTTGAGCGAACCCGGACTGTAACGTTCGGGTCCGTACCGAACTTTCGGGTGTCCGTGGCACGGACCCGGACCCGGACATTTCAAAAATCGTTCGGGTTCGGTCCGGGGTTCTGCTATTTTACTCCACGTGTTGAGAAGCTGCAGGGCAGCCAATCAACAAGCGTTTCACTGGTTTGCCCTTAGAAGCCATCACAGCCATGCCTACTAATGGCATGGCTGTGATTGGCCAGTGCATCATGTGACCCAGCCTCTTTATAAGCTGGAGTCACAGTGCTGCAGTCACATGCTCCTTGGGTTAGTGTAGGGAAAGGTAGCTGACTGCGTGAGGGAGAGATTTGAGACATTTTAAGACCTGATCCTGCATCCTGAGATAGATTACTTTACTACTGCTGTCTGTGCTGTTGCTCTGAGGACAGATAGCAGAAATGAGAGATTTCAAATACCGCTGCTTTGAGTTGC